>OZ005657.1:81790730-82143230 GCA_963930645.1 Salticus scenicus | reverse complement strand
TTTTCTATAAATTTAAATAGTTTTATTTATTTACTTTTTATTCACTTATTTATTATTGTTACTTTCTTCTATATATAGAGAGAGAGAAAGTATTGGATTCGTGAAATTTTTAAAACCAGTTTTCGATGGATTTACACGTTTTGAGATGTCCTAAACACGATTTGACTGTTTTTAGAAAACGTCTGTCTGTCTGTGTGTGTGTGTATCACAAATTTTGTGGACGCTGTATCTCTTGAACCAACGAACGAAATTTAACCAAACTTGGTATTTAATTGGACCTTGACATAAACTGGTGCTGATTAGATCTGTGGAACAATTTCTCGACAGGTGGCGCTGTGATCGCATTTTTTCTAAATTTTTAACATGGCAGTACAGGACAAATTTCGTATAAATGTACATAATGAGAGTTATTTTAATGGTGTGATTGTAAAATTAATATGAAATATTGATAATAGTAGTAGTTAACTAGGAAAAAAATTTTGCGCATGTGGGAGCATCGCTTCTCCCCCTGGGGGGTGGGGGGAGCAAATTTTCAATATGGGTATCTTTCGAAAGATCTCGTCAATACCTTTAAAACGAATGGTTGAACTATAGATCTGTGATATTTTCAAACAAAGTTATCGATTTTTTTTTTATCTTTTAAGGGAAAAAAATTTGTAAAAGATCTTATTTCTTCTGATTTGCAAAAAATTAACATCTTTCGGCATTTAGTGATAAGATAATACTGTCAGATAAAAATCATCAGATAAAAATCGTCTGCATTTATAATGGAAAATGATTTGATAATTTAATAAATAATTTGTATTGAATAAATTTTGTGTAAAATTATATAGAAGAAAGTCATGTGATGGCCACATCATACTAGTTGTTATTGTTGTTGTTATTATTATTATTTACAGTGAACGGATCAGAGTATTAACTTGAATCTACATGCAGTTATCACAATTAGTTTGATAAAATTCACAATTCTTCTTCTAATTTGAATATAACGTGCAGCTGTAACTTCTTGTGCATTATTTACCTTTAAATTTCTCATTAGCGCTAAAAAGTCCTATAAAGACATTATTTCGTGAAAAAACGTTATTTCGTAGCAGAAAGTAGATTGCAGACGAACTGAAATCGTAAAAAGATTTCAATTATGTTAGATTAATAAGATGTGTTATATAAATATTAAGATGTGTTATATAAATATTAAGCATTCATATAAATCATTTAAACTAAGACAGTTAATTAATACAATAAGGAAATTTATTAATTCGCTTGACAGCACATTTAAATATTGTGTTGTCATTTTCTACTGTAGAAGAATTAAACTGAGTAAGACAATGTTAAAAAAAAAAATATTTTTGCGGTATTTTTGTTGGCATTATATGCAAACAAATAAGGTTTTGACAGATTATAATATTACAAATTATCATTGTTTAAAAATTTATGGTGAAGATAAAAATGTACCAAATAAATTTATATTAAATATTAATATAAAATTTCACAATAGATACATTAAAAATGTAACAGAATTTATCTTTCTTAGCTAAATCACGCTTAAATACCGCATTAGTATTTTGCACTACAGGATAAAATAAACTGGGTAAGACAATAATAATAATAATAATAATAATATTTGTAATTAATTTTGAGGTATTTTAGTATTTCTCAAAAAATGGAAGAAATTCAAAAAAGTACTACATTCTGATATTACGCTTGTCATTTCCTGAAAATTTATGTTGAAAATAAAAATGTATCAAATAAATTAACATTAATTATTGATATAAAATATCCGTAATAAATACATTGATAATATAGCAAAATTTATTTGCTTACGAAATCACATTCATGTCACATCGAGAATTTCAGCTAAATTATTAATGTGCTTGTAGCCACACTTAAAAATCGCACTGGTATTTTTTACTGCAGGAAAAAAAAAATTAATCAAGCAAAATAAATATTAATTTTTCAGCAGTTCCTTAAGGTCCTAAAACTTGGAGTTGCTATTGCTTGCAAACGGATGAAAAAAAAAAAAAAAAAAAGTATTAGGTAAATGTAAGTTAATTTTTAATATAAGAATTATTCATGATAGACATATTAATTGCAGAGTTTATGTTTCATTATGAAATCACACATTTAAGTATTGCATCGATAATTTCTACTATAGGAAAAGATAGATTAAGCAATCCAAGAAATTAATGTTGCGAATAAATTTTATGGTATTATTGGTACCTCAAGCAAATATGAGAAAAGCCCTGAACGGTACCCCTCTCTAATACTACAAGTTGCTATTACATACAAGTCTGATAAGATTTCTTTCCTCATGTTTTGAAATTGTTCTAGAAATTATTTTAGAAATAGTTCTAGAATTGTCCCTCTCAGGCCTCTTGTCTTAGGGTCACGATCATACACTTTCCAGATCCATTTTTCATTGATGCTAGAAACCGGTTTCTCTCCCTGAAAAACAGAATTAAAGTTAGGAAAAACATACAGCACACAAGGACACGATTTTTTTTTTTTTTTTTCTTTCATTTAAAATACAAATATTAATTCGTATCACATTTTCATAGCGGTAATAATGGTAGTTCATTTAAATTAATAAGAGTAGGGAAACCTTTTACGGACAACCATAAATCAGTTACATAATAAACATATCACATTCTAGAATGTTCGTTCATGCCATATGCTGCGTGTATATTTCAGTAAAAGTCATTTGAAATTAAAATGCTTCTGTCAGGCTAACAAATTTCATATATCACAAGAATAAGTAAATTACAACATATAACCTTTCTCTCTCTAATTTTTTTTTTTTTTTTTTTTTTTTTTTTTTTTTTTAATCAGAACCAATTTATATAAGATGTGCGTTTTAATTATATAAGTGGACTTTCTCAGTGACTGAATGTAAATTACTACACTTTTGAATGGAGAGAAAATGTTTGACAAAATTAAATGCACTGTAAGTATTTAAATTTTCGATTAGAATTTAAATATTATTGTTTACAAATTATAAATTCAGATGACGATTACTACACATTTGCAAGATAATTAACATAAACAATCAAAAATATTATATTTTCAAAAATAAAGTAGTTTATTCTGTCAATAATAATATTTTTCTTTTTAACTGATGCATATATAAAGTATATTAAAATTGTACTAAGATAAAACTATAATTAAGAAATATGAATATATATATGCAATAAAAATGCATATTTAGGAAATAAATACGTATAAAGTCTCTTACTCATGAATATTATGAAAATTATAAACATTTGTCATGATATATACGAAATTTCTTCTACTTATAATAATTTTATTAAAGTTCAGTTTCTACAGGCGATCTTTTATAAATTTTTGTTTGCGAATTAGATTCAAAATGGGAAAGCCTGGATCAATATTTAAGGATTAAATGCTAACGTGCATGTACATGTATGGAATTTTTTTAGGCATTTCCCAATACAGCCAGACATCTATTTAACGAAGTCGCTGAATCCAGCAAAAAATAATATTAAATGGAATATTCGTTAAATAGAGATTAGCTTTTTATAAATTTTTAAAATACATAATCACAACTTTTAAATTCATAAGAACTAAATATATCATATCAAAATTATTTAATAAGAATATATTTTATACGGTATATTCATTTATTACAATTATTATGTTTAATAATAATAATAATAGTTTTACGATCCATATTAATTTCTTATTTTTAAAAATGTTTTTTATTTAAATTTTTAGCGTGTATGAATTATGTTCCTCCAATATTTTATAATATTTTATAGTTTTATGATTTTCATTATTACGAAATACTTTTAGAAACACATGTAATCTCCCACCTTCATTTACTTACCGAAAAGTCCGGGCCTACCAGTGGCCGAAAAATTCTGCGCTCATAGCTGGTAGACGTGAGGTGCCGGGTTCGATTCCAGGACACGCTCGTCGGCTTAGCTGTTCGAGGTTTCTGGGGTTTTCCCCGAAACTTGCGTAAATGCCCCCTTCTAGAACCCCTTAGAAAGACCCCCCACAGAGGGCACTCCCCATCAGGCTTAGGACCATAGTGCAGTCAATCGGCCTTAATTCACACAAAAACTCGAAAAAGTCCGTTAGATTTATCCTAGTGTTTTGTTTGGAATGTGTTTTCTTTCGTAATAGTCCATCTTTGCAATAATTTTACAACTCCAGAGATAGAGTCCTGCATCGGGTCGGGTAACCCGATTTTACCCGAATCCGACCAGACCCGCGCTTCGGGTTCGGGTCGGCTAGACTACATTTTTTCCTCTTGCGGTTCGGTTTCGGGTCAAGTTGACTGGATTTTTTTACTGCGGGTCAGACTCGGGTTCGGGTCGGGTTTAGTTTTCAACGAATCAGGTCGACTTGAGAACATCTTTCAAAAACTTTTCCTCTTTATAACGTAGAAATTTGTATTCTCTATTTTCCCATGATGAATATATGCTTACCTAAATTATCATAGTAAAATAAATAAACATCCATATCCGAATAAAGCAATGAATTAAAAAATATATATATATATGATTTAGGATGTAAGCTGTTGAAAACAACCTACTTCTCCCAGAGTAACCAAATGTATGATTCTTCTATTTTGGTGACTCACATCCTTTTGAAATAGATTGTGAATTTAAACTGATAATTAATATTTTTTCTCATGCAGATTTTTTTAAGAAATTATAGGTATGTATATTTAGATGAGATTAGCAGACGTTTAGTTGGCGTCTGTAACACTGTATTATTTTATTATTGTGTGTGTGAGATAAGCATTAAACAATAAAACTACAAACACTAAGCTTGAAACCCATTTTTGTACGCTTGAAGTACACAACACACATAAATAGTTAAAAACTATTATTAATCCATTTTTCAGTTTTAATTTTTAACTTAGTGTATTAATAATTATATTTTTAATTCTTTTTAAAATGATTTACAAGCAGCGTGACAATGAAAATTTACTTTATTTTATAAATTAAAAATGTTTTGGATGATTTTTAGATGAATTATTAACTTTCATTTAGATTCGGGTTTCGGGTCGGGGTCGGGTATAAAGAAATCGGGTTCGGGTCGGGTGCGGGTTCTGGTCGGTTTTCGGGTTAAATAAAATTTATTTGTCGGTTTGGGTCTGGTTTCGGGTTGATTCAAAATTCACTTGTCGGGTTCGGGTCGGGTAAAACCCGACCGGTGCAGGACTCTACCCAGAGGTGTTTTCATCAAAATATAACTGAAGTCGAATTTTTTCTAATGATTTTAATATGCAAAATTTATTGATTTTTCAACATCATGACCGTTTTCATCTTCATCGAAATCTTTTTGTGCACTGTTTTTAATTTTAATCATGTTTGAAATATCCAATTTAGCTTATACATAGCAAGGTTTTAATTTCAGAATGGCTCTTATAAAATCTAATCTGAGTTTATTAAGCATCATAAAAATGTGTATAAAATAGAAGGGGATATTTGGAGAAATAGAGTGAAAAAAATAATAAGTTACAAAGAAAAAAATTCGTTAAATAGACAACACATTCCGCTATTTAGCGATTATTTCGCAAAGAAATTCTTAAAATAATCTTACTTTGAAAGCAAAGCTTGTAAAATGGAGAAATTTGCTAAACTTTACGTTAAATAGAGGGTTCGACTGTATATAAGAGATAATATTTGTCAGTGTTTCTACAAAAGTTTTTCTTGAAGTTACTCTTGTCATAGAATTATATGGTCAAGTTTGACGAAATTTTAAAATACGTACCTCTGTTTCTATTACTTTCGATTACTATGTCAAATACTTTTATTATATTAGGTCGTTGCAAAAGTTCGTGCAGACGCGGATCATTTTATTGCAAAGACGAGAGCTTCTATCGCCGTGGTATACATTTGTTACCCGAAAAATGGGCAAAGTTTGTAGAAAGTAATGGAGAGTATTTTGATTAAAAATTGTCATTTGATTTGATGTATTTTTATGATATGAATCAATAAAAAACCGCATGATCTTTTGCAACGACCTAATATATAAAGAGAGTTTGCATCACTATCTAAGACATTTTTTATAATTATGAAATTTAAATACTGGTACTACGAATCTAAAGTAAGCTGAGCATTATTCAATAATCACTCTTAGCGCAATTAATAGCAGCAAGAAATAAAAAACTCTTAAGGTTTTACTTTTATAATATTTTATTATTTTACTTCAGAAAAATCTGAGTAGGAAAAATAACATAGTATATTTTATTTATTGGTTTGAAGGACATTTTGAAAGGAAATATTGTATATATATATATATCTATATATCTATATATATATATATAATATATATATATATATATATATATATATATATATATATAAAGTATCTGTTGTGAAACTTTTACGTTATAAGCATTTTACTAAATGCATTAAATAAGCATGAAAAACTTTAAAGTAATAACCCTTAATAATTTTACTTCAAAAGAAGCTATAAACCATATCTGACTGAGACAGAAAAATAGCTTAAATATGCATAATTTTCGTTGAACATAATTACAGAACGGGAACTAACATATATACTTCAGGAAAGAATAAAGACATATCTAAAAGTATTTTGTGAAAATGCCGAGTTTCTTTTTTCTTTTCTTTTTCTTTTTTTTTTTTTTTTAGCTTTCTTCATTTTAACCCGATAATCCTGTTATCAATTTATTTCTCTTTGCTCATTAAAGCGAAGTTCTCGTAGTATCGAAGCTCGCTTTCTATGAGGTCAACCTTATGAAGTTTAACGAATGACATTAATTTTCTATTATTCTTTCTAGGTGTTTTAAAATAAACTGAACGTCACTATTGTGAGTAGTTGGAATAGATACATATATATGCAAAAGAAAATGTATAGTACAATATAAAGAAATACAATTTTCTCTCTCTCTCTCTCTTTTTTTTTTTTTTTTTTTTTTTTAGAAACTCTTTTTTTAATCAAATTTGATGGATTCTTTTCTGGGAATGATTTAATGATGACTTAATAATTTTATCTAATGATTTTTTACGATTATAAGAAGTTTGTAAAGCAAAATTTTAATCAGAAGATTAAATTAATACGGTAGATAGAGATAATTTAAAATATTGAGTTATTTCAGAAAATTACATTCAATTTCTAATTAATTAAGTTAACAAAGAACCTAATTAAGACTAATTTTACAGAATAAAGTAACGACGTTTCATCGTGTGAGAATAAAGCGATTTACTTGTACGAATGTAATGGAATCCTACCCTGATAAATTGAATTAATCTGTAGAATTATGATTTAGATTTCTCATTGTAGAATTAGACTTCTAAAATAGGATTTAACATATTTTAAAAACATTTTCTTACTTCCAAAATTTTTATATATTCTATAAAAGTATATATTATTGCAAAAACGTATTGTAAAGTATGCAAATCTGAAATATGTGCTACAATAATTCTATGCTAAACATTTTACTTATTAAATATTCACTTTCAAAAATAAATAAATAAATAAATAAATAAATAAATAATAATAATAATAATAATAATAATAATAATAATAATAATAATAAATTAAATCTAATGTTGAGACGTACTTCTCCATATTTTATTATTTCATGATGTCAAGTTGGAGATTTATTGTTTAACAGTTTTGCTTTATCTTCATATTTGCTTGAAACATTTAAATAATTTGTAATTTATTAAGAACATTGTTTATTCTGTACTTTCATAATGTAAAACTTGTTATTTTTACATTGTGCTTATCATCAATATTCTATCATTAATTTCACTAAACAATTTAATATTTCTAGCAATGAACTCCATAATGTATGGCGGATTTCTTTTGAATTTCTTCCCCCTTTTCCTCATTCACCATGACCTTGAATAACAATTTTTCTGAGTTAAGAATATGCCTTAAACTGCCGTTTAATAACAGTATTTAGCGTAATATCATCCGGTGTTTAAAGGAAAGTTTTGCTTTACAGTGTTAGGAAATCAAGTTACACGAATGTTTCTTATTTTCATATTTCTGCTCTTTTTGTTTATTCCAGGAAGCATTATTATACTTCCTACATCACAAGAATCAGTGTGGCGGAGATTTAAAATCCTTTTGACACAGAAAAGAAACACTTTTCCTCGGACGCTTGCTGAATTCTGAATTGGAATCTGGGCATTTAACAGCAGTATAAAGCTGAAAACAGAAGGTAAGATAAATGTACTGAATCAGAGAAAGAGATTCTAAACTGGTTTTTGTACTGAAGAGCAAAAATTAGAGCATTTCAAATTTCTTTTTTCATTTTACATAATAATCTGTTCAATGTCTCGCTATGTGTGTCAATTTCTCATTGTTGAATAGAAAATATGAAAATTCATTTTTAATTGAAATATAATTGCAAAATTAGAAATATAAATGATTACAAGATAAAAAGAACTTTTTACATACCACGTCTTTAAATTTTCTGTTGAATCATATAAACTTGACAATTCTATGTATTAATAAATACTTTTGTAAAAAGTTTTTGATGAATTATCCCCTCAACTTGAAAGAAAATGATCAAATGCATAATAAAGAGTGCAATTATAAGAAATTTTCAAACATTTATTAATTGGATAAAATTATTAAAAGAATGCATTGCCGTCGTGTTCTGGGCTACTCTAAAATTTTCAAATGTCTAGCTAGTCGGGAAGTTAGTTAGAAATCGATTACAAGACTTGTACTGGACAAACAAACAACAAAGCGAGTTAATAAAACGTGGTAATAATGCATTACATTTATTTGCATATTCTTTTTGCACAAGTACAATTTTTATCTACGTTTATTAAAATTTGTTGTTATTTTCTTGGGGAAAAAGTAACAAATAACGTTATTGTTTTAAATACAATGCTTAGGACTATGGTTGCTGAAATTATATTTATTAAAATTTCAAAATGTAAACAGATACTATATAATAGATAATCAAAATATAGCTGAATGAATATATAATTATCATGATGTTTTATATTTTTTTAAATATTCAATTATAATGCTTTTTTTTTTAACCTTTTAATTATTATTATTTTTTTTTTTAATTCTTGTCGAGACATTTTGGTCTGATTAGAAATACTGATATAAGGTAAGCCATTCATTATTTTTTTTTTTAAAGATCCCTTAAAGTACTTTTTCAGCATAATACTGTACAGTACTGAGTACTATACTAGTACTAAGTAAGTAAAAGTTGATTTCATAAATATATATTTAAAAGAAGCATTGTTTCAAATTTCTACCAAAGAGCACGGTAAGAAAATAAAAATGTTCATCACTATCGAAAATATGTTTTATTATTATTATTATTGTTATTATTATTGTTATTATTAATTTAGTGAAATGTACTACATTTCTTTTTTCTTTTGACTTCATACTAAAAACATTGATCATAACGGAATAACTGAATAAATATTAATAAATATATAAATTTCGTTAGTTCTTCACATGTGCTGGAAGAAACTGGAAATTCAGATTGCGTTCAAGTTATTTCATCATAATTATTTTATGCAACACAATCGAAATTATCCTTCTATTGTTCATTTTCATGTCATGAAAATAATGATATGAACGTCAGTTGTGTTAGAAACACTATACAATGAAAGAGAAAGACCATTCAATTCTGATTATTTTCTGAAACTTTAATTTATCATAAAACACATTTCAAAGGTATGATTTTCGTATTGTTATTGTGTTTTGACTATGTTTTTGATCGATGATATCAACGGAAATATTCACGCAAAATGTCTTTAATTTGTGAGTTAAAGTTAAAGAATTTGACAATACTTTTCCTCTTTCCTTTGACAGAAATGGAAATGACATAAGATTTTCTCACACTGTGTTTTAATACCACAACATGATCGAAAAAAAATATTTAAACATTTTAAATTTCATACGAACCCATTTAAAATGCAGATGTTTGATGAGTTATAATCAACTTAATTCTACATAATGTCCCTTGTAATTTTTATAAAATACTTTTGAGAGTATCAAATTTATGATAAGAAGAAAAAGTAATTTTATATTTATTTTTTAAAAAATATGCTTACTCTCTGCTTAGTATATTAATAAGTTTTTTTCATTATTATTTATTTATTTATTTGAACTTTTTAGGGACGTTTCCAAGCAAATTACATTATATATAAACACAGTTAATAAAGAAAACATTAAATACATTTTCATTCGTTTTGTGAATTACTTTTCTAACTATTTTATATGAAATAATTTGTTTCCTTTTATGAATAATTTACTAAAATAATATTTACAGAAATAATCGCACTTCCTTCATATATGACGGATTTAACACGTTCAAAAGCTTCATAATTTGCATCCGTCATTGTTGCAGGAATTTGACAATTTTTAACAGTTTTTCTGCCAGCTTGATCGCTGAATACTCTCCAATTAAAAGAAGAATTAGTGAACCGAGACGACGACATTCACCTTTTCTTTTGAGAGAAGTGCAAATCACGCGAGCTGCGTTATGGCCTCTTTTGACAATCGTTACGTGAACGTGCCCAATATCACACACCTGTTATAACATATTTTAAAAGGGTTATGGACACTAAACGGCTCTATTTAGTATTTCATAACAATCTTATGTAATTAATTAGTTTCTTTTATTCGTTAAATGATATTCATACTTCCTCGTTCCTATGAAAAGCCTTTGACATCGGCATTTTAATGTAATAAATTATTTCGTAATGCTGTGACCATTACTATAATTAAGGGATACATGTCTATTTAGCTATATTATACAAAATCTATGCCATCTGATAAATTATTTCTTTCACACACGATTTGGAAGATATTAGTTACTTCTTAGTATTTTCTGATGCAAAATGTATTCAGATAAGAATTGTTCACAATATATAAACAGCATATCTGTGCCGTTCTATTAAAAAAAAAAAAAAAAAAAAAGTTTCATGAGTTACAGAAATGAATGCAATACAAATACACACATACACATACATGTATTTATTGTTAAAAAAAAAAAAAAAAAAAAAAAAAAAAAAAAAAAGTTACAATTTTTGTCTTAACAGCCTTCTTCACTTACCATCGCCGGAAGCCCGAGCTAATGTTATTCTATGGGGAAATTTTCTTTACAAATAACTTATTAACTAATACATATTTTTAAATTCTGTTTTCACATTCAGAAAATTCCCAACTGTTAAATTGACGCACCTTTTTTAAAAATGTATTTTTTTAATTTTTAATATTTTATTTTGAAATTGCAAAATGAAAAAATTTCACATATGGAAAATTCGTATTTTGCAACTTAAAAATAAAATATAAAAAATTAAAAAAATACTTTTTTAAAAAAGGTCCGTCAATTTAACAGCTGGGAATTTTCAGAATGTGAAAACAGAATTTAAAAATATGTATTAGGTAATAAGTTATTTGTAAAGAAAAATTTCCCACAGAATAACATTAGCTTCGACTTCCAGCGGCGGTGAGTGAAGAGGGCCCTTAATACATTGTTTTGTTACAGGAAATTATGTAATGTCTTACGTAATATTACAGCAAAAAATTAACGGATATATTAACAAAATTATTTTTTAGATATATTTTATATTAATAGCTAATATTATTTAAGTTAATTATTAGCTGGTGTGTATTAGTTATATTCGTAATACTTTTCCTTAAGTAGAAATAATCATTTTTAATTACTTTTTTAACTGAGAAATGAAGCAATTAATAATAATAATAATAATAATAAAAATACAGAAAAGAGATTCAGAATCTCGATTATTGTAAATTTACAGACTTTGGCTAAACATTTCAGAAATTTACGGAAACTTTCTACCGAATGTGAAGAAATAACGTAATGGAATGAATAGTGTGTGTTATTTTAAATTGTCAGGAAAAGGTTCAGTCAAGTTCAGCATATCTAAACACATTAAAGAAAGAAAAGCATGATTGAAATATATTTTTCTTGTTTATAGATTGTACTAATTTATTTAAAAGTATACGCTACAATAGGTGCTTTCTTAATCGGCTTATTCAAGATGAAAACTTTGTATAGATAAACTTATGAATGAAAGAAATAGATTATGTAAACTATAATTTTAACTGACCAAGAACTTTTATTCATTTACATTGAAATGTACTTTAATTTTTGTTGTTTTGAACGAAGTTTCAATAAAACTTTTCTTTAGAAGAAAAAAAAAATGTTATTATTAAAAGAAATAGCAACTTTTACCATTGGCTGCACCAGAAACGTTAATTTTTTAATATTTTTATTTAGAATGGTTATTTTCAGCTTGTTCTTACAAAAGGATATAGCTGAGTTTTTACAAAATTATAATACCCTATGACATAAATGGTATGTAATTTTGATAACATAGCGCATATTATTAAGTTATGCATTTTTTCTATTTTTAATTTTATGGAATATTTATTTATTCATTTATTTATTGTAATTAAAATGAAGCAAGTATTGATCCCATCGTTGGTCATTTAATGAAACTTTAGTATATTTAAGTATTAAAAGAAAGTAGTCCATTAGTCTTATTTACATAAAAGTTATATTGGGTTCCGAAACATATATTTTTATTTATAAATTCAAATTAATAAAACTTAGATATAATAAATTACATAAAAGGCAAATCTTAAAATGTAAATTACTTAAACATTTTTCGAAAGTTTTAACAAGTATATATATATTAAAATGCCTGACTTCTTAGTCTTTTATTTCTGAAGCTAGAGACAAAGAATCTATTCTAATAATGTAATTAAATTTTGCGGTGTAAAACAAAAGCATAAGTTTGTACAGATTTTAAAATTACTCTAATGATAATTATTTAAATAACAATCCCCATCCCCGATGTCGAATATACCAGAAGCAACATTATTTAACAGGCCAGACAATTTTTCCGAAGGCTATGAATTGTTCTTTATATTGTCCTCCATGCACATGTAGTGCATATCTAATACAATGAAAATTTGTAGGTCCACAAGGAGGAAAATGGGTCTTGGAAGAATTGTAAAGCTATGTTACTTTCTAGAGCTACAGAAACGAACTTAAAAGGCTAAAATATATATTTCTCCTGCATTTATTGTGTGATTATCTTACTAATGCAATGTAGCAAGCATAACATATTCACTGAAAATTCAAATACATTATTCACGAATGATTTACTTCAAGATCTAAAGTAATTAAAGTATTATATAATAGTAATTATATAATAAAGTATTATATAATAACAGTAAAGTATTATATAACAGTGCATTGAAGTCTTGTTTACTGATTTTAAAATAAAACATTCGAAGAGTATGAAAGGTAAAAACTTTGCAAGGAAGTACCATAAATCTCAAAATTTGCAACAATTGTTTCGGTTCGAAATAATTAATTATTTGCAATTTATGGTACTTCCAATTTTTTTTTTTTTTTTTTTTTTTTTTTTTACTTTTCATTATTGAACATCAGCTTTTTATTACATTTTATTGCAATTTATTAGGCATACGTGGATAATACAGTTTGTGCCCTGTTTAAATGGCTGACTGACCAGTAGACAAGAAGCTCTGCTTTTGAAAATGGTAGACGGATGGTGCCGTGTTTGAAACCCTGTCATGAATTCGGGCTGGGTCTCCTTAGGAAGATCCCCTATGACGGTTATTCCATACAGGCATAGGTCCCAAAGGTAGACAATAGACCTTAAACCATGCACCATAGATCTGTTTAAATATCTGAAAAATAATAAAAATGCGATTTTTTAGAAGTTTTAAAATTTTTAGCCAATAATCTCTATCAGTAATAAATTTTAGCTTATTTTTTGTCGTCAAAAAAATATATTAAAAGCGAAAACTAACACAAGAAAAATTGCGTTGGGAAAAAAAATGAAAATTACTGAAAATTACTGAAAATTACTTAATAAATTATTTGTTTTAAAATACAAAATTTTATACTGTAATCAGGCAGCATTACATAAAATCTCATCTTTTGTTATTTGAAAACGGCAAGTATTCAATTTAACAGTTGTATCGTCATAAATTAAATGAGTCTTTACGTTTCAAATTTGAAACTAATCGTTTCCTGAATATTTCTTACAGATTCTTGTCTGAATGAAAAATTTAATTCATTAAAAAAAGAATAAACAAAAATTCATGCTTGAATAATCAAGCATGAATTTAATCAGGCAGTATTGGAACGTATATTTTTAATATATTCTACATTAATAGAAGTTAATTTTTTGTGCGTTTATTCATTTAATGCACCTTTCAGTTTTAAATATTTATCATTAGACTTTTTTTTTTTAATAGGAAATATATCTGCGATTTATAAACTAATGTTAAAGTTTTTAATATTTATTTATTTATGATATAAAACTGCGTTTGACTACATATTGCTAAATTTTTAATGATAATTCGATATTTTAAAAATTAAAAATATTTATAATCATATAAAACTAAAATGGAGTGCAAATTATGTAATCTTTAAAGAAATATTGAAAATAATGCTTCTCCTAAAGCTTTATCGATGTTAATATTTTTACTAGAGTATTCACTTTCTACGGAAAACTGCGCTTCGATTACCATCAACTAAATTTTAAATGAGAGTTCGATATTTTACAAAGGAAGAATACACAGTAGGGCCCGTTTAATGAGCCTGCATCTAACGAGATTCCGGACTTAACAAGGAAAGTTTTTTTTTTTTTTTTTATGTGTGTGTGTGTGTGTGTGTGTGTGTGTGTGTGTGTGTGTGTGTGTGTGTGTGTGTGTGTGTGTGCGTGTGTGTGTGTGTGTAATGTTGAAAATGCATCAAGGTTCCATTAGCAACCTTTTTTTTTTTTTTTGCTCGGATTTAAGGAGGAAAATAAATATGGAAGCATTAAATAATTACAAAAATAATAATAATAATAATAAAGTTTAATTAAAAGAACTGAAAAATACACAATTCTAGAATTTCCTTATTAACTCTTTCAAAGAAAGAATAAACATTCTTGAAAGTTGAGTGCAAAAACGAGTAGGGGAGACCGGGGTACAATGGTCCATGTGGTAAAATGGACCAGCCCAATTATTTGTTTTATTTATTTATTTATATGCTTCGTATTTTGGTACATATATAACGGCACTGCAGTCACGAAACTTATCTAAAGCAACTTTATGCCTAACTGACAATTTAGCCATTTTGTTCTAGAATATTAGTTTGTGGTAGCCAAAAGTAAATATTTTTAGTTGAAAATTTTTTCTTTTCACTATTCAAGAATTATAATCTGGAAGATATTATTCAGCACAATAAAGAGCTAAGGTCATCCATTATTATATTTAATCTAACTAAAAGATTTAAAAATAGATTTGTTATTTTTTTTAAAAACATTTGTTGTCAGAGTTCCCCATGGGGTAAAATGTACTAGCAGGAGCTGGGGTACAATGGACCATGGTCCATTTTACCCCAATTCTCTGTCATATATGCTTTTTTAAGTTGAACATTATATGTAGAATTAAGAATTAATAAACTGATTAACAAAATCTACATTTTTGAAGTGCTATCTATAAATTATACTTACAAATTTCACAGTTAGCCTTAATTAGATCTGTTATACCTTCAAAGATAAATAACCAAGCAATTTACATTGAGATTTTTTTTCTATTTATTTTCAATAAACATTCAGTTACTTTTGAATAATTATACTTTTACAAATATCATACAACTAAGTGAACTGAATTAAATGATGCAATTAAAAAGTAATAATATCACATGTAATAGTAAATATATGTATCGTAATCTGTTAAAAGGATAAAAAATCTGTTTCTGTGAGATAAATCTCAACGAAAACCTAATCAAGATATCGAGATTTTTCCTGAGTATTGATGAATCTTCCATAAATTTTCGAGATATTGTAATGATGAGTTTTCCAGACCCTACGAACTTCACAAGAAAACAGCAGATTTTCAGTGACACAAAAATCTTTTGGTTTATCATTTTCTATTTTTAATGTTCATTAATGTTACATTATTTGTTTGAATCTAAGACATAAATAAACGAATATAATATATTCTACATATTATACTATTAAAAAAAAAAAAACACTACATTATTATACTCCTTAAATTTTACCTGTGGTCCATAGTGCCATGGACCATTTTACCCCGGGCTTGGTGTAAAATGGTCCACTTCGTCAGTTGCTATTATTTAAAAAAGTAAGCATAATTATTACTGTTGGCTCAGTTCAATATGAACCCCAATATATAGGTAATGTGCACAAATATTTTCAACAGCTAAAAATAATTACTTTATGAGTAAGCACATAAAATTTTCAAAAGTGGTCCGTTTTACCCCAGTCTCCCTTACAATCGATGATTTCAAAAATGTTGGTGACAAGGTCCGACATACTCTCTCCACTGAAGATATCGTTATTAAAAAAGTGATTGTAATGACTCGGAATAGGGGATTTTACTTATAATGCCTACATTTCTTTTTGCTGCAGAGTGATGACAAAAGCATGAATAGTTTATTAAAGCAATGGAAAATATGGAGGTTGAAACGTATACGTTAAGTGTTTTATGATGAAAATTCAATGAAGTAGAATTTTGTACATTCAACCAATCAAATATGGTCTAACAATTTTTCACTTTCGAATAAAGATTGTCAAACAATTCCCGTAAGAGTACAGGATGTCTCATAAGTCTGTAGACATTTTAAAAATTCGTAACTATTAAATGAGTTGATAGAATTGAACGCGGTTTGCGAAAAAATCATTCTCGTGAAGGGAGATTTTTTTTTTTTTTCTGGTAAAGAAAAAATAATAATTAACCTTTTTGTCGATAGCGGGGCGTAACCAAATCACACATTTTCATGAAAAACTGCACTTATTCGCATGAAAATTTTTACTGGCATATAAATCATATTCTATGTGTCCGTCGTCACTACAAATTACAGTTTGCAAACGCGTTACAACACTGCTAACTGCAGCTTCAGTCGGCGTTTCTTGCCTGAGGGAAAACATCTTTACCAATAACGTTTTATCCCCCAAGTCAACAACTCAATTAAAATTTCATGTATGCACAAGTAGAAAGCAAAATAAGAAATAAGCTGTTCTAATCGCAAAATTGTGCAATTTATAGGACTTTCATTTGCATATTTTTCTTTCGCATCCGTACGAAAAATTTAACTATTTGTCTAACTACCGTCGAAAAAAAATTAACTTTTTTTTTTTAATTTATATATATGTATATATATATATATATATATATATATATATATATATAATCCCTTTCACGAGAATGATTTTTTTGAAAATCGCGTTCAATTCTATCAATTTATTCAATAGTTATGAATTTTTAAAATGTCTAGAAACTTATGGGACACCCTGTATTTAGGTATACAATTTTTTGTGCAAACTTGAATTTAGATTTACGAGAATTTTTCCGTTTTCCATGGTCTTAGTTAAATATGAGTCCTACTGTATTATCATAAACTATCTACCAATAAGTATTTGGACACTTTCGAATTTAAATATTTTGTCAAATATCTAAAAAAGTCTTTTAGGAATTATCTTGAAAGTTTAGGAGTATAAAGAACATATTATTCCAGTAAAAGTTTTCAGTTTCCAGTTACTTCAGTAAAAGTTTTATCCTGAAGAGGAAAAGAGATCCAGTAAAAAATTAAACAAAAATCAAAATGTTTTGGATCACCCTGTAAAAAGTAACGCTTTAAATGTGTTTTGGCTGAAGCATGTGATTATGAAGATTGTTCTCATTGGCTGTATAAATTTGTATGAGGCTACCACACATATTCATGGAAATATAATGGTTTATTTAGAAAATTGGGGGGAAAATTGCACTTTTTTAAATGTAACTCTTAGGGTATTATATCCAGTGCAAAGCCATTTTTAAGAAATTTGGCATACTACATTAGACATAACATACTGCAGTTAGAATGCAAAAATATTAAATATCTTACGAAATATGAGCATTTTTACTAAATAATTTTTAACTACGCATGCGTTAGCTTTAAAAAAAAAATCATTTGCATAATTTAATAGCCAATACTATTGAGCAACTTATATGGAAACCCCAAACAAATATCGTGTAAATTCAAAAAGTTATAAGAAATAGAATAAACAGAATTTCGGTTGCTCTCAAAAAAAAAGGAGGTTGGTGGTTTTATCAGCATTTATTTACAATCAGCGAACAGTGTATTACCATTGATAAATGACTGAATCAAAATAAAAACAACCCCTTATAGTTTAGTTTTATTTTGAGAGAACTGAAATTCTGTTCATTCCACCGTACATAACTTTTTGAATTTACCTGATATTTGTTTGGGGTTTTCATATAGTAAATTGCTTAATACTATTAGCTATTAAATTACGCAAATGAATTTTTTTTAAATGCATGCGTAGTTAAAAAGTATTTAGTAAATATGCTTATATTTTTTAAGATATTGAACATTTTTGCATTCTGATTGCAGTATTCTTTGTCTAATGTAGTAAGCCAAATTTCCTGAAAATGGCTTTGCACTGTATCTAATACCCTACGTGTTATAATTTAAAAAGTGGAAAATTTTCTTGCAGTTTTTTAAAAAACCATTATATCTCCATGAATATATGAATATATGCGGTAGTCTCATTAAAATTTGTATAGATAATGATAAGAATCTTCATAATCATATGCCAAAACGTACTTAAAACATTACTTTTTACAGGGTGATCCAAAACACTTTGATTTTTGTTTAATTTTTACTGGTCCTTTTGTCCTCTTGATTACACAACTTTTGCTGAAATATATGAACACTACTATGAACACTATAAATATATGAACACTATATTTTTACATTACTAAAGTTTCAAGATGATTTCTAAAGAACTTTTCTAGCTATTTGACAAAACGTCTAAATTCGAAAGTGTCCTAATACTTATTGGTAGACAGCGTATAAAAATAATATTAACTCGCATTATTTAAGTTTAAAAATATACACATGTATTGAAAATACAGATCCCACTAAACCTTTTAAATAACATACAATTCTACAATGAGCAAACTTACGTAAATATAAGTTAATATAATTCAACACTATAGTGACCGTATTAGAGCACCTTTATAATATGTTAGCATTAAAAAATTATTACAATTACCTCATTACAAAGGTACAGTTTTTGCTAAGTAGGGTAGGTGCTCCAATGATTGGCATGCTCCACTAATTGACATCTATTAAGAAATAATTAATAAATAAGAAAAATAATAAAATCATATATTTTACATATAAGAAATTTAACATTTTATGTCAAACACTGGAGCATAGGGTGCTATAATTACTGGTAAAATGAATAACTAGCAGAGTCAAACACTGGAACATAGGGTGCCAATTACTGATAAAATGAAAAACTGGCAGTGTCAATTACTGGAACATAGAGTGGGTGTCGAATAAAAATTCATAAAAAAAAATAATTTTTATCAATTGTATATATTTTAACATATATGTGGTTCTGAATGTCTTTCACACCATATGTACTGACTCGAGATTTCTAAAAATATTTTCTGATGACTAGAACATTAAAAACATCAGAGATTGCTCTAAAAGTGTCAATTACTGGTGCACTTACCCTAAATAAGGACTAAAAAGATAATAATTATAATAAATAGTTTCTTCGGTAAAATTTTTCAAAATTTCGAGAAGATATTGTTACCCTACTCAACGCTTGAAAATTACGTCGTGTACTCTTTGAACAATAACTCAACATTAATAAATGTTAGTAATTGTTAACTTATTTCATATCGTAAATTCTACATTCCCCACTATTTGAAATACCGTGGAATTATTTGTATTGTTAGGTATCCCAATTTTATTATTATGTAATTTTATCCCAATTTTATTATTATTGCTGTAAAGAACAGATCACAGAAACAGTGTTGCCAGATTTGCGACTTTTTTATTCAAAATCCAGCGCTAAATTTTAAATGTAACGGTTGCCTAATAATTTTGAAGATTAATTGTCTATTTTACATATCAAATATCACTTCTCAAAATTATTGGTGAGTATTGAATAAAAAAGCCGCAAAATCTGGCAACACTACCCAGAAATACGTTTTGTGCTACTTGAAAATTACATTTATTTAATTAACTGCTTAAACCAAAGCTCCTTAGTCTGTCTAGACCGGGATTAGTTTGTCTAGACCTGAATAGGTTCCACACTTTGTTAACAATATGGAATGTAAAACTTCGACGAGAATGTATGTACTAATCTCATTCCAATATTCAACATCTACAAATTAGCTTGTGGCCAATTTGAACAATAATTCAGCATTGAACCAAATCAAGTGCCACCAATCGTTAGCTAAGAGGAACTGGATAGTGCCATTAGGTTTTGAAATTTGGGGTCAGGAGGTTTAAGGCGGGATCTTTGCCGGCTTAGTTTCACTTTCTATGAAAACGCTTGCACGTTTCTACCTCAGGGATATTTCTTGTTAAGAGCGACAGTGAAAAAGTCACAATCGAGGATTATTTCTTGACTTCGCCGGATTTCCTTGGATTCTTCCGTTGGAGTATTGGAGTGTGGAGGTAGGAAAACGTTGTCTGACCACTTCTTTCAGATGATGAGTAGTAATTATTGTAATTCTACATAATCATATTTTTTATGGACTTTGTTTAAAAAAAAAAAATACGTTTGAAGAATTGGTTTCTAAAACTGGTGCGATTTAGAATTGTACGGCAGATTAAAAATTGGAAATTCATTTTTGTGAGGAGGTAGGAAAAATTTTTCCTGGTTACACCTTTTAGAAGATGGATTATAATTATTGTAATGTTATTATCTGCCTTATTACAAGGCGGTCTGAATAAATATTTTAGGAAAGTTATAAAATATCTAAAGGTATATCTAAAGGTAAAATATCTAAAGGTATTTAATTGGGAATTTCTCCTTAAATGAGTAATTAGAAATTCGTATAATTTTTAAAAACAATTATTCTACCTTTTAATATTTCTATGTTCATAATTGTTTAATAGTCTTATTCAGATATTTCTAAAATTCCTGCATTTCTATTATTTTTTCTGCAGTGAAGACATAAAAGCTTATTCGTAAATTATCTTTTCGGATAAATATTTATTATTATTGTTAATTTATGGTTCTCCTTTGAAAAAGCATAGTTGTAATATTAAATAAAAATAAATAAAAATAAAAATCAGATTGGTATGAATATTTATATACCTTTGCAAAACCCTCATCAGTGTTAACGAAGTTTATTAAAATATATCGAATCTTCACTGCAATAATAATAATAATGATAATATTGAATCTAGAAATTAACCGCGAGATATTAAACAAACTCAGCAGACTATTTTAATTTGAAATATGTAATACTGTAGTAAGCAATAAGTGTGCTTAACTTTGCGTTGTGAATCAGTCATAGAATTTGAAAAAAAAAAAAAAAAAAAAAAAAGGCGTTCTCGAATGTACACACTGTGTCTATCCTGAAACAGGGTTTTTAATGTATCAGAATTTATTTATTTTAATAAAAAAGAAAAAAAAGTTTGAAGAAATGAAAATAATATTTAGTGGAATATTTAGCGAATAGAACGGACTGAGTATCAGTCAGCGTATAAAAATGAAAAACCATCATGAACTGATTCAGTTAGTACATCATGCTGACTTCGTCAGTATGAGAAAACATGTAGAAAGTTGGAAAATTAAGTCTCTACAAAAACTTACATTAGTACAAAATTAATATAAATCTATCTTTTATTTTATTATTTTTGTTAAAATGATAAATTTTTTTGCCACTTCTTGAAAGCTGTACACTGAGAAAAAAAATATACTGCCTTCCTCTAGAATAAATAAGTGGCCATTTTCTAAATCCCTTAACTAGAAAAATAGATTTCCGAGCTATGCGCGTAAGGCACGCCAATAAACTTAATAGACGAAATTATCGAGAATTTCTAGTGTACACATTTCTAGACGGTGAAACAATATTCTGAATACTTTAAACATTCTGAATCCTTTGTATAGCGAGAAATTCTCGCTTGATTTTCTAGAATTTGGTAATAAACCAAGATTATAGTTCCTGAAACGCACCTCTTGTAGTCTCATTTATTTGCAGAGATTTTTAAATAACTTTGCCCTCGAAAATATAGGCAAACGCTCTAGAATTCTAGTAGGGGCTTCTAGAACTCGCTTTCCAATGGGACTAGAATTTATAAGGATGACATGGAACTATTTTTTCTAGAGCCACAACTTAGATTCTAGCTGTCAGTTACAGGATTTTTTTTCAATGTAGAAATCTCATTAAGTTATTAAAAGAAATAATATATTAGAGATTAGATTGTTAAAACCGTATTAAAATCATCGATTATACTATAAGTATTTGAAAAGAAGTTATAAAGGAAATACATAGTTTGTATAAAAACGTACTTACATTTCCTTTCAGTTGCAAGTTCAATAAATGTTTTAGAATATATTTTGAAATACATTAAAATAAATATATATGTAATATATTAATATGAGCTTAGCCGTAAAGAGGAAAAAAATCATCACCTTAAATATAAATAAAATTGCTATAAAATATTTCATAGTTTCTGGATGATGTTAATTTAAAGAATATCAATTTATGGCATTATCGAGTTTGTTAAAATTTTTTTAAGATTAATTCAAAAGATTTTATTGCATAATAAATTAGGCTAATGTTTTTATATTTAAAAAATAATTCAGACTATCTCCTTTTTTTTTTTTTAATTCTGAGAAATAATAAAATTTATTCTTTTAACTTCTTTAAATTACTTGATTTTTTTTTTTTTTTTTTTTTTTTTTTTTGTTTTTGTTTAATTCATAAATAAACTATTATGGTTATTTTAAAGTTAGTTGTTAAGATTTAAAATTTTCAGAAATACTTTTAATTTTAATGAAATTTTTATAATTTTTTACATAAATTATGAAAAGCATTTTATACTTTCAGAAATATTTTTAATTTAAACTTTGAAGAAACACTTTTAATTTTAATGACTTTTTTTTTTTTTTTCATAAATTATCAAAAATATTTTATGCGTAAAATGATAGGCAGCATTATAAAATTATTAATGAAAAATAACCAGGTTCAATAGTACAAAGTGATTTTTATTATTTTTATTATTTATTTATTTATTTATTTCATTTTATTTATTTATTTATTTCATTTTATTTATTTATTTATTTATTTATTTATTTATTTAGCTTTACCGTTATTTGTATTTGAAGCTATTTCGTAATTTGAGTTTCTCCCATATAAATTAATATTTGAACTTCTAAATTAAAATTTTAATCGATAAACAAGATAGTTTGAATTTTTATAATGTATGAACTGGATACAGATTAGCTTAAATTTAACTACAATGAATAGGAATATAACTTCAAATGAACTTATATACTGAATATAAAATATCCAGGTCAATACAGAATTTCATTCGATGTTTTTCCAGTTGTCTCTGATTATTGTTGTTCAATGAACTTTTATGTCATTCCTTTGCATAATTTATTTTCGTGAAGAAGGTTTCAGAAAATTTTTGATTTTTCGAGACAATTTTATTTTCACAGTTAACTCACAACTGTTCCTTTTCAATCTTTCATACCCAAAATAGCATTCTATTAAGGGGATGGTGGGCTTTGAAAATCGTAAAAATCAAGGAAAAATATCAAATTTTCGTTTTGTTATATTTATTTTCTATAACTAATTCTGACCAATATGCAACAGACCGCATGCTTCTAAGTTGATATTTTCAAAAATTACAAGGGTTTAAAAAAAATAATGAGCTGATTAAATGCCCTTTAAAATGTAAAAAAACAAGCGGTATAGTCGGCGGAGATTGATCGTATATATTTTTAACTTTTAAAATACTTTAATTTTGTTAAAACAATATTAAAAAACATACAGTTTAAAAAATATAACCTTCTAAAATGTTTAACTGATAAATAATGATAACTGGTGAAATCCACTTTAAATGCTGTTTTCTCGTAATGAGTTTTTTAACGATTTTCTCTTCTTTCAAATGTCTCTCGTGTCACAATTTTGGCTTAAAATTAATAAAAATTGGTTTAAGCTGTTCTATGTTACATTTCAGTGAAATCTGGGTATCCGTTTTAAGTTTTGCCTATATTTAGATTGTTAAGACTCTGTTTTATTATGCACGAGATTGAAATTTTCACAAATAATCAGTATGTTTCACAAAAATATTTCTTAAAACTAAACTTCTGAACGAAAAATATAAACGCGAGAGACATTTAAAAATATTTAAGTTTTTAAAAATATTTTTAATATTTTTAATTAAAAATAAATAAATAAATAATTTTTATTTTCGATACCCAAATTTATTTAAAATATATAAATGAATAATAATCAAGCAAAATAATAAAAAAATATATGAAAATATAAACGAGAGAGACATTTTAAAGTTTTTTTAAAATATTTTTAATTAAAAATAAATAAATAAATATTTTTTATTTTTAAGTTATTAATATTGTGATATTTCAGTGCACATATATACAAAAAATTAAAACTATTCCTGTAAAATTAAAAATATTTATTTATAATGCCCACCGTACCCTTAAAAATCAATATTTTATTTGCTTGCAGAATCAACATCCTTAAAACTTTCTACATCCAGAGCAATTTAAAATTTTATTCAATATTTTTTCCAGTTTTCACTAATAAATGCAGTTGAAGGAAAGTTTAAGAAAATTCTTGATATTTTAAAGGCAATTTAATTTTTACAGTTAACTCCTCCCTGTTCCTTTTGAATGCTTTTCCTTTACTCAAAATAACATTGCAATAAAATTTAATATTTTATTTGGTCGCAAAATAAACATTTTTTAATTGAAACACATGTCATTAATTTTCTATAATCATGATTACAATATATATAAATATATATATATATATATATATATATTATAAGGTTTTTAAAATCGTTATACATAACTTTGAAAACAACATCTAAAAATTTTTTTTAATCGATGTTCTTATTTTTTAAAAATGCTTCTGTGGTAACCAGAAAAGAAAATTAAAGATTAAAGAAATCACATAAAGATATGATAAATTTTCGTTCGCAATCAGTCCTGGTTCAACAACTCCAGCTCCTAAAATATCTCTTTGAAGTATCTGATTAAAATACTTCATAATGCACGAGTATATTTTAGGAAAATTTTAATTACGTACTAGATAAAATCATTTTTTAATTAATATGCTGACAATATAAAAGTTCCACACTATCATTTAGTGTGCAAATAAATTTATCTTTTTATCCAGATTAATAAGGTTAATCTTTTAAAATATGTATTTGCAAAAAGTTGAAATTTGAAAATACTTTCAGAATATAAGAATAAACCTACAGAGTACCTTAATATATAAACCTTACTTATTATAAACATAGAGTACTTGCTGTTTAGTCGTAGCTATACTCTGAGAAAAATAGTAAGGGGGGAAAGAAAATTAATTAATAAAACAAACAATAACATTAACTTAATATTATTGTTTTTAAGTAAGAAGTTGATGCAATCATGCAGTATATTTTGTCATGTGGGTGTCCTTTAATGCTTTTTCTCGAGTATTCGCAAATTTACCATTTAGGATTGTGAAACGTATTCTTTGATACAAAAGGTATTTTAGTTACGGAGTTGCTGATACTTTTGTTTTCAGAAAAAGGATTATTAAGATAAATAATAATAATAATAATAATAACAGACCCTGTTTTGGATTTGTGAAAATTTCTTAACTAAGTAATTCTCATTATTGCTAGTTATATGTATTAATAAAAATTACTTATGATATAAACTTATGTGTTCGTGTATTGTATGCTGCATGTGTTCAGATAGTACATTATTTCATTATAAAGATATGTGTATTTCATTTTAAGCATATATCTGTGATAGGTGTAAGTTTAAAAGTTTAAGTATATAATATATATGCGTATGATTCATATAATATGCATGTATGTATATTGAAAACTGCATCATGCATGAAAGTTGTTTTAATAAAAGGTATAAGATATACAATTTAATCATTATTGGATAATGAAATATCCAAGTGCCGTATGCACTCTAAGTTTTATGCGTATGAAACGATAAATTTGAAAGTAAAAACTATAAAAATATGAACCCGATTTGAAAAATAAACATTTATTAATTTCAAATAATGTATCAGTAAGAATAAGACTATTCTTTGTGTTTCATTTAAATTTATTTGCATTTAAATTTGGTTCTCTTTTTGAGTAATTCATCTTTTGCAGCTGTCTGCATTGGCTTCTTGAGAGCTATGGGATTAAATCTTCAAGCTTGGATATTTAAAATAATTTGGAGACTATTTTAAACCGAAGTTTTTTAACTAATTAGGTTTCGTATGCAAAAATGATTAAAACGTCATAAAATTAACAAAAAGTCTTTTATAGCCTCAAACACCAACAATTTGGACAGCAATTTTCCTTTCACTGTAATATATATATATGTGTGCGTGTGTGTATGTATGTATGTATGTATATATGTATATATATATATATATATATATATACAGTAGGCAACAAAAGTGTCCGAACACTAGCAAAAATTCCTATGTAAAAAAAGTACACTTAATACGGTTTTGTTAAATAAATCCTTATCGAATCATGTTCTTACACTGACTAAGAACATGATTACATTTTTATAAAAGGTTCTTACACTGACATGAACTACATTTTTATAAACAAGGTATTTTTCATTAATTTTTATTGCATGTTCTTTTCGTGAACATCGATAAAAATTTTCAACTTTGTTTGCATGTAATTACGAAGTATAATTAATAACTGGGTCCTTTAATTGGCATTATAGAAAGAAATGTAGCCAAACATCAATAAGATTTTCAGTATTTTGTATGTGATAGCTGTATTCAAAGATTCTTCTATCCACTGCGACAGCTTACGTTAGTTGCAAAATAAAAGAAATTGCTGAGGATGATACCACTAATTACAATGACTTACCTCAGAATAGATTTTAAATTCAAAGGTTCCACGATTTAAATAGTTTTAATTTGTTATCAGTAATACTTAAACTTATTACTATTGTTATTATTATTCATTGTTTATTCTTATTACTATTTTATTTTTATTCTCTGTGATGATGATAATAATAATAATAGTATAAATAAGTAAAAAGGAACAGGCTATATTTATTATTGTACATACAGAATCTTGTGATGCACAAAAGTTGAGGCATTTTTAATTTTTTTTTTTTTTTTTCAGTTGAAATCCTTATTCATTTAGCATTTAAAAGTTCTGAATGTTTAAAGATTTTATTAACGAAAGTTAAATTCCACAAAATACATAAAAAAAAAAAAAGAAAAAGAATTAGGAAAACTACTCATATTAAAACATATTTTATTAGAGTTAATTAAAAAGGAAAATTGAGTTTTATACTTAAGGTAAATAAAGTTCATGAATTTAGTAAATGTGCACTTCAGGTAATCGTAGATACTTTATAACATTAATTTACTCAAATTACATATTTTGCACAACCTTAATTCCCTCTAAAAAGGAATTCGAAAAAGATTAGTGCTAAACGTTTGGACATTGCATTGCAATTTAGATTAGAATTTAAACAATAGACTATAATGCTAAACTTAAACAAATTACTTTAAAATTACAATAGGATAAATAATGACATACGATAACGTTATTATCGTTATCGTAAAGTCATTCTTTAAACGATATTATCTACTTATGCATTTTTCAAATGCATTGCTGTTTAAAAGATTTGTATTCCAACAATATGACATTAAAAAATAAAATAAAATATAGTGATGGAAAAAATAAAACAATGAATAAACTATTAAAAGTATTTAAAGCCTTTATTGTACATAATTTCAAGCATGTAAATATGATAACAAGCTTTTTTAATCTAAATAAAAGCGTCAAATTTGATCTTCACAGATTTTTCTTTTCCAGACTTGGCCAACGGAATTTCAATAAAATAACGACATCTGAAACAAAAAGAAATATTTAATTTTACGTGTGTAGCAGAAAAAAAAAAAAAAACATGCGCATATACATATTTACACATTCATGTATTATAAAGTCCTGAGTTGGTCGTATAACTGGATTTTACTGACTAGGGATGTGCCGGATCGTAAAAAACTGTGATCCGCGGATACGGATATGAATACGGACATCAGTTTTTCTATATCCACGGATACGGATACAGATACGGATATTTTATTTCAAGATCCGCGGATACGGATACGGATACGGAATTTTGAAAAATCTATAATAATTAAGTACATCTGTAACAATTTTTGCTTCCGTTACTCGTTTACCGTACGTAATGGAAGTAGCGTATTCGGTTTCGATTTTTCACCTGATTTGCATGTTTTAAGGTCCAAAAAAGTGGTTTTTGCAAATTATATACAGTTCCCGCCGCTTATTAAAATCACATTCGTTCTCAGCCAAAGTGATTTTATAAAGCGGCTGATTTTTATATCCGGCGAACGTTCCTGCACTTAAGGAAAAGGTATTACTTCCCTGAATTTGGAAAGAAACTTCAAAAGGAAACGAATAATGGAATTAGTAAACAATATTAATTACTTTTTGCTAGATAATTAATTTGTTCCTTCAATATAAGTAAATTAAACGCATTTCAAGTCCCCATACGCTTTCCTTTGAGGAAAATCATCATTACTTTACCAAAAATATATGCGCTGTTCTTACAAATTTAAAATCTTTCTGTGTAAGCCTCATGAGTTATAATAATTTCAAAATAAGAACTAGAAATTACCTTTTAATAATTAGATATTAAAAATATATGTATATCATTTCAAATCAGATTTGTAACGTTTAACTGCGTTTTGAAGAATACGTTCATTGAAATTGTTACGGAGATAAGTTATGGGGCGTGTTTAATTTGTAACTGTGCTGCAAGTGTAAAATCTTCGACAATGAGCGATAACGGAGGGTTTGTTGTGCTTTAATTTCTTTCTATAAAAAAAAAAAAAAAAATGTAAAAAAAAAAATTTTAGTGTGCATAAATGATATTTTTGGCTGCTGAGGAGATATTTTTGAGTTTATTAACCGGCGATGCTGATTTTATTAAGCGGCGACTTTAAAAGTAGTTTGTATTGATTTGATTCCGGTCCTGGCAATTTGATCCGATTAAGCGGCTGATTTTATTAACCAGTGAATTTGTTAAGCGGCGGTTACTGTATATATATATATTCATTTTTATAATTTTTATTTATTAATTATCCATATACATTGAATTACTCGTATATTCTTATATTACTAGTTTTTCCATAGAGTCATTGTACATTATTAATGATTAGATATTAAAATAATAATAATAGTAATAATAATAACAATAATAATCTGTTATATTAAAGTCTTTTATAAATTATTTACATAATTATTTAAATTTGAATTTATCCTTTAAATACCGAATCTTAAATATTACTTTATTTAATTTTGTTATCATGAATAAAGTAGAAGTATTTATATTGTTCTATACTTCTATTTTAATCGTGTGCTACATCTTAACTTGCCTTATAATATACATTTTAGAACTTTCTTTAAGTGACACATTTTTGTAGTCAGTATTGTATTTTTATCTCGTTAATTAAATTTTTAAGTTTAATGTATTTTTTTTTTAAATCTTAAAGTACATTTTCTATATTTATTTGATAACACTGCCGGGTACTCTATCGTGAGTTTTTACGATTCATCATTACAGAAAGAATACTTTACTATGCTAAAAACCCCATAGAAATAGCATGGGACGAAAACCAAAAAAACTCCGAATGTCAAGTGTGTTAAAAAAAAAAAAAAAAAAAAAAAAAAAAAAAAAAAAGGCTCGCACCGGAAGTAATAAAGGGACAAAATTGACTAGAAAAAGACATCGAAGAGCGGGAACGGGCGGGCTGGGGCGTTAAATATACCGTCCAGGGTTAATACGACTCGCCTAGTATAAGACTCGACGGTGGTGGGGGTGGGCGGGTGGGAACCACCGCACTTTAGAATGTAGAAAAAGAGGGGAATAGAAGCTAAAAAACCCATAGAAATAGCATGGGACGAAAACCAAAAAAACTCACAATGTCAAATGTGTTAAAAAAAAAAAAAAAAAAAAACAGGCTCACACCGGAAGTAATAAAGGGACAAAATTGACTACAAAAAGACATCGAAGAGCGGGAACGGGCGGGCTGGGGCGTTTTTTGACCCTAACGATCATAACTACCCCGAATAACATTATACTTTTTTTATTATTATTATTGGGGTGGGGTTTACAGTTATTTCCTAATTTTACATTCTTTACTCATCCCTAAGTTTAATTATGCATTTTCCAATAAGTAATCTTATTTGTTATTGTTGTATTTTAAATAATTTACAATTTTTATGATAATGTCTTCGCATTATCTTGATTACAGTCGGCAGCACGTGATTTATTTAACAAAACTGTATTAAGTGTACTTTTTTTATATAGGAATTTTTGCTAGTGCTCGGATACTTTTGCTGTCGACTGTACATGTGATGTATATATATCATCGATTTTTGTGTTGTAAGACCATCATATGAATATAAATACAGGCCTTCGAGAAACTTGACCTTTAACGCATTTTTGCTAAGCTAGCTTCTTTAAATAACAAAGAAATATCACTTTTCATTTTTTAAACATGTGTTCATAAACATCTAAAGTACAGAAAGAAACTAAGGATATCAGTATTTTAAAATTTAATAGGAATAAATTGTATCCAAATTTAAATTTGGCACTGTGATTCACATTACCAGAAAAAAAAAAAAAAAAGTCAGGCTTTATGGATTAAGGAAAACATAGAATTTTATATCTTTAAAAACAGAAAATTTAAATAACAGAATTTTATAGATAAAATGAATGAATGAAAATCATTTAACTTAGAAATTAAAAAAAAAAAAAATTCTAAGCTATCGTCTATACGAAAATAATAATAATTAGTTATGTCAATCAATATTTTAAGTGTGATGTTATATAAGTGAGACTTTATACATTTTAGTGGCTCACATTATACTTCCTCCTTAAGTCCTTGAATTAAATCGACTGGAAGAGTTACAAAGAGTTAATCAAGTGTTATGAGTTTCTAATTTGTAAACTTCATTTAATCTGCAGCACAGATAAAATGGAGTTGAACGTTTACTTTTATTCTTAATTTATTTTACACAGCAATTCTCATGTTATATGGGGAATTTTCTTTTAAAAAAATTGCAGATATTTTGACATATAACTGCTATCAATTTTTCTTATTTCTTCAATAACATAATTATTAATAAATTATTGATAAATTATTTAATTAACACAGGACATTTAGTTTATGCTTTATTTTATTTTATTTTATTTTTTAATTTCGTTTGCGTTACTCGTATAAATAAATATTCACAGTCACATAAATCATGGTACTTTCACATTAGTAGTCACTGTAAAACATTTTTTTTTTCATTATGCAACAATATTGAGGTATCCTAATTGTCACAACTATGCGGAGAAATATTACCAGCTGTAACTGTGTAACTGTACAGTCGGTAACAAAAGTGTCCGAACACTAGCAAAAATTCCTATATAAAAAAAGTACACTTCATACGGTTTTGTTAAACAAATCCTTATCGAATTGTGTTTTTACACTGACTAAGAACAGAATTCGACAAGGATTTATTTAACAAAACCGTATGAAGTGTACCTTTTTTACATAGGAGTTTTTGCTTACTGTTTGGACGCTTTTGTTACCGACTGTAGCTCGTTATTCTACGGTTACACAAGTACAGCTGGTAACATTTCTCTACATGGTTATGGGATTTCTATAAATGGTAAACTGCCTCAATATTGTTGTGTAATTTAAAACTAACTTTTTTACAGTGTTTATTAGAAAAAACTCAATGGGTTATGATTTTTGGTTAGCATATACAATTGTGAATGTCACATATATCGACGTAAAATGCTACGAAACACAACTGTACGATTCCATTCTTTTGACGCATATAAAATACAGAAAATGACATAAAAATGAATAAATATAATTTCCATTGTTACTCGTAGTCGTTTACCATTGCTCATAAAAGGCAAGAAAACCTTATTGTGCAACCTAATTTATGAATCATTCACATTGTTCATTTGAGCCGTGCACACTTATTGGATGAGTTTTAGCTTGTATATAAATAGCTCGTTAATTAACAAGATTTTTCCGTTATAGGTAATCTCCTTTTTTGTTTTTTTTTTGTTTTTTTTTTCAAAAGTCTTCATGTGAGAAAAAAAATGGAATGTTAAAAAATATATATATTAAAGATATTTAATTTTTTATACCTTTTTTTTTTTTTTTTCAGAATTCTTTTGCAAACTATTTTACATTGTTGTAGGTTAAATGATGCAAATTTCAGAGATAAGCTTCTTATTCTCAATTCATTGATCCAATTAATATTTCGATTTCATATAACGCATTTAAAAGCGGATCCGTTTTTATAAAAGAATCATTTTGATGCAGTATTTATTCTTTTGATAAAAATCGAGGCGAAATTCAGCGTAACGAAATATTCAGTGAAGCGTGGTGAAAAATAATAAAAGAACTATTTGCGGTCAAAATGTAATAAGCATGAAAATGACTACTTCGTCCATTTGTCTCAGTATAAAATCGTATTGATTTCTTGAGAGGCTTGAATTTTTTTTTTCTTTCTTTTTAAAGAAGTAAAAATTGGAGAAGGTTCAGAGAATTAAAACACATCTAAATATCCACTGGAAAAATGATTTTTCATTCATTTTGAATTAATAATTATAAAGATAAACGTAACTAAAAAATTTACAAATTTTTGTTCCATTATAAATTTAAATACATAAACCATAGAATAATTTAATTAATTTAATTAAATTTTGTTATATGTAAATGAACTTTGTAAATAAACAAAAGACACGCGCTTATATATTTAACATTGGTTTGTTTTTAATATTAATTAATTAATAATGTGATCATTAATTTTTTGATAGAAACATAATATATTTTATTTTTGTTAGAATCAACATGGTTAAACTCCCTCCCCTCCTTCCATATTTCCCCTTCTCGGTACAAATAAAAAATATATTTATAATACTTATAAAAAAAATTTCGTTCAATATTTTAAATCAATTTTTATAAGTTTACACAGCTCCCAAAGATATCTCAGCTCGTATTTAAAAATTTTTTTTTTCAGGATAGAGGAGTGAAAAAGCTATATTTAGTTCTAATGGAGCACAGTCAGTTAATAGGAATTGTTGGAATAAAATATTTAACATCTATTTGTTGCGGGTCGAGTATATAACTAGTTGTATATCTTGCAAAAAGTTTATAATTTTAGAGTGCACTTTAGGTGCAGAATTAATTAAATCATCAAGCAATAAATAAATTATTTAAAATGAAAAGAGACCATTTTTTCTGATTAAATAAACATAAATAACACGTGAAATAAATAAATAAAATAAAAAATAAAGTGAAATTCATTTTTCTTTTAAAAATCTTTTCTAAAGAATTCACTTAAGACAAATATCTAGGTGAAATCGAAAATACAAATATTTGCTTCAATACACAAATTTCGCAAAATGAAAGTAACCACCATAACCATCTAGCACGTCATATCTGAATGATCATCCACTTTCTTGTAAGTCACATGATGCAAATTTTAGTAATCCCCTATTTATTCTAAATCAATTGAAGCAATTTATTTTTCGGCACAACGAAATATTTTTCCACAATTCCATATTTACCGAATAAAATAATACAGCAGGCCAATCGATAGACGCAACTTGTGGGCTTTTTATAAAGTGTGGAAATCAATAAAGAACTTACTTACATTTTAACATTGATTAACGAACCATTGTCTTCAAGAGTAATTTTACAACAAATCCTGAATAATCGAACAATAAATATATAATGATTTCTAAATTTTTATTTCATTCAGTTCTTGAGAATAATGGAATTGTAATAGATTTTATTTTCACGTTCATATTTCCGTTTTCCTATAATACGTCAATTTTCCTTAATTAGAAAACTTTCTTAACAGGAATATTTTTTTAAAAAACAAACTATGACGCATTAAAGTGACGCATAAGTGTAAATATCAATTATTTGTAAATGTAAAGTAATAAAAGAAATTATGTCATAAATAAAACTTATGGCTGAATGTTACTTTAAAAAATATTGTTCGAGTATATATGATGCAAATACAATTCCTTTTGTCCAGGAAATAATTCCATATTCCAGCTTTTATTGATATAGTATATATAAATCAAAATTTCTTTTCTATAAATTATTTATGCCAAAAAACTTTTTTTTTTTTTTTCTTTTTACGCATAACCTAACATGCATCAAAATAAATTTATTTTAATCTGAAATCTTAGTGAGAGATTCTAGAAAGAGTATTTCTAGAAATTTCGAGATAGAATTTCTAAAAATATATCTTTTGAGCATATAATTATGCCTTCAAAATTAACATAAATTTCAAAGTGATTAAATGAAGGAACAAATATAGGTTTTAGAACTACTTTGCAAATGGTTAAGTTTTTCTTCTTTCCAATTGTAAAATGACAGCATCATTTGAAATATTAGAAAACTAGACTGCTGTAGACATCCCCAAAAATTCAATTATATTATTAAAATATATTTATATACCACAGAAATGTTAGTCACTGAGCTGGAGATATTACCTATAATATTTTTCACTTCTATCCAATAAATTCTGAGACACAGTTCTTTTTTACCTCACAAAAAAATTACACAAAAACATCCCCTATAGAGTTATACAAACCATTCGATTAACATATTTTTTTGACTTGATTTAAAGCATTTAAAAGGAATTCAGTTTTTTATAAAAGAATCATTAATCAATAAATTACCAATTTTGTTTTATGCAGGTTTAAGGAGTTACATGAGTCATGAAAGCTTTTTTTTTTTTTTTTTTTTTTTTTTAAAGCATATTTTCTCTCTTTTCTTTTTTAATATAATAAATAATGTTTTTATTTAAAATTTTAAGCATATAAAATAACAACATTTAAACAATATTTTATAAAATTCGGGAAAATCAGCCGGTGGGTCCTGGTTTCCGGAGATCTTTCAAAAAAGCTGATTTCTCAAAAACTAATTATCCGATCTTATTGATAATTTGTACACTTCTTCAAAACAGAAATGACTAAGGAACAAAGGATTCTTTTTTTTTTTTCTTTTAAATGAAAATTGAACATTTGGAAGAGTTGCGTGCAAAAGCAATACAATTTGCGATACATTTCATTTCCCGTATAGCCTTTGTAAAATTAGTTGTAATAAAAATAAATAAATAAATAATAATAAATCCGCCGTTTAAGAACTAGTCAATTCTATTTCGAAAAAGTATGCAAAATTTCAATCAGTTCTTGAGAAATCGTACCCACCACATTTCTGAAGGGTCTCCCGAACACTGTAAAAAAAATTTCGGAACTTTCCTGGGAATTATTGGTCAGCAATATGCTCAATATCTGCCAGTAATGTTTCTTTGAATATATCAGTAAAAATAATATTAATTTCCTGATATTAGGGACATTACGATGGATGAAACTTTCCATTCTCAGGAACCTGCTCCAAACATATAAAAATTGGGAATGCATTCGATGTATAAGAGTAACGTTATGAATTATTTTACAGTGAAAGCATTATTTTACAGTGACCAGGACCTGTCGGCTGAATCTTCCAGATTCTTTAATGAAAATTTTATAAAATATTGTTAAATGTTGCCCTTTAAATGCTCAAAATTTTGATTAAAAAATTTATTTATTGTATTAAAAATAAAATAGAAAATATATGTTTCTTTTTTATTATTATATACTTTTTTTTTAGTCTTTGAAACCCATGGAACTCCTTATTTTAAACTTAATGCATGATTTGTGCAATAAAAAAAAAATCATGTAACACCGCAAAAGAAGAAAATCTATAATCATAGTTTCGGAGATTATAAATTTATACTTAATTTTATTGGATGAAGGGTTAAAATAAGGATGACTCTACTGAAACTTTTTGAAGTTCAATAACTTCTTACTGAATCGTTTGTTTATTTTTTATTTTATTTTGTTCTTGTTTTATTTTGTTCTTTTTTATTATTAATTTGTTATAATCGTGGCTTTCCTAAGTTAATGGTATGGTTGAGAAGAAAGTATATTTTGCAAAATATGTTTTTTCCTGAAAAAGTAAATGCATATTCTTTTCTACCTGAAAAGAATATGAATGTTCTCTGATCTACAATTTTGTTCTCTGATCTACCATTTTGTTCTCTGATTTACCATTTTGTTCTTAAAATAAAGTACTGCTGATTTCAGAGCTTTCTGGAGTTTGATTATGGATATTTTATTGGTTCACTTAGCTTCTTCGCAATAAAATTATCTCAAACATATACATTTTACCTCATTGAAATAATAATAATAAATATATTTCAACTTACTACAGTCGAAATATTTTCCAAAAAAGCTCAGATTTAATGACAATTTGTTTTTATAAATAAACATAGGGGGAAAGTTTTGGTATAAAATACAATTGTTGCTGTGTAAAAAAATAAAAATAAAATAAAGCTCGAATATTACAAGAAAAAGTCTTTTTAATTAAGCAGAAATGTCACAAATTCCAAAAATATTATTTAAAAATGAGACAAAAACGCACACAAAAAAAAAAAAAAAAAAAAAAAAAGGCAGAGAAAAATATTTCATTTTTAAATTGGCTAATTATACACTGTAAAAAAAAATGAACGTGCTAGGATAAATACACCGTGCGAGTAAAAACAAAATTACCAAGCCCTTGTGCTGTAACTTTCAAGCGTGCTGTAATGCGTACGGTGAATTGGATACCAGTACACTTTACTGTAAATTGTAAACTGATCAAAAAACATGCATATTAAATAAAATAGTCACGTTTGACTACTCAGAAATCAAACCAGCGTGTAGGAGGCACTCGTCGACATAGTCTACGGGATTTTCCGTGGTTTTCTCAGAAACTCGTGTACAGGCTAAGATCCCTTAGAAAGACTCCGACGAAGTCTATATCTCCAGTGCAGACTTCGACCTTAATCTAAACACCAACACCAATTGTGTAGGAGCATAGCCTCATAAACTAGATGCCTGTCGCGTGGCTAGGAAACTTGGCAGCAGTTGAGGCGGTAGACAGCGCCACCTGGTACAGATTGCGCGGCTTTTTTATTCAACAGCCACCAAAAATTTTTTAAAATGGAATATGATATACATAAAAGGCGAATAGAATCGAACAAACGCTGATTATATATATCATACATCACTTCTTAAAATTATTGTTGACAGTTGAATAAAAAAGTCGCGCAATCTGTACCAGGTGGCGCTGTCTACTGCTTCAACTGTTGCCAAGTTTCCGAGCCACACGACAGGCATCTAGTTTAGGAGGCTATGGTAGGAGCCGAGAACGTTATCAATGGACACTCTATCCACAGATTATACTGTTACTTAGTAATTCACAAACATTCTGGAATAAGATGAATTATTTTATCTTTGAGAAATAACTAAGTAATAATTCCTCATGTGTATCAATGGTCTGTTGGTAATGTTCTAGCCTCCTAAACGGATAGTCCTAGTTCGACTCGCGGTTGGTCAAACGTGACTATTTTACTTAACGTGCATGTTTTTTGAGCAACTTGCAATTTACAAGACTGCTTTAAACTGGTACCCAAACTGCCAGCATTTTATGCTGCAAAACTATTTCTTTTTTCTTTTACAGTGCTTCTTGAAAATTTAAGCATGCGTCTATTTACAGTGCACTTGAAATTTACCGAATAAGGAGATGATTTTTTCCGCGTAGTTTGTGATTTAATAGCCCATGCTCATTTTTTACATTGTATTGCAACTGTACTTTTTGAACTATCTGTTTCTGTTTGATTCAAATTGATTCAAAACTGTAAAACTGCAAAAAGAAAACTTTAATTACAGTAAATAATAGAGTTTAACTTAGCTCATTTGAAAAGTTGCAACTCAATCATAACATCAGAGATATGCTTCTTATTTTTTGATTTATTTTTCCGCAATAGTTTATCCATCTAAGTTCATTTACCTTTACATGTACAGTAGATGATCCTCACATGCCCTTAATCTTTATGAGTGTGCATGAATGCTCAAGACAGAACGCAATTAATAGTGAGATATTATGGCTATTAAGTAATCAGCAAATTTGAAATTCATAAAATTATTCTCCTAATTAACAAAGATAATTCAGAGAGAAATATAGAGACAGAAATGTGTGAAAGCTGTTATAATCCTGGTATGGTTGACAAACTTTCTTAAGGTTTTAGTGAACTCTTTCGTTAGTTAAAAGTTAATCTATCCGACAGATAAAATATCTAATAGATAGATATTATAACATAATAGCTAGTATAAAACGAGGCATAAAAATTAATGAAAATATCCATAATCGACGAATATCTTTAATTTCAAATTTTATAAACAAAAAAAAAAAAAAAAAAGAAAAGAAAGAATTTAGTTCATCTTTCGGTCTTTAAAACTTAAATATATATATATATTTATTTTATTTTATTTTATTTACTTTTTTCTTTCTTTTTTTTTTTAATCAGTTTTTTTTTTTTTTTTTTTTTTTGTGTGTGTGTGTGTGTGTGTGTGTGTGTGTGTGTATGTGTGTGAAACAAGAATCAAATTAAAGGTCATAATTTTTCTGAATAAAAAACGGAATTTAAAAAGATAGTTAGGCAATGGATAATTTGCATAAAAAAAAAATCTCATAGAACACGACTATCGTCGACGATAGGTAAAAGCTTCACACCAATCAGATTCCCCCTTTTTCCTTCCCATGTTATCTTATAGGATTTTTGTTACTTCGTTTCATAAGGATGTCTCATTCAAAAATGAAGTTTTTTAAATTATATTTATTATATATATATATATATATATATATATATATATATATATATATATACACACATAGATAGATAGATCACAGCATCCTAAACTAGATGCCTTCCGCGTGGCTCGGAAACTGTGCAAGAAGTGATATATGATATATATAATCGACGTTTCTTCGATTCTATTCGTCTTTTATGTATATTAAATCCCACTTTTAAAAATTATTGGTGGCTATTGAATAAAAAAGTCGCGCAATCTGTACCAGGTGGCGCTGTCTACCGCCAAGTTTCCGAGTAACGCGGAAGGCATCTAGTTTAGGAGGCTATGGATAGATATAGATATTTCTGTTATTTCTGATAGATTCAGATTTTTATAGATATTTCTGATGTTTGAACATGTTGCCTTTTAGCTTAGGGAGCATTAAAAAAAAAAAAAAAAAAAAAGTATTTTTTATTTCATTAAGTAAACGTAGGCTCTTCATTTTTTTATCTCTAAACGAAATATTTAAATTTATTTTTTCAAAAATTTGCTCACTAAGCTAAATGGCGACATATTCAAAAAATAATATTCAGAATCCGAAAAACTTTATTTTCAATGAGATATCTTAATAAAACTAAGCATCAAAAATATCATAGGATAACATGGAAAAAAAGAAAGGGGAATTTGACAGTCCGTACGTGTACAGCCCGTAAGTGTCCCAAAGCTGGCCGATTTCATTCTCCAGAGAAAAAAAAAATGAGAATGCAACAAATGTTTAATAAAATATTAACGTTCTAAATAACGTCCTTTGAAGGCATATACACTATAAATAAAAGATAACTTTAGATTCAATTGATAAATATCTAGTAGAGTTATGTTTTGTTTCATTATTAATTAGCCATACAAGGAAAAAAATTTGAAACGTTTGTTTCTAAAATTCTCGCAAACATAATTTAATTAAGGAACAAATATGTATACAATAAGCAGAATCACTTTTCCTTCAGATTAATGTGATAGTGTAATGACCTACATTTTGAAACGCTTATACTTAACTTTAAAAATGAATTATGTAAACAGTTATTTTAATTAATTTTAATCACTCATTTTAAATATTTATTCAAAAAATTTCCCTTCTTTTCATCTTTTAATAAAGGAAATGAAATAAAAATCTATTTTCTTCTTCTAAATAAAAATCCATAGTTTTGTTCATTCGTTAATATAATGTTTTTCGTTAAATTGTACAATATTCTACACTTTCTATGCATCTGAAATATAGTGTAAATTTTATTGAAAGAAGCAGAGGAGACCGGAGCACAATGGACCACTTTTACACTCTTAATTGTTTTTCACAAAAAGCAGAAAAGCAATGTACTTGAAAAAAATAGGAAACAATCTCAAAGCCTTTCTTAACATGTCTTAATTTTTTTATAACAATATTTTTACTACATTATGAATTAAAAAATAAATTGTGAGCACTCACAAAGTGGACCGCTGTGCCCCATCACTGGGGTACAGTGGACCAGACTCTTTTGTTTATATTAAATTAATATAAATTATTTTTTTTCTCTCTAAAATTAATTTCTTTTACTATTCTAGTCTAAATAACATAATTCTAGTATTTTCATGAAACAAAATAATCAAAATTAAATTAAAATAAACAAATAAGAAATCAAGTCTCAGTAAGAAAATTTATTAAGTTTAAATAAATATTGTTTTTTATTCTTTTATTAATATTATATAAACCTAATATTTTTTAAATTCAGATATTAATAAATATTATACTACTATTCAAATATTTAATACTTTTGTAATTATTTTGAGATATAATTAATTTACATTGCATTTGCAGGATAAATTTAAATAAAATATATTAAGCTACTTTTTTTGTTTTTCATACATGTGATCGCTAAAAATAACAAAAATAATAAATGATTCCTACTATTTATTAAATTAGATATATATATTTTTTTTATTAATACTATATAATTCAAATAGTTAATAAATTTAGATATTAACAATAATTATATTACTATTCAAATACTTTTTTCAGAAATTTATTATTATTTTTATTTTATTATAACATTAAGATATTTATTACATTTAGATATAATTTACATTATATTTGTATCTATAAATTTAACTAAAACAAATATATTAAATCTAATTTGTACTTTTAGGCACACTGGAAGGTGGTCCACTGTGCCCCGTGTCAGAGTAAAACAAATAATAATAGTAAAATAATATATAGACTATATATATGCTAATAATTTTTAGGAATTTAAAAATATCAATATCTTGCCTTCCTTTAACAGCTATATAGAATTTATAGTCACTAGTTCAATCTTTATAAATTTTTAAAAACTTCAATGTGAAAAAACTACTTTGAGCAGCTCAAAACATAAAAACTGTTCAAAATGGTTATCTTACTATTTCCCATGTGATTTTTTTGGCTGCATACAACCAGGGCCGTAGCGACCGCCTCCCGTGCCTCCCGGTCGGGGGGGGGGGGGGCTGTCGAAAGTAGGGGGCCTCACAATTCGATTATTAAAGATTGAAGCAAATAGTAAAATTTATTGTATTTTTGAAGAAAAAAAAAGAAAAAAAACAAAGACATATGTTCTTTTAAATTTTCTTCAAATATTTTTTTCAAAAGCACCAAATCTTTTTCCTTGTACGGCAGAGAAATTATTTTTTGGGTCAAATTTTTGAAACTGAGATATTTATATTTACACATTTAGAGCACAACTGATTCCAAAAAGACTTTTAGCGTTTGGTCTCTTGTCTGTCTCTGTGTCTGTCTCTGTGTCTGTCTGTGCATCTGTTATCACCATAACCCAAGAACTATAAGTAGGAAGTTCAAACCCAGAATTATAAATCTGTTCATGTAGAAACACTACTTCAAATTTTCGGTTGAATTTAAACTACTAATTTGTCTACAGGAGCATTAAAGAGAATTCAAATATCACCCGTGCATTAAATTAAAACACATAATGTATAGAGAAAAATACTCAAACACTTAATTATAATTTTCTGTTTTGCTTGTTTAAGACTTCGCTTACTTTAATTTATTAAAACAACTGTTTATTACCCAATGTTCGGAAGTCGCGTGGAGTCACTCCAGATATATATATATATATATTGGGGGGTGGGTGGGGGGGGGAGGTTAAGAGGTTACTAAGTTTTTTTCAAGTAACTATTGAGATTTCATATTTATTGTAATGATTCTAAAGCTCTCCATTAATAATTTAATGGGAAAAATTACATATGCCTTAATTAGCCATACTTGCCAACATCCTAATTTACAGTGGTGGACATAATTATAAGACTCCTATATAATTTGACAAATAGTGAAAGAAAAGATTCAGAGCTTAAAAATGTTTTATCAAATACGTCAAAAACATAAATTTATTCTGTTATCACACGTAATTGTTTTACAGAAATGATATTTTTATAGGGTTTAATAAAAAAAAATTAAAAATACCATGGACAAAATTATAAGACACCCTAACATTTTAATTAAAATACTTGGGTTTTTTTCGAAAATAATGTACAATATGCAAATTTTCTGCACGCTGTTATGACGTCAGCAGTTAACTAAAGCAGACGATAACTGACTTCACGCATTTACAAACATGCCACGAGGTACAGAATTAAAAGAAAGTGAACTTCGCGAAATTTGGAGATTAAATGGAACTGGTGCTTCAATTAATAATATTTCAAAAGTTATTAAACGCTCTAGATGGGGAATTAGAAATGTTTTGAAAAGAGGAATTAATGGATCGGTGACTAAAAGATCTGGACGTACTCCTTGCTTGTCTTCGAGAGACAGACGCCGTGTGCTTTCACTCGCTACACAGAATAAGATGACCACTACAGGCAATAAAAAGGCTTTGAAACTGAATTGTTCAAGGAGAACTGTTCGCAGGGTGTTGCATAATGCTTCCTATGTGAAATATAAAAAATTGAAGAAAAAACCACCGCTTCTAAGCCGGCACAAAATGGAGCGTCTAAACTTCGCTAAACAAACTATGGCCTGGACCTCCAAATGGTACTCTGTGTTATTTTCTGATGAAAAAAAGTTTAACCTGGATGGTCCTGACGAGTTTCAATATTATTGGCATGATTTACGGAAGTCTCCTCATGTACTAATGAGCCGCCAAATCAAGGGAAAACGGATATTGATTTTGTGCATTCAAGTATGAATTCTGAGAAGTGTAAGAATCTTCTTAAAGATCAACTAGCCATATACGGTGAACTTCTTTGTGGCGAAAACTACACTTTCCAGCACGATAACGCGCCGATTCATGCATCATACGAAACAAAAAGTGGCTTTCAGAGTAAAGTATCAATGTTTTCCCGTGGCCTTCTCGCTCCCCAGACTTAAATCCCATCGAAAACTTGTGGAGGATCTTAGCTCGTGCGGTTTACCGAAATGGGAGGCAGTTTATATGTGTCGAAGACCTAAAGAAGGCTATAAAATGTGCTTGGGAAGAACTGTGTTGCGATATTTTGTTAGAATTGATAGATTCGATGCTGAATCGCATCTTTCATGCAAAAAAAAAAAAAAAAAAAAAAAAAAAAAATGGCGGCTCCACCAAATATTGAATAACCATGATAGAGGATTTTCTTTTAGACCATTAGTGTCTGATAATTATGTTCACCACTGTATTTGGAAAAAACGGTTGGTGTCTTATAATTTTGTCCATTATGTTTTTAAGTTTTTTTATTAAATTGTATGAAAATATCATTATTATAAAATAATTATATATGATAACAGAATAAATTTATGCTTTTGACGTATTTGATAAAACATTTTTAAGTTCTGAATCTTTTCTTTCACTATTTGTCAAATTAGATAGGTGTCTTATAATTATGTCCACCACTGAATATTCCGTAGATTTATTAGTACCGTACTTTCTTTTACACCAGTAAATTTTTAGAGTTATATTCTTCAAATGCAATTACGATTAAATAAGAAGAAAAATACTTTAAAAAGATACTGGTGTGAAAAACAAGGCGGGGCTAAGAATACTACGGAATATTAATTAGTGTGTTGGCAAGTATAATTAACTCTAAGGAGTGCAGTCTACGGCTAAGAACACAATAAGTCTTGATTAATCCGTTCAATGCACCTTTATTTCGTTCAAGTCATGATCGGAGAAGGAAACAGAGACTTTATGAAGAGTTTCCGTTTGTTTATTTGACAGGAATGAGCCGTAAGAATTTTCGGCAGCTAAACTTTGTGCAAAAACTGCTCCGTTTGTCGTGCTTTTGCTTTTTGTTCCAAAAATCATTGATTCTAATCACTCATAGAAGTAAGTCCAGGCTTTTATTTTGTATAATTTCCGATAGCAGTTAAAGTAAGATTGCATTTACGATTGCAAAATTATCTTAAAGTTTCTCCCTTTTTTGATTCTTTGCGTTATGTTTGTCAACCAGTGAAATAACGTTTACAGGGAAAATTCGTAAATTTTCGTTATAATTATTAGTAATCTATAATTTTGAATAGTGTTTTCTTAAATTAAATTTAATAATTTTATATCATTTCAACTATGAACAAAACCTAATGACGGATGACAATAGCTAAGCTATCTAGACTAGATGTTTTATTCGAATATCTAAACAAATACTTCATTGATTATCTTGAAACTTCAGGAATAAAAAAAACATGTTATACCACATATATTTCAGTGAATATTTTTGTCTCTAAAGGGTAAAAGGCGACGAGTCACAAGTTAACCAAAAATAAACAATCTTTAGGTTTGAGATCACCCTGTTAAAAATAATGTTTGAACTTAATCTTAGTTACAGTATATGATTATGAGACTTCTTTTAACAATAGATATAAATTTATATGAGAATTGCACTTATATTAACGGAGATTTAAAGGTCCTTTTAATAATGTCAACATTTTTCATTCATTTTTTTGTTTATAACGTGCAAGGTTTTAAAACAAAAGCAATATAACTTTTAAAAGTTTGACACATTATATTAGACACAGCATATTGCAATCAAAATATAAATATATCAAATATCTGATGGAATATAAGCATTTATATTAAATGATTTTTGGCTGTGCATGTGAAAGTGCTAGCTTATTTTCTTTTTATTTTTGCATAATTTATTAGCCAAATATCTTTTAAAACCCAAAAATATATTGTCGATAGAAAAGTTTATTTTCATGTACTTTCAAAAAGGTGCAAAACGCTAATGGGTTTTACCCATATTTGTATTTTGAATCGATGAACAGTCGTGGATATAAATGAAGTCACACTATGATTTTCTCAAAAAATAGAAAACATTTAAAAACTATTATATAACCAATTATGTTTTAGTAAAAATAATCTTTAGAATATAATGACAACTACAAATATAAAATTAATAAACTTACGAAAAAAGTATGTTTATGGTAATATAATATGGAATAAAATGTATCTGTTTGAATATTACTGACTATACGCAAGATACTAAAGATTACAATATATATATATATATATATATATATCTTTTGTACAAGATCTGAGTTTTAATGATATTTGCTTGTGGAATTTTTCATTTATTTATTTATTTTTAATTATATATATATATATATATCTTTTGTACAAGATCTGAGTTTTAATGATATTTGCTTGTGGAATTTTTCATTTATTTATTTATTTTTAATTATATATATATATATATATATATATATATATATATATTAGTTATTCTATATATTTGGCTAAAAAATTATGCAAAAAAAGTTTTGCTAGTGTTTACGCATGTGCAATTAAAAACTATTTACAAAAAAAATGCTCATATTTCATGAGATATTTGAAATTTTTTGATCTGATTGCAGTATGTTCTGTAACGCAATATATCAAATTTTCTAAAAGTAACATTGCTTTGGTTTTAAAACCCTGCATATATATATATATATATAATAACAGAAGATGTGTGTGTGTGTGTGTGTGTGTGTGTGTGTGTATGTATATATCGGGCGCTTTTTAAGAAAACTGCTGATCGCAAAGCTACACAAATTTGCATGTAGATTCATACTGACCCTTTTTTGACATAAAAATAAATATAATTTCACGCAAATTATGTATTTAAAAGAAAAAAAAATCAAAAATTAAATTTGCATATGCATATGACAAAATGATGTTATTATAACTTTAAAATTAAATATACAATAATAAAATAATAATAACTCAGCACGTTTTTTCCGAATTTTGTTTGATAACCTTTTTAATATAACCTAATTTTCGATTGTGTTTTGTTTTCTTTTTTTTAAAATAGCATGTTTTTGGCACGGATAGTGTGCTTGCCATAAAAGTTAATTAAGCCTTATATGAAAGATTTTTTCTTACAGATAACCCTGAGCGAAATTTTTAATTTTGACTTTGTTGTATACCGAAAATTTTTTGCCTAGGACCCTACTTTAGAAACAGTCATTTTAAGCCAAGTAGTGCATCAAAAATTTTACATAAATTATAAAATATTGAAAAAAAAAAATAAATAAATAAAAACAATAATCGCATAAATAATCTATTTTGGTCTAAAATGGCGACAAAGATTCAAATATTGCCAAAGGCAGCTATAATAAAGCTGTACCCTGTTCAGGTCTACATATTTATTTATTTTTCTATATACTAGCCACTATTAACTAACTATAAAGTATTTAAAATGGAAAATATATATAATCACAAAAAATTAGTTGCCTCATGCGATAGATGTAGCGCATATAGTATATTACAATATTATATTTGGAATGAAATTGCTGTCATTTTATGGTCCTCCAGGCTAATCAAATGAAATAAAATGAAAGTAAATAATATGTATAGTGCGTATAGTGTTGTTCATATGTAATTGGAATTCAAATATAAAAGACTTCTTCAATTTGTTCGATACTGTCCGTTTCGAAACAGTCGAATAAATACCCAAATTGAAGCCTATGGATAAGGCATTATCGCAAGTAATAGGAATACGTACCCGAGAGTTTGCGGCTGAGGAAGATGCTTCCGAAGGCAACGGCGATCCAAAGTGAACTTTTGAGTAATTTCAATGGATTTTCTTTTTATTTATAAAGTGGTTTAAAAAAGTGATCATGTTATTAATTTATTTAAATATAGTGACCATCGAAGCAGGCAAAGCCTACTAGTTATAGATAAATAATGTACTAAAAATTATCTACGTTATTAAAGAAATCTTTATATCTCCGTTAATATAAGTGCAACTCTCAAACAAGTTGACATCTATAATTAGAAGAACGCCCATAATCATATACTGTAGCTGCAACTCTTTTCAAGCATTATGTTTTACAGGGTAATCCCAAAGATTATATTTTTTTTATTAATTTATGATTAATCCCTTTTCAGCCTTCAAAGCAAAACTTTCGGTGAAATACATGCGCTTTAACATGTTCTTTTTACCTTTAAAATTTTAAAAGAATCCATGAAGTATTCGAAGCATTAGATATTCGAAAAAAAAAAAAAAAAAAAAGAAACAAATCTATATAGCTTAGCTATTGTCATCCGTCCTTCGATTTTGTGCACTAGTGTGTACTGATGATATGCATAAGTATCAGGGTAATTGTATCGTTATAAAAGTAAAATCTGATATGGAAATTTCAATACAGTTTTTGTTCTAAAATAATAGGAAGGGGCCCCAGACGTATTTATGGGGGGAGCCCCAGAATATGTTCATACGGCCCTGTCCATATGAACTAAAAGAGTTGAATATTAATAGATTTAAATAGGGGTGGTCCACTGTGCCCCGTCCTCCCCTAATGCAACGAAAATTATCAGGAAACAGATGTTTGAAAACAGGTATCAAAAACAATAATTTTGATACTATTCCGATTTAAAATTAAATAAGTTTCGCAAACGCACTCATTGTTTCATAGGTGTTTTGTAGGAGGAGCAAATATATATATACGCATGTACGAACAAAAAAAAAAATTAAAACATCCTTTGATCAGTCTGCTAAAACGTAGAACAGTTTTCGTTTTTATCACAAAATAAGCGACGCCTACAATTTATATCAGTTAAAGATCTTAGCGGGTGAACATATGCTGAGAGACATTAAAATAGGGGGGGGAAAAAGAGTATTCTTGGGAGGGGAGGATTTATTATAATTTTCTTTAATTATTAAATGTTGAGCTAATAAATTGGTTTTAGGTGGAAGAAATTGCTATGTACACAGCTTTGAACTGCTTCATTCATCTTTACAGCTGATTTTGTCAAATTAACCTATCACCTAACATCTTTATCCACCAACTCTTCAACTGGTGTTCAAGCAATACGCTAACTAAATCTAGCTCATTCTCTCTCTAATAAACATAGAAATTACACCAGAACTTGTATAATTTAAAATTCACTAACGTTATCAGTATTCTGTAACTTTCTAAAATGTCTATATATTTGCTGAATATGTATATTTTTTTAGTTTAAAACGAAACAGCAACTAGTATTTAAAGACCATGAATCTTTTAATTCATTACAGAGATTTTAAAGAAATAAAATATATGTATATTTCGAAGCCAGCTTATTTTACTTGGAATCAGATCGACTCTCGCATAAGGCAAAGAGATAACTGACCAGAATGGTATCGTTGAAGAGTTGACAATTTAATTCTACAAAGTTATTATTATATTAAAAATTTGAAGATAATATAAAATGAAAAAATTAAGGAAAAAGTGATAAAGGTGTCAGAATATAAGTAACTGAACTTCATAATGTGAAGGAAATACAATGTGTTTTGAAAGACTTTATCAATCTTCATCTGGACAAAAAACACCGCTCCAAAAAAAAAAAAAAAAAAAAGCTGGTCGATGTGTTTTTATTTCTTGTATCAATAAAACATAGGGAATTAATTCTTTCACAACCGATCATTACTCATTTTTATGGCATATTCACAAAGTTTTTTTTTTTTTTTTTTTTTTCAATAAGTAATAGGATACAAATGCATTGGCATTATTATTCAACTGCCAAAGGAAAAAGGAATATCCAGCTATTTCTTCATAAAAGACTGTCTACCTCCGATGATGACCTTTTAGTAATGCTTGAGTATTAAATATAGGTTCAAAATATCAAATAAAACAAAATCTCCAGAAAGTTATAAGCTGTAAAACAAAAAGAAAAAAGAATATCCGGCTATTTCTTCATAAAAGACTGTCTACCTCCGATGATGACCTTTTAGCAATGCTTGAGTATTAAATATTGGTTCAAAATATCAACTAAAACAAAATCTCCAGAAAGTTATAAGCTGTAAAACAAAAAGAAAAAAGAATATCCGGCTATTTCTTCTTAAAAGACTGTCTACCTCCGATGGTGACCTTTTAGTAACGCTTGAGTATTAAATATCGGTTCAAAATATCAACTAAAACAAAATCTCCAGAAAGTTATAAGCTGTAAAACAAAAAGAAAAAAGAATATCCGACTATTTCTTCATAAAAGACTGTCTACCTCCGATGATGACCTTTTAGTAATGCTTGAGTATTAAATATCGGTTCAAAATACCAACTAAAACAAAATCTCCAGAAAGTTATAAGCTGTAAAACAAACAAACAAAAGAAAAAAAAAAAATCTGCGTTTCCAAGAAAAACTTAACTGCATTTAATAAAATCTAATATCACCTTTTTTTTTTTTTTCCAAAATAAACGGTATAGTCCTCCGAATGACTAAAACAGAAACTTTTATTAAAAAATCTGAAATTCTAAAAAAGAGAAAAAAAAAATCAGCGAAACAATTAACATTACGGAAAGTAATTAGCGAAAGTCAGCTGCTTAATACTTATCGTGTCATTCCACTCTATCGTTTTTCATTAATGTAAGTAAATGAGAAAAGTTGTTTAGTTTTTTGTCGCTTAACCGCAAGTTTTATTCGTATATAAGAGTAAAATGACTTTATATAGACAAAAATTTGCATTTGAGAAAAAGAGTAGAAAAATATGTGCAACTGGACATTTTTATTTATTTATTTATTTATTTAATACTTTCGCGACCGCATGTTTTTGTCTTTTTGACAGTAAGCTCCACCTGTGGGCGTTATTATTGTATATTATATTATTTTAAATCGTTATTTCCTGTATCCATATTTATAATATAAATGAATATATATTACAATAATACTCTTCCTAATCAAAGTATTTGTATCCGTAGTGCATCAATTGCACAAATGTGAATAATGGATATATTGTTAAGAAATAATGTAACTGGTGTTACCTAAAGAAACGCCCACTGGCGGGGTTACAGATTTTCAAATAACGTGAATTCACGTCAGTGATCGCGAAAGTGTTAATTAAAAATCCACTTTTGGCGTTTTAATACTTTAATTTAAATTAAGCATGCATTTGAAAACAATAAGGTTTCTATTATTCAGTTTTTCTACTCTTTAAAATAATGCCCTTGTTCTTTAAAAAAAAAAAAACATTCTATAAACAAATCTTTTAAACTGAAGTATATTTACATTATTAATGATGGCATATTTTTACTTCCATTAGTTCTTTTCAATTTTGTCTGTCCGCACATGCTGGAATCATGAAACGTGTAGCAATTATTGGAGCTGGATCAGCTGGACTGGCAGCAGCGAAAGCGTGCAAAGAAGAGGATATTGATTTTATCATCTTTGAGAGATCAGGAAGAGTTGCTGGTCTGTGGAATTATCGGGAGGAAGACATCGATGGTCAAGCATGTGTAATGAAAACAACTGTTATCAACTCCAGTAAAGAGATGAGTGCATTCAGCGATTTTCCACCCCCTAAAGATTTTCCAAACTACATGCACAACAGGATGATGTGCAAATATTTTCACATGTACGCTGAAAGATTTGGATTATTGGATAATATACGTTATTATCAAGAAGTAAGTTCATATCATTGCTTAATATATGTTTTAAAAATTTTACATTCAGTATAATAAAATTATAAAACTTTAAAAAAGGAAATTTTCTTAAATACTCCAAGTTAAAACAGATCTTATTTCGATTCACTAACTCTTATATAACATTCTTATTTAAAAATTGGTTTTAAAATTATCTTTTGTTTTTGACAGTGTTTTTCGTCTTAAACAACATTTAAATTAACTAGGGAGCTCTGACCCTTGCTCGCTTCCCTCACCAATCCCTGTGGGAGCTTCGCCCCCCCCCCCCCCCCCCGACTTGCTCCAATAACCAAATTCTATAGGGGCTTCACCCACTTTAGATATCCGCAAATAAAAATAGCTATGTAAAAATGTACACTGAAATACTATTCTAATTTTTTTTTATCACAACTATAGTTTCTATTTGGCCATATATATATTTAATGACTGAAAATTCCAAATAATATTAAATTTTATAAATTCCTTTTAATCTGCCATATTTATTAGCAATTATTATGTCCGTATTAATAATATCAATAAAAGCCTCAGCAATGATACTTTACCATAAACAAGACCTGTATATAAAAGATGATTGTCGTAAAAAAAAAAAAAAAAAACTTGTTCATGTATCTTTGTCTGTATTCTACGAAATTTTAAACAATTATTTCAAGTACTTTTCAAGATCTGTGAATTTACATACAAATAAAATCTAAGAGCAGCATATTTATGCTTTGGAAAAAAATAAAAAAATAAATAAATATTCACCAGACTCAAAAAATAGTTATACACACATCTCTGATTCCACACACATCTGATGTATATCTTAGCAAAATATGGTTTTTGAGTTTATATAACTTTCATAACTGAAATGTTTTGCCCTATTTCAACATTTAATAGCATCTAAAATAATGCAAATAATACTTTGATACATAAACGGTTTGTTGCAGCTTATCACACATTTCTGTAAAAGATTTCTAGATTCCATGTTTTTATGTAAAACAGTTTTTGCTGTTTAAGCCAAGAAAGCGAAAAAAAAAAGAAAGAAAGAAAGAAAAAGAAAAGGAAAGAAAGAAAGCGAAAACGATAAATTGAAACACGGCAGATGCAGTGGTAGTAACTTTTTTTTTTTGTTAGAATAGAGAGATGCTAATCTTTTATATAAATATACAGAATAGTTCTTAGTATAGAAGCTCTAGTATTAAATACATGAATCTTAAACACTCTAATAATATAATTGCTAAAATTATTTTTTAATTGAAGAAAGTATATAGCTATAGCAGAGCTACCAACATTTTTAACTTTTAAATCAGAATTGACACCAGTATTTTTAAATGGAATATGTTATATATATTTTCGACGATTAATATCACCGAAAACAGCTATAAAATTTTTTCGGTGTAAAGTCTCCCTTGAAAAACGGGAGACTTGGCACCTACAGCTATAGGTACAGAATACGCAGAATTTAATTAGCCAGTTACACACATCAAATATATCTAAATTGGATACCATAAAAAAAAAAAAAAAAAAAAAATCATTACTACATTATTAATATCTTTTACAAAGTAATTTAAGTTCAAGTACGTATTTTTGAAATTTGTTGATTATACGTCGAAGGAAAAGCTAACGTTTGAGGGTGAAGGTTATTAAAGCGATTCCTGTTCGCTTGCTCTCTTTCTGGGCCATTGCGTTATTTCCTCATCAAGGTCAGGAACATCGGTTTTGATTGCAAGTAGCTCGGCTAGATAATATAATTCTTCTCCTAAGGTCGGTGAAAACCTAAGGATTTAAATCCCGTTTTATTCTTTCCTGATGTTTATACATTGTAGTATTAAGCTTTTCGGCCCTCTTCACTAACCATCGCCGGAAGCCCGAGTCAATGTTATTCTAGGGGGAAATTTTCTTTACAAATAACTTATTAACTAATACATATTTTTAAATTCTGTTTTCACATTCAGAAAATTCCCAACTATTAAATCGACGGACCTTTTTCAAAAATGTATTTTTTTAATTTTGAATATTTTATTTTGAAACTGCAAAATGAAAAAAATTCACGTATTGAAAATTCGTATTTTGCAGCTTCAAAATAAAATATAAAAAAATAAAAAAATATTAAAAAAAAAAAAAGTACGTCAATTTAACAGCTGGGAATTTTCAGAATGTGAAAACAGAATTTAAAAATATGTATTAGTTAATAAGTTATTTGCAAAGAAAAATTTCCCATAGAATAACATTAGCTTCGGCTTCCAGCGGCGGTGAGTGAAGAGGGCCCTTAATGAAAGACGATCTCGAATAATATTTAAACTTATTACTAATTTAAACTCTTTTTTTTTTCTCTCTCTCTATAAGAAATGTTGTCCAAACCAGTTTAGTAAGTTCATCAAATTATCTGGATAAATAATTTTAACACCAAACATTCAACTTTATTAAAGAATAATTAATAAAATACATAAATAAGAGTATCTATTTAGATATGTTTAGGTATTATAAGTGAAATATATTATAAGTAAATAAATAAATACAGGAGAGAGAAAATTATTTAATTTCGTAAAATTACAACATGCATTACAATAATTTTAATTCATACTAAATGGTAATTAACAAAATTATAAACATTACATAGCCTTAAAAAATTATAACTCAGAAAAGTTTAGATGAAAATAAGCCTCTGTTTCTCTAAATAGACTTGCGTCTTGCCCTAGCATCGAAGAATAATTTAAAGCTTAAATTTTTAAGAAATTTATGTAATAGAATTATAATCCCATTAAATGTATGCTATCATCAAATTAAAAACAAATATTTTAATTATAAATTGAGGGCTTTGTTCAGCATTACTTAATGATCCAAAAAAAGACAGAAAGAGAAAAGAAGGGGGTGGAGCTTGGCAGTTATTTGTCTGCAATTTTAATGGTTTTTCATTGCATAGAGTAAGCATAAATCTTTATTTCTTTACAAGGAGAGGGAAAAATATAGAATTATAATATATGAATATATTTCATATTGTCAAACATATTTGCTTGGGAAAACAGATGATTTTTTTTTTTTTTAATACGTTGTTTTGTACTTTTTTTTTTTTTTTTTTTTTTTTTGCAGGTATGCCTTATTTACATTTTAAGGCTCCATTCCCACTCCACATACTTATATTAATATATTGCTTTTACTTTTAAATATTTCAGCGAAATGTAGTTGTATTATTTTTTCTTTAATTTTTATCTTTACTTACTAACGACATTTTTTTTTTTTTTTTTTTTGCTTAAATACCCTTAAAGTTAGCTAAAAGCTATGCTTAATACATACACCGTGTTTATGATTATATAGTATTCAAATTATATTCCTTTAAATCAATTCAAAACTTACAGAACGTGACGCATTCTTCCACAGATACTCTAACAAATCAATCTATTTACATTTTTTTTAATCTTTGCTATATTTAATATTATACCATGATCTTTTGTATTTATTTACTAATAACAAACATCATTAAATCATTTATTGAAAATAGTCTTAGTATTTTACATTAGCGTTCCAATGCGACAGTGGGTTTCCCAAAAAGAATCTACAATTATAATTTTATTATTGCAAAAAGTTACAGATTCATATAGCATTATTTGTAAAGATTAAATACCATATTAAAATTAACATTCATATTATAAATAATTAAGATATTAATTAAAATTATTAATTAATCATTAAATTTCGGAATGCTCCTAAAATTAATTTTTGACTTAGACTTGGAAATCTTTTACAGGTAGCTTTAGATAATTTTAACAAAATTTGGTTGATATTTATTTTCACAATCATAATTATGCAAAAAGAATTTTTTTTTTTTTTTCCAATTTTTTTCCGTAAATATTTCTTTCTTTTTTTTTCAAAAATTTTAAGTTTTAAAAAACAAAAATTTGAAAATTACGATTAAGTTTTGTGCTAAGATATACAAAAAATCCTTAAATGAAGTTTCATGAAGATTCAACGAAAAATAAGACACAAGAAACATTTTAAACTTCACGCAACTTCGTAAAGATTTGTTTCGAGAAACTGATGTTTAAAATTTTCATTTCAATATTTGTTTACAAATACAAACGCTTATAACTCAGCATAAAATGTTGGGAGGTGAAAAATTCTCTTTGCCACATTTTACTACTGTATGTAGTTTCATATTTTAGTAAAACGGCCGTCCAAACGGTGTACTAGTTAGCGTCCCGGACTCCTACACGATTGGGCCTGGATTCGAATCCCGGATAAGGCATAGATGTGTTGTTTCTGTTACGGGTAGCGATGACTTCCCATTGGGTGCCCCTTCACAAATGGTCACCAATTCGGAGTTCCCCGGCCAACGCTTTGTCGCAAGCCCCGCGCCATTGAAAAAAAAAAAAAAAAAAAAAAAAAAAAGATAAAAATTAGTAAAACTAAAATATCGAAAGTTCAGTCCAATTTTGCCATTTTGAAAGCCCACCGTCGCCTTAATAAACACGAGTGATCGTTTAACGAATTTCAAGATGAAGTTTTCAAAAACTTACTATATCGATAGACTAGTAAGGTAGAGTTTAATCCAAAATTTTAATAGAATGCTCAAAAGATAATAACGTTATTTTAATTTTTGGCATCGAAATTTTAGTTCAAAATAGTTCTGTGTATTAAGTACTAATTTCCTAATGTTACGTTTAGAAGAAATTAATGTCATGCAGGTAATAGATAAATTATTAGCAAACAAATACACTACATATAAATTTAGTTTTCGTACCAAAAAAATTGCAATACGCGTAAAAAAAATATTTAATTAAAACAAGATAGGTTCATTAAATTTTGATTAAAAAATCTTTAGTTTTTGCTCTTAATTTATTAATGAATATGCATACTTTTTTTTCTGCATATTATTAAATTGTTTCAGACGTTTAAGTTATTTCAATATAAAAGGAAAATTTGGTTCATATATTTAAAATATTTTTAATAAAGGAGAATGAGAAATTTTAGATAAACTAACAATAATTCATTAAAATGCGAAATTTCAATTTTATATACTTTTATGATGAAAAAGAATAATAAGACGATATTTAATGGAAATGTTGCATCCACGTGTGGTGCCTTCTCATATGACCTCTCCCTCTCCTTTGGTTAAAAATATCATCAATCATTTTATAGATTTATTACGTCACTGCAGGTGCATGCATTAGAACTTAGCGCATTATTTTGGTGCGTTTTTCTACCATATCCTGAGGCTTAATAATTTCAAACAATAATATTTTGAGACGTAGTGACTATAATTTAGAAAATAAAAACTTATCCTTAAAAAAGATTATATTTATCATGTTATATTATTTTTGTTGTTTTGCTCCTATTACTACTGTCAGCATTGCTTCACTACATAAGGAATGTAAACGAAAAATAAATAAATAAATAAATAAAAATAAAATTTCTGTTGCATATATATATTTTGGAAGGCGGAGACCCAAAAATAAAAATTAATTTCGTATTTTTTTGTTTCATTTTTCAAAATGAAATTAGGGACGCGGTAGCCTGGTCTTTAGAGCGCCGAGCTCGTAATTGGAAGACTACGAATTCAATACTCGAGCCAGCCGAAAACCATCCTGAAAACTGGTGCACATTTGCTAATAATAAAGGGAAAATTACATTGTTTTCCTAATAGAAAAATTCTAAGAATCTGTGAAAAATGTTGTTTTTAATTATTATTATTATTCCGTGTAAATTTTAAAAGAAAAGTGTTTTGAACAGCACATATAAAGAGCATAAATATTCCCAAAATTTGAAATTCAAGTGCGATGATGAAACTAATAGAATTAGCAATTTTTTTGAATAAGAGTGTGAGACAAACTTTGACGGAAAATTGCTATAGTTTATTTATTTTTTATTTTATTTTGCATCTTTTGTTAGTAAATAATAATTCAAGTCCAGGAAACTAATATTATAATCTAATTAAAGTAGTATTTACGGATGCAATTTAAATTACATTAAAATGATTAAATTTTAGATTAAAATGAATATGAATCACTTATGTACCCTAACAGCACACTTATCCATAGTACATTCTGAGGATGTCCCTTAGACATACTTTCATCCATAGGATATCCTGAGGATGTCTTGTGAATGAGATGTGCTGTTAGGGATAACAGTTGTGTAAACTATAGTACAAAATGTACTTCTAAGTTGACAGTCCAAACTCTTTGAAATAAGGGTTACGAACACAATGGTTGTTAGAAAGCAAATTTCATGCAATCTTTTGAGCTTAAATATAACAAGCGACTTCAGTAACTTAAAAATAGGTAAACAATACAGTTCTCACAAATAATTTATATATATATATATATATATATATATATATATTTTGCAATCTATTTCAACCTAGGTGATGAAAGTAGAACAAGCTCCTGATTATGACGAAACTGGCCGTTGGATTTTGACTGCTCAAAACACAAACGACAAGACACAAACTACAGAAACGTTTGATGGAGTAATGGTCTGTACAGGTCATCATGGCTATCCACATATCCCTAAGTTTAAAGGACAGGAAGACTTTAAAGGAAAATTTACTCACACGCATTCCATTAAAGTTCCAGATGCTTACAAGGATCAAAAAGTCTTGATCATCGGAGTTGGAAATTCCGGTCTGGATGCTGCCGTTGACATCAGTAATGTCGCTAAACAGGTAACACTTTCTGTATTCTTTAAATGAATGTATTTTAACTTGTTATATTGGGTCATCAAAATTCAATAGGAAATATTTAGGCACTTCCTATGCAAAAAGTACTGACTGAATAACAGCCATATTTTAAAAACAGAATCTCTAGTGTATGCGGTTTTGATAGCTGAAAGAAAAAACATTAGCTCATGTTTTGGCCGATAGGACTGCAAAAGCGTGTCATTGTTAGTAATTTACATAAAACTGAAGGCAGTTGGCATTTTCGGCCTGTATAAGAAGCGCCTAAATAACTTTTCGTTTGCTAATGAAAGTAATTGTGACACTCACTGTACCATATCAAGCGTTACTCGTCAAATTCTTTTACCAGAGAAATGACATTTCTTTTGTCGCTATCATGACGAAGGGTTGCATCAAAATTATATTACAAGTACAACCTTTGGCGAATAATTCTAGTTTTTCTAAGAGACAAAAACATGTATACGTTGAAGCCTGCATTGCAAGCTTCAACGGGATTGCAAACCATCTGGAATTCAGTGAGCTGAAAAAATTGAGACAGCAGTTGTTGAACAAGCAACAACAAAGCACATGGTAGTAGTAGTTGGCGTGCCATATCTCGGGATTTGAACATTATCGAGATTTCATTATCGAGCTTATCCAATTATGTGGAGAATCTTGCGCAACGTTTTGAAATTTTATCCAGAAAAGTTATCCTGTAGATAGAAAATGCCAAATGCATTCAGCTTTATGTAAATTACTTGCAATGCATCTTGCAACTCTTTTCTATCGTCCAAAATACATTTTGATAGCTATTTTTTTTCTTCGAAAATCAAAACCATGTACTCAAGAAACTGTACGTTTAAACATGACTGTGATCTAGCCAGTAGTTTTTGCTTACTAAATGCCTAAAAAATTCTTGTATAATTTAGATCACCCTGTATTTCTATCAATCTTTTCATTTAATATGGTTTATCTCATATCACCACGAAATTTTTATATGTAGTTATAGTATTCGTATGTAATATGTAGGTAATTTTGTATCTATTAAAATCAATTATTGCACTACCGTTGCGAAGTTTGTATACGCCTCACAGCACTATTTCATATCTTTAATTTAGTGGCTATATTATATTTAGGTTTTAGCAAGGAACGCATACAAATTTAAATATACCATTATAATTTACAGTCTCCCTACAAATGGCAGGAATTATAAAATAATTTATTATGTTTCTAAAACTGACGGCTTCTTCTTCTTCTTCTTTTATTTTTTTAAGTAAATGGTCATCCAATCACACGTACATATACATATATATACTTTATTTTACTGAGACGTCGGCAAAATTAATAGCGATATTTTGGATTTCTTAATCCGTTGCTATTGTCAGAAACATCTTAGTATTTTTTTGCCCTTGAGAATGATGTTGTTAGAGGGAAAGTATTTCAAAAAATTTTCCTATTTTTTTAATTACTTTGGATATTCATTTGTTATGTTATTTCTATTTTATTTTTTTGAATTTTGCCTTTGTTACAAAATAGCTTTCACTTGTTCTATAATTTATATATACTTTATATATACTCTTATATATAATTATATATATATACACTCCTGCTCAAAAGTTTACGAAGGTTTGCAAACGATCAGTTCTTTTCAATTTAAAAGCTTATCTCTCGACAAAATGTTTTCAAACATTGTGTATTGAAAGAACTGGGTCTTCCTCATATTTTTCAGTGAAGATTTGTTTAAGACAACATTTAAAAAGGGCGGAAACAAATTGAACAAAATCAATAATGTTTGTGATCACCCTGTACCGTTAAGTAAACGAAGTAATATGTAACTTTAGGATATGTTAATATATACGCAGTGCAATTTGTGGATGAATTTGTATGACGATAGCATGTTAAATAACGGAGATATAAGCCTTTATTTTAAAACTTAAAAAAAAAAAAAAAAAAAAAAAATCAGCACATTTTTTATTTATAATATGCTGAGTTTTAAACGAAAATTATTCCCATTTTCAAATAAATTGAAAAAAAAAAAAAAAAAAAAACACTTTTGAAACAATATACTGCAATCGGAATAGAAATAGCTTTATCATCTCATGAAATATGAGCATTTTTTATGAAAAACGTTTTCACCGTATATACGCGAAATTTTTATTACATAGGTTGAAAGCTAGATAGATTGCGCAACTTTTGCCAAAAGTTCATCTGAATAGAGTAAAAATTAAGCAAATTGTCGGGAAAGGAACGGGTTAGATTTTAGGTATTTTCCAAGAGTTGAAATTTCATAAGGAGTTTTTCACATGCCGCTTAATTTATTTTAAGATCAAATTATTTCAACTACGCTCCACAAGTATTTTTCTATGAAAAACCTATAAGCTTGTTACTCTAACGCATATTTTCGTTTATTTACTAAGATTTCTGAGTTCATTATGGGTTTTTCACAAACAAGAAATTTTGTAAAGTGACTGATTAATTGCAAAATTAATTGCTTTCAAATTAATTACGTGGCATGTGAAAAATCCCTTATGAAATTCCAACTCTTGGAAAATAACTAATATCTAGCTCGTTCTTTTGCTGACAATTTGCTTAATTTTCACTCTATTTAAATGAACTTTTGACAAAAGTTGCCCAATATATCTAACTTTCAACCTATGTAATAAAAATTTTTCTATGTTTCGCGCATGTGCAGTGAAAACGTTTTTCATAAAAATGTTCATATTTCATGAGATATTTAAGATATTTGTATTCCGTTTGCAGTATTCTGTTTCAAAAGTGTTTTTTCAAATTATCTGTAAGTGGGAATAATTTTCGTTTAAAATTCTGTATATTATAAATTAAAATATATATATATATATTAGTTTTTTTTTTTTTTTTTTTTTTTTTTTTTTTTTAATGCCTTTATTTTCGTTATTTAACATGCTATCGTCACATAAATTTATCCACAAATTGTACTTGGTCTATGTTAACATACCCTAAAGTTACAAATCATTTCGTTCATTCAATGATACAAAGCGATCACAAACATTATTGATTTTGCTCAATTTGCTATCGGCCCCCTAAATATTGTCTTAAACCAATCTTCACTGAAAAACATGAGGAAGACCCAGTTTTCTAAATACCCAATGTTTGAAAACATTTCATCGAAAGAGAAGGCTTTAAATTAAGATAAACTGATCGTTTGCAAATCTTGCTAAACTTTTGAGCAGGAGTGTATATATGTATTGTTGACGATACTTTATGAGTGGACTGTATATCATTTTTATAATTACTATTCTGAAGCTATTACTTCACAAACATTTAATTAATGTATTATTTACATATCGTATGTACATATTTACAGTTATTAGAGGACGTATTATTAACGTATTCAAATATGTTGACACCATAGTCAACGCAAACTATAAAAAAGGTGAACCATATCACCGAACAAGATAAACAAGAGAGATGTTACTCTTATAACGAAAAACAATACAACTGCTCCGCTAAAGCGGGAATGCAAGTGAACAAGAGATGCGCGCCAAGGTTGCGCATATAGCCAAACTAAGGTGAGCGGCAACATACCGGCCCACCTTGAAACATTGTTTCAAATTTACAGTTCTTATTTGTTATACCAAATTATAATTAATTATACGAAAATATTATATATGCAATTTAAATAATAAAACTTATACAAGAGAAATATTAATAACATTGTAAACAATAAAATAATACAAATGAAATACAATAAGCAAATTATGTTTAACTAAAGACATTATTCATTTTCAACAATTTTTTTTTTTTTTACTTTTCCAAAGGCAGAAGAGCAATTTTTGAAATAGGTCGTTTATATGTCCCATTTCTTGTTTTGACAGAAACTACGCGTATTTTGTTATCCTTTCCTGGAATAATTTCTACTATTCTACCCAAAATCCAACTACATATGGGCAAGTTTTCTTCCTTTAATAGTACCATATCCCCATTTTTAATGTTATTTGTTTCAAATTTCCATTTGTTTCTTTGTTGTAACGTATTTAAATAATGACATTGCCACTTTTTCCATATTCCTTGAACTATTTTAGTTAATTTTTGCCAGGTATCTAATCGATTATCTGGAATGCCAGAGATCTCGGGTTCGATCACCGCTGTGATGGGTCGACCAACTAAAAAATGGCCGGGAGTCAAGACGTCCAAATCTTCGATATCGTTTGAAAGGGGGGTAAGGGGTCGAGAATTGAGGATTCCCTCAATTTGACAAACAACGGTTAAGAATTCCTCATATGTTAATTTAGCGTTTCCTACTGCGCGTTTCAAATGATACTTAAACGATTTTACGCCTGCCTCCCATAGCCCTCCAAAATTTGGGGCACGGGGTGGCAGAAATTTCCAATTAATATTCTCTGAATTTAAAAAATTAGTAAGGTTTTCATCAGGCTGAGTAGCTAATCTATGTAACCTTTTTAATTCATTATTTGCACTAACAAAATTTGTTGCATTGTCACTGAATAATGTTTGGGCTTTGCCTCGTCTAGCAAAAAATCTTTTTAAAGTTGCGATAAAAGCTTCGGATGTTAAATCGCTAACTACCTCTAGATGCACGGCTTTAGTAGGCATGCAAATAAAAATACAAACAAAAATTTTGTTATAGATTCCTTTTCTTTGACCCCGATATTTAATTAAAAAAGGGCCACAGAAATCTATACCGGTACAATAAAATTGATGAGTCACATTTACTCGTTCCTTTGGCAAATTTCCCATAAGTTGATTGACCGTTAAAGGTTTAAATTTGTAACACGTTACGCAGTTACGAAATATTTTCCGAGCTAAAGATCTCCCACTAACTATCCAATATTTTTTCCTAACGTGGTATAACAAGGCTTGAGGTCCTACATGAAAGAATTTTTTATGGAAATGTTCCATAATCATGGAAGATAATTTATGGTCGTGGGGCAACAAAAGGGGATGTTTACTATCAAAATTTAAATTAGCATTTTCCAGCCTTCCACCGACTCTTAGGAGTCCCTGAGAATCTAAAATTGGATTAAAACAATTTAATTTACCTGATACGGGCTTCCCTTTTTCTAAGCAGATCAATTCTGCGGCAAACTGTGTATACTGTACCTGTCTAATTAAGTGTACTTCAGTGTCGTTTAATTCGGTGCTTCGGAGTGGTCCAGTTACTCTATTGACCTTTGCTCTTGTATTCCTAATAAATCTAAAAATAAAACTACATATTCTAATTAATTTACAAAAATTATTTGTTAATGAAAACAAATGATTATAAAAGTTCTGGGAAGAATCCGTGGATTGGATTAATCCACACAACGCTGCAGGGTTAGCGTCACCCTGGTGATTATTTTTCAACTCACTAATCACAATACTATTATCACTGGGGGACAGATAGTCAGAGTCATTGTTTATGATACTACTGGATTTACTTAGAAAGTCTGGTCCCTGCCACCACAACTGATTATCCATTAAATCGGAGGCCTAGGACACTTAAGGAGTCAATCGGCCTTAATCCTGCAACCAACCAACCAACCATTAAATCGGTGGTAGTTAGACCTCGTGAAATTAAATCTGCAGGATTTTCCGCAGAGGACACATGGTTCCATGTGAAGTTTTTAGACAGTTCTTGAATTTTGGCAACCCTGTTGCCAACAAATGTTTTCAATTTCCAAGGCTCGGTTTGGATCCAGGCCAGAGCTATTTGAGAGTCTGTATAGAGATAAATATTATTGATCTGTAACCTCAAAGATTTCAAAATTTTCACAATTAATTTGCATAACAAAAGACAACCAGATAACTCGAGTCGAGGGATAGAAACAGTTTTTAGAGGTGCAACTTGAGATTTGCTGCTAACCAAATTGGAGACAATTTCAGAATTATGAATAGACTGAATATACACGGCTGCTCCAAAAGCTAATGACGATGCGTCGGCGAATCCGTGTAAGTTTATTTGTTGTGCTTCAGGAATTAAAACATAGCGATTTATTCTAAGTTGTTCAAGAGCCTTTAACGAAGTGGCGAATTCTAGCCAATTTTGAGCAATAGGGCTTGGAATAGGGTCATTCCAGTCCAATTTTAATTTCCATAGTTCCTGCATAAACAACTTGGCTTTGACAATAACAGGACCGATGAGACCCAATGGGTCGAAAATGCGAGCAATGTCTGATAAAATGCTTCTCTTTGTCATAGACTTTAACTGACACAAATTTATTTTAAATGTGAAAGCATCTAAATTGGGTTTCCAGGCAACCCCTAGGGCTTTGGTTTCCTTATCAGAGAATGTGTACTCAGGGTATGTCTCTTTAGAAAAGTCAAGTAAGGAAATATGATTTGCATTCCATTTATGTAAATTCATTCCAGCGCTTTCTAACAAGTGTATAAGTTGTTTTTGAAGCTCCCTAGTAGATTCTAGCGATTCTTCCCCACTTATTATATCGTCCATATACGAATCATGTAGCAAAATATCGGATGCCTTCGGATATTTCTCGGCTTCTTCAAGGGCTAATTGCTTCAACGTTCTAATGGCTAAAAAAGGGGCACAAGCGGTACCGTATGTTACGGTATTAAGTTCATAGGTTTCAATTTCTGAGTTCACCTTATCTTTCCATAAAATTCTTAATAATTTTCTCTGATCCTCGGTAATCATTATTTGGCGATACATTTTTTCAATATCGGCCAAAAACACAAATCGGTGTTGTCGAAAGCGTAACATGATTTCATACAAATTTTCATTAACGACACCTTTATAAATTATGTCGTTTAATGATATTCCACTAGTTGTCGGACTCGAAGCATTAAATACAACGCGAAGCTTCGTAGTAGATTTTTCGGGCTTATAAACGCCATGATGCGGTAGATAATAACAGCCAGAATCATTTAAATTATCAACAATTTTTGTCATATGATTCAAATTAGTATATTCTTTAATAAAATCACAATAAAGATTTCGCATGGTTGGATTCTTTTCTAAACGATTCCATAACTGCTTGAGCCGTTTTTCTGCGATAGATTTAGACTCCCCAAGGACACTAGCATCTTCCTTCAAAGGCATGGCTACCATAAATCTTCCCGATTTATCTCTCCGATAAGTTTCTAAAAAATGTTTCTCACACAATTGTTCTTCCTGACTAATTGGACGTAAGTCAATTTCAGGAGCTTCTATTTTCCAGAATTTTTGAATGGTTTCATTAAGATAATCATTGCATGCAGTAAAACCGCAAAAAGTATTTTCAGATACATTGCGGTCTATGGTTCCCGCAGCAATATATCCAAAAACGCTATTCTGAAAGGTGAATTGTCCTATTTTAAATTTATCTGCTTTTAATATTTCATAGAAAAATTCAGCACCAACTAAAGCATTTATTTTAGATTTTTTCCAAAATTCACTATCAGCTAATTCAAGGTCATGTGGTAGATTTAAACTTCTTATGTTTATATTGTGTGAAGGAATGAATTCTGTTATTTTAGGTGTAATTAAAAATTCAATTGGTTCACTAAATGAATCATCTTTATTGGAAATAATGGTACGTACTGAAGATTTCACATTTGTCATCTTACCATTAATTCCTGAAATATGAATATCGCATTTCCTTTTTTGCAAATTCAATAAATGAGCGAGTTCTCTGTCTAACAGGTTACAATGACTACCATTATCAATAATTACACGAACCGGAATCTTTTTTTTATTGCTACTTTCCAAATAAACTATAGCAGTTGACAGCAATATATGTTTTTTACTTTTTAAGATTGGATCATTAATCTCGTTATATAATGTCATCGAAACCTCTTTTTTTTCCTTCTGCAATTGAGAATATGAATCATCATCCGAAGGAGACAGGTGCCGTATGTCTGCATCTGTCTGGTTATTTGGATTTTCTGTTTGCGGTTTAGATGGAAAATTATTACTTTTTGTTCCCGGCAGAAAACGATGTAGGAGTGGATTGTGTCTTTTAGAACACATATAACAGGATTGCTTACTCTTACAATTCGATACCTGATGTTTGGATTTCAAACAATTAATACATAACAAATACTTTTTTACTGTTAGGAATCTTTCGTATTCATTTAATTTTAAGAATTCACAACATTTAGCTAAAGAATGATTTCTTTTACAAAGGGGACAGTTTGGATCGTTAAAAGAATCATTTTTAGAAAAGAAAGTTTTTATTCTAGTACTCTTTTCCGCATTCATTAATTTCGGTTTCGTATTCGAAACGCATTGTAAATTTTCTAACACCAAACTTCTTTTTTGTAAAAAGTTAATGAAATCGCACCATGTTGGCAATTCTGTAGAACTTAAAGATAATTCAAATTGTTTTTTAGTTTCTTTATCGATCTGTTTCAGAATTAAATTTATAAGTAAGGCCTCCGTAAAGGGATTCAATTCCAATCCTATACCTTTGAGTGCTCGAATATTTTTTTGACAGCTATCTGTTATTGTTCGCAAATTTTTAACTAAATCTTGAGACAGATTCTCTACGTTCAATATCTCATTTAAGTGAGAATTTACAATCATTCTTTTGTTTTGGAATCTATCTTCCAATGCTTTAAAAAGCGAAATATATGAATCGTCTTCGGTAATTACATCTAGTGCTCTTCCACAAAGTGTAGATTTTAGATAATATAACTTTTGGTTATCTGAAAGTTTATCATTCTGATCAATTAAGGTTATAAATTGATCTTTAAAACTATACCATTCATTATATTGTCCATTAAATTTGGGTAAAGGAATTTCAGGTAAACGAAAATTGATAATAGAATTATCTGCTTTTGATTCATTTGAAATAATTTCATTTACATTTTTACTAATGTTATTAGAGTGTAAGAATTTTCGAAGCCTTACCTCTAATTTTTCTGCCTCTTCTTCCAATTCTGCGAAGGCGTTCAATTGGACTTCCAGTTCCGATTCATCAGCTATTTCGTAATACTGGATTTTCAAATTATCCAGTTTTGTTACTATTTTTTGCAGATTATCCTTCTTTATTTCTAAAGTTATAATGTCTTTATCCTCGTCATTAACAGACTCTAAATATGTCACTATCTTAGTCAATTGACCTTTCAAGTTTCCACGTTGTCGATTTAGGTTAACTAATTTATTTTTATCCATAATTATTTTCATCAATGAGCACCACCACTATTTCATTATATTACGATTGATCTTCCTCCGGTTCTACTAGACCAAATGTTGACGATACTTTATGAGTGGACTGTATATCATTTTTATAATTACTATTCTGAAGCTATTACTTCACAAACATTTAATTAATGTATTATTTACATATCGTATGTACATATTTACAGTTATTAGAGGACGTATTATTAACGTATTCAAATATGTTGACACCATAGTCAACGCAAACTATAAAAAAGGTGAACCATATCACCGAACAAGATAAACAAGAGAGATGTTACTCTTATAACGAAAAACAATACAACTGCTCCGCTAAAGCGGGAATGCAAGTGAACAAGAGATGCGCGCCAAGGTTGCGCATATAGCCAAACTAAGGTGAGCGGCAACATGTATGTATATACATATATGTATATATATATATATACATAAATAATTTTTAATGTAAATATATTAATAATTTTTAAAATGTAGTAAAAGCCTAGCAACAGATTTAAGACAACTGAAACCACATAGACCAATAAGAATAAAATTTCATCAAATTAAAATTACCTATGAAGACTGATTGTTAATTATTGAAACAATTAATTTTATTTTTTGATATTTAAAACAATAAATTTTACTTACTGAATTTTTTTTGTAGAATTTAATTTGACTTCAAACTTACCTTAATTTTATTCCTAGATAGTTGATATTTAAATAATGTTGCCCGTGCGTTAAAACGACATGAAATCCAAAAACAATAGATACAAACAAGCAATGAGAGAATAAAAAATTGAAAACATTTTTTTAGCAGATTATTTTTGAATTAGGAAGAATGGCGAAAAAAACTCATCAGAGGAAACCTTTTTCACCGTTGAGTACCAATGTACGATTTCGTTCACTAGTGGCTATATAATAGAAAATGACTAGCGGGCCCCCAATCGTACATGAAAATAATTGATGTTAAATATGAGAATGTTTTTATTTGTCATGTAATTTTTGGTGTAAATTGGGCCTTGGACTCTGTAAATGTTGGCTTTAGGCCTACAGATTAACAGAAAATTACACATCTTTTGAATATAATCACCAATCAAGTCCCCCGACGAAGTATTGATGACTGTATCCTTTCATCATTTATATTCTAAATCTTTCAACTTTTTTTCTTTTTTCCTTTATTATTATTATTATTTCTTTATGTGATATTTTTCCTTTCCTCCGGTGCAATATTTGAAAATAAAAATTTGTTGCAATTTAAAGTAATGGTTGAATGCGCAATTTGTATACTGTTGATTACATTAAATAATTTAAGTTAATAATATAAATTATTACTAAAATAACGTTTAACGAAGATCATTCTGAAATTTTTGAGATAACGACAAAACGGCATATCATAAAAGTACCAAATCTTAGGCGTGTCAAAGTAGTCCCCTCCAACATCAATGCACTTTTGTAAGCGATTTTTTCAAACATTAAATGCTACAAGCCATTTATTTATTTATTTATTTATTCTTTAATTGGTGTAAAAAAAGACTATGCACGCATCCCCAATCTCATTTTCGCAACGAAAATGAACATCACGTTAATTTTTCTTTAGATTAAAAAAAAAAAAAAAAGCCAAAATTCACGCATAGCAAGATTAGATGATGGTAACAGGGTTGATCTTCTATCACTTTCATACGTTTTTGTTCAAGAAATTTGACTGTCAATTTTGCCGTAAGAGAAAATACATCATCATGTTGAAACTGAGTCCTCTTACGTCTGTGTCACACGAGCGATTTCGCTCAACTTCTTACTAAACACAACATGATCAACCTTTTCGAAAGCTGGTCGAAAAAGTTGTTTACCCACTGACCTTGAATCTTCCCCATGCGCTACTATGTTGTGTTTAATACTTTACTTTCGTGACGTGTATGAACATCAGAAAACGGTATGTGCGTTTCATCATCAGATATGATTTTAGACATAAGGCGGTGTTCACCCGTATTGTGTAATTTAAAGATTTCTTTACAGATTTTGACATGGTCCACTTTTTGATGTTTTGTTAAAATTATGGGACAATCAACGGCAAACTAATTTTTTCGTATGTATTCCTTTGTGAATAATTTTATGTAGACGAGTCCAGTGATAAGTTCATTCTGTTTTATTTGGCAAGTGCGACAGTTATAACTAATTGGCATTTTTCTAATAGTGTACTGTTAAAAATTTCAACAGAAAACTCTGTGTAATTTATTATCTTAATTCTTACGTAAAATTACAGAGAAAAAAAAACGGAGGTGTTAAAAAACTTATTTTATACATTCATTTTAATAACTAATATTAATTTAATTATTTATTGAGAATATATTTCGAACTTGGAATGCTTTTTCTAAAGTAGAAACAGTCATTTTTAATTTTAATTTAAAAAAAATAAGCAATAAAATTACGTAAAAATACAGAATAAAGATTGAGAATGTCGATTATTCACTTTTAACTAAGAATTACTGTAAATTTACAGAGACTCTGAATAAATATTTACATTAAATTTACAGAAATTTTTAACAGTGGACACATTTTTTAAAACAATAGCTCACAAAGGTCTTCCTTCGACTTCAGTGAAATTCTTTAAAAAATCTGAATACAGGGATACGAAACGGAACTTCATTTCCATATGCTAATTGTAGACGTTGGAGCCGTTCTTCTTAATTTAACTCCACTTTAAAATCATAGAAAATTATAGCGCGATAATGCTCTTAGCTTCATTTTCCTTTCTTTCAAAATTTATTCTGCACCACCTATATTGCAACTGTTGCCAGAAATTTTGGCATGCGATCTTAAAATAGTTCAAATTTACATATTTAATCAATATTTTTTTAGCACCTATCGTCTGCCTCTGTTTAAAAAAATTCAGAGTTATTTTCGTATATACTGTTTCGTAGAAAACGAATCTTTAAAATTTGGCGTTTAATCGCAATGCAATCATAGCAAAAAGTACTAAGGGGATACAGTACCTTTTCAACATTTTTATTTATTTATTTTTCTAAATTTGCATGAAAGTTTCGGTTGTATCGTACATTAATATAAATTATAAACAAAGTAATAAAATAAACTTATAAATCTCCATTTTTAATTAAAATTTAAAAAAATAATAATAATCAACAAACTTTCATTTTTTATCTTTACTTCTTTTTCTTTTTTTCTTCTTTATATTAATGCTTCAAATTCTTAATTCATTTCTTAAAATATATTATATGAGATTATGCATTGATGCTTCTGTTTTTAGCCTGGACATTTTTTTTTTTTTTTAACTGTGTGTATCGTAAAAAACGAGGAAATTTTAGCAATTTTTGATTGAAACATTTAAAAAATAATAACTATAATTCCTAATGATAATTCCATGCACAGTTTTGTCAAACACATAATTAAAAATATGCACAAAAAATTAAAAACCTCTATCTTAATTTTTAAAAAAGTCATAACAATTTTAGTTTAACAAAGTGAGAAAAAAATTAACATGGAAGAAAACCAATTTAAAGTTTTCATTTGTGAAAATAACAATTTAAGCGCATACCTCATTGGAAAATAGTTCTGAGAACTTGTTTATAATCACATAATTTAGGCACTTAGACAAATCTTCATCATTCTGAGGCTTATAAATATTCTCATATTCTTCTTTTTCAGATCTAAAACTACTTCTTAGCACATTTTCAACTATCAAATGAAGAGATAGCAGTAACAGCAATATTTTGTTTTTGAATTTCTGTTATCCTGCAGAAAAACTTAAATAACGTGTTTAATAATGAAGATAAAACTTTGAAATTTCTACAGCATATTTAAATATGGTATATAAATAATTTAAACCAATAACAAAAAATCGATATTTTAACGATATTTGGGTATTGTATCCCTTTCAATCGAGAAATATATATATATATATATATATATATATATATATTTGTGACGATTACAAAAATTATCGGGATGGTTGAAACCCCAAATTAAAAATTAGAATGTGGTAGCTTCATGGTAGAACAGAGACGTTTTGGCGAAGAAATTAATTACGAATCCAAGCATGATTACTTTTCGCTTTAGTGGAAGTAAATTCGGTATTTAAAAGAAAGAAAATATAATATATACAGGGTTTCATATGTTAACGATTAAAGAGCTCTCTAAATATTGCAATACGTTGTTTATATCAAGAAATAATTTTTCTATGTGGTAATAAAAAACATCCCCCCCCCTCTTCGCCCTATTTATTTTACGATAATTTAAAATTTTAAAAATTTCATATCAAAGAAAGTTGAAGTTGTGTATCCGTGTATAGGAATAACTTGTGAAACGAAACTGTTATGATTTTCGATGGTTTTTATGCTTGATTTTTTAACTATCAGTTTCATATCATGTACCATAAAATACTTCGAATTGGAAAACTTGGATGATTATGTTTGGGACTTCAGTTAGGCAAGATAAGGTTTCATTGTAAGCGAAAATTTAAAAAGTAACTTAACATTACAAGATTAAATTTTTGAATAATTTAATTTTTTTATTGCTGAATTTAAATTTAATATCTGAACATAAATTTATAGGAACATTAAAAATATTTAGTCAGAATTATGTATTATTACTGACAATTTAAATAATCATTTAAATTTTATTATGTAATCGCTTTCTAAAGTCAATTTAGTGACTCATAAACTAATGGACTTTATTATAAACCGACTCTGATTACGCTATCATTCTAATGCGTACTTAATTTAACATCTTATACTTAAAACATCCTTAACATTTTACACTTAAAATACACATTTTTTCTTAGCATTTTAATATATTTTTCCCATACTTATTTACTTAAATCGTTTATTAAAATTTTGTATTATTTAAAACAAAAGGGACTTATCAATATTTACCAAACAACTTTTATTTTATTTTAGGTCTATTTGAGCACAAGAAGAGGAACCTGGATAATGTTTCGACTTGGAGATTATGGCCTTCCCGTCGATACTCAGTTTCTTACACGCAGTTTTGATTTCATCAAAGATGTATTTGGAATGAGTATTGCAAATTCATACGTTGAACGTTATCTCGACAGCAAGTTCAATCATGAAATTTTCAACTTGAGACCGAAACATCGATATTTTGCTCAACATTTAGCAATCAATGATCATTTACCCAATAAGATCTTAGCTGGCACAGTAATTGTCAAAGGTGATGTTGAAAGATTTGAAGAGAAAGGTGTTGTTTTCAAAGGTGATGAAGAAAACGTTACTAAGATTGACTCAGTTGTTCTCGCTACGGGATATAAAATTAAATATCCATTCTTAAGTGATAAGATAATCGATACCACTAACAACAAAGTTGAATTATACAAGTTAATGTTCCCTCCTCATCTTAAACATCCTTCTTTGGCAGTTGTTGGACTTATTCAGCCATTTGGATCTTTATTTCCAATATTTGAAATACAATCGCGGTGGTATGCGCAACTAATGAACGGCAAAGTACAGCTTCCTGATCAACCAACTATGATAAAGGAAGTAAGGAAAAGAAGAGCTGAATTATCTAAACGATATGTGGGAACACAAAGACATACAGTTCAAGTTGATTACATAGCTTACATGGATGAAATTGCATCAGAATTCGGAGCTAAGCCTAACATTTGGAAAATGGCTATTGACGATCCATTGTTATTTTATCATTGTTTCTTTGGACCATGTACCCCTTACCAGTATCGTCTTGTTGGACCTCATGCCTGGCCCGAAGCTAGGCGTACTATTTTAACCACTAAGGAGAGAATCCTAAAACCTCTTGACACTCGCCATGGAAAAATAACTGGTGATTATGTTCGAAAATATCTGGCTGTGGCGGTTCTATCGCTTCTTGTTCTCTGTGCAGCTTTGCTTTTGGTCTTCATTTTTAGAATATAATTGCAAAGTCAGAAAATTGAACAAGAGTTATTTGTTTACAAAAACATGCTAATTACACCTTAAGCAGTTCAAGTAATTTCTATAGCTTTCTTTTGTCATGAGCAACCAAATAAATAAGGTTTCTCGCCTTTTTTTCCTAAAAGTATTTGTAAGTTCAGTTGTCATGATGTCACTTTTATTTTCAATGCTATGTATTTTCTATTAATGTTATGATTGTAAATAAATGTTCAATATGTGATAATACAAGCTCATGTGTAGATTTTATTTATTGTGACTGCTAACTAATACATTTTTATTTATTTATTTTATTTATTTTTTCCTCATGCAAATGCTTGTTTATTTATTTTTTTTTTCAAGAATATGATCGTTAATGACTTTTTCAGAACAGCTTTTATGAGAGTCATTATTCAGAGAGTTCATTTTACACTTTTTGAATAATTACTCATACATGGAGATCGTGTTCTATTTTATACTAAATGCATCAAGGATGTTCGCAAAATCGCAGAAATTCTGAAATAATGAGAGAATTCTGGACTATTAATAACAATTATTAGCATTAAAAATAAAAAGTTTCGATACATTTTCTAACGAACTTACACATATTCATTCTGAATGCCTAAAGTGCTGTTATTAAAAGCACTGCAAAATTTCAAATATTTGTTATTTTCTTTTTATGAATAAACGCGATATACTGCAGCGATTATCAGAGTCTTTGATAACTGTAAACAAATATTTTAAATTTTCTGATCATATTACGCGTTCGTTTCAGAAAGAAAAAAACATTTTTTTTTTTTTTTTTTTTTAAGTGCATGTTAGAGGCAGTATATAGCCAATGATTGCTATTAATTTTCGACAGCATACATTTTCAAATAATCAAATCAGATAACTAAAATTTAGAAACTATCTTACCAATAACTAATGGTTACCCGTAACCATTACATGAAACCGTTCACATGAAATTTTAAAATAATTTATTAGGTAGAACTTTCGTTTGTGATACCAAAACTATAAATATTCTCTTTGCAATAAAAAACTCAAGGAGAAAGGAAAAGAAAAAGAGGAATATTTTATTGCATTGGATTTTTCATTATTTTGCCTGAAAGTAGAAACTGGCATGAAAATGGTAGCACATATAAAACATTTCCAATATTTAATTTCATAACTATACGCATAATTTAATATATTTAGATGCATAGAAATATACGTAACCACTTAAATATTTATGCGGTTTTGAATAAATTTATTATATATATATATATATATATATATACATAATTACAATGAAAGTAGAATACAAGAAAACAGATAATAAAATGGCATCATAATCCGTAAGCACCAAAAATACAGATATAACCATTGGTAGTTTATTAAAGATACGAAAAAAAATCAACAATACTTACAAGATTACTATCTCCAAAATCCGATATAATAAAAAAAAGAACTGATTTAAAAATATAGCGATAAATTACAAATTGGCAATAAATAAGAGAGTCAATTCATATCAGACTTGAACAAAAAGGATCAATGATAAACCTATTAGAATTTTTAAACAGTTGAAAATCACACCAAACACTTCATGAGGCGACCTTTATCTCCGCAACCATTGGTCGCAGACATATACACTACCGCTCAAAAGTATTTGCCCACCTTGTTTTTTTTTAATATTTTTACCATATTATTTTTTAGACATATAATTTTTATTAATTAATAAAATACACATCTAATCATTACTAAATATTATAAATTAATTAAGATATAATTATTTTTCAAGAAGTAAATTGATTTTATTAAAAACACCAATGAAAATGAAAATTTCATAGACGTTGTTTTTGGCTTATATTTTTAATTTGGAGATCTTAATTAACTATTTTATTATTTAATAATGATAATAATATACTATGTGTCTGACATATATATTTTGTTTTATAGGTTATCGCCATATTTGTGCTTTAATCCATTAATAATTGAGTAAATTGACAGTGTTCAATTAATACATGTAGAAATTGAAATTATGCCAAAAAGAAAGGAACTTTCTACTCAGAAACGAGCTATGATTATTGGTCTACATCAGAGTGGTAAATCTAATCGCCAAATTGCGAAAGATTTACGAATTCCACGCCGAACTGTAGATTATAATGTAAAAAAATTTCAAGTATCAAATAGTTTTGCTAATAAAAAACGCAGTGGAAGGCCCCGCAATACAACTTCTACTGATGATAGATATTTAGTTACAACATCTAAACGTAACCGTAGACTCACGGCACCTGAAATCACTGCCCACGTAAATTTAAATAGAGATGTACCCATTAGCGTTTCTACAGTTAAACGAAGACTTCAAGCTGCTGGTCTTCATGGTCGTATTGCTGTAAGGAAACCTTTGTTACGAGCTGTAAATAAGAAAAAGAGACTCCAATGGGCCAAAATACATAAAGACTGGACAACCAAAGAATGGGAAAAAGTATTATGGAGTGATGAATCTGAATTCGAGATTTTCGGATCTAAGAGAAGAATATTTGTTCGCAGATCAGCTGGAGAAAAAATATTAGATCAATGCGTAGTACCTTCAGTAAAGTTCGGCGGTGGTTCCGTAATGGTATGGGGATGTTTTGGAGGTGGTTCTGTTGGAGATCTGGTTAAAATAGATGGAATATTGAAGAAAGAGGGGTACAAGAGAATTCTTCAAAAGAATGCTATTCCATCAGGGAAAAAATTAATTGGAAAGGAATTCATTTTTATGCATGACAATGACCCAAAACATTCTTCAAAGCTATGCAAAGCGTATTTGGAAACACAAGAACGAAAGAATGTCTTAAAAGTAATGCAGTGGCCTCCACAGTCTCCCGATCTAAATCCGATCGAATTGATGTGGGATGAATTAGACAGAAAAGTCAGAAAATCATGCCCGACATCAATTACCCATTTGTGGAGCCTTTTGCAAACAGAATGGAAGAAAATCGGCAAGGAATGCTTGGAAAAACTAATCAAGAGAATGCCAAGAATATGTGCTGCATTAATAAGAAATAAAGGAAACCATATTGATGAATCAAAAATATGATTTAAATATTTATTTTGTTTATCTTTCAGTTTACTTACATCTGTATTTTTGAATAAAATATAAATTATTATGAATTGTCACAATAAATTATTATTAAATCGTCTTACAGCATTATTTGGATGGTGGGCAAATACTTTTGAGCGGTAGTGTACTTCCAATCACAAAATGTTTTGAAAAATATAAGCATTTATGATATGGCATGTTTAAGTTTAAGAAATTAGTTTAGGGAAAATTACAAAATCTAACTTTTTATACAGTTCCAAGGTTCCTATGGTCATATTTAGTAAAAGTTGCCACTCATCCTAACATATAAAACATAAAATGTTTCACTTCTGGGCTTCCAAAGTTGACCAAGATACACTGAGGGAAAAAAAAAAATATATATATATATATATATATATACCACTTTCATCTTGAACGTATAAGCAGTCATTTTCTGAATTAAGGTAAACAAATAAACTGAATGGACAGAATGATCGAGAATTTCTAGTCTGTACTTTTCCAGATGGTGAAACAATATTATGAATATTATAAATATTATAAATCCTTTCTGTTATGAGAAATTCTTGTTTGATTTCCTAGAATTGGATCATCACAAACCAAAATTATAGACACTAAATCTCGTATCTTTTGTTTGTATTTATTTGCAGAGATTTTTAAATAAGTTTGAACAAGACAATATTGGAAAACACTCTAGAACTCTAATAATGGTTTTTAGAACACGCTATCGAAGAGAACTAGAATTTATAAGAATAGCGTCGAATTATTTTTACCAGAACCACAATTTATTTTCTAAATGTCGGTCACAGATTTTATTTTATTATTTATTTATTTATTTATTTATTTATTTATTTTTTACAGCGTATTTAGTTTTAAAGTTTAGGATTTTTTCAAATTTTCTCGGACTTTATTAAGCATTTTTTAACCGACCGCTAATGAAGGCAGAATAAAAAAAAAAAAGTGGAATTATCCGAAACATTGAAACTAAATATCTTGGTCAATTTTGGGCGTACAGAAGGAAAACGATTTGTGTTATATTTATTAGGATGAGTGACAAAGTTTACTAAATATGACCATAATGACCTGTAAAATGTATAAAAATTTATTTTTTGTAATTTTCAAAAAAATAGTTTTTTAAATTTAAACATGCTGTATCATAAATGCTTTACATTTTTAAAAATATTTTGTAATTGGAAGTACTATATATCTGTGATTAGTGGTTACAAAAATAAAGGCCTCCTCCCAATTTTGCTTTGAACCCTGTATATGCCGCCAATTTCCCAATTTTGTTATATGCATGTATATTTTGCCCCTGAACCATGACGTCATCTTCCACAGCGAAAATATTTTCCTATATTTTATTTTTTGTTTTCTTGTTCAAACTTGAAAAAGCAGCAGTTTTGATTTACTGAATAAATTCCTTATTGGTCTAACTCGTATAATTAATTGCCGGGAATGAAACAAAAATTTTGCATTTAAAGGAAAAAGTTCTGTTGAACTTTGAAAATAACTGGGATTGAAATCAAACCGAGGAACTTCGACACAGTAGGTAAGGAACTTTTGCACTCAGCAACAGGCTGGCACAGTTATTTTAAAAACATTCAATAGTTGACAAAAATATGAATTGAACTGGCAAAACCTGAACCTACATTAGATAAAACAAAAGTAGGCACAAGTACAGAGTGAAAACAGACTCGCACAAACGGTTGCTTTTATATCAGATGCACTAAGTGTACTGTGTATAGTACTATCAAGTAACATTTTGAGTTTGTCCACAACCAATTGGACACTTTAACAAATTGCAGTAAATAGTACCGAAAAGCGATGCTCAGTGATGAAGAATGATTTGCAGTTATTTCAACCCGGAACGATTTTTGTGTATTTCTGCAATTTATGATACTTTTATTTTTTTTCTTTTCAAAGTTCTTACTTTGCACTGTAAACGCAATTATATTGGTACATTTTATTGACTGCTCTTCAGCCATTGTAATACAAGATTAGTCTACGAAAAATGTTATTCGCCCACCATTAAAGGAGCGTTCTTACTGATGAAGATTAAAATAGCAACTTTTAATGACTTTACTGCATAATACTACACCAGATAGAAAATCCGAAGCGTCTTCACTATCCGTGAAAGCGTCTTCATTATCCATGAAAACCTCTTCATTATCTGATTTCTTTTCTTTCACTTATTATTTAAAAACCTGCTCATTTGCTATTCGCACTACTGACTCATATTTCTTACGTATTCCTGTTACGCTCGTAACGAACTATGTCTTTTTATTGCTCCTATTATAAGCTAACAAACACTATAGACGTGTTTCTGTTCATTACCAGTTATTACTGCATAGTCTTGTAATATTATTCTGTAGGCTAATCTTACTGCTCATCATTTCATTTCTGTCTTTTCTCTTCCTTTTTTAATTTATTTTTCCGACTGTAACTCATCTTATCAATGGACTTTTATCATTATTACTATATTATTATTTTGAGCTTTAAAATATTTTGAAATTAAGCGAAGTAAAAAATTTAATTCTATGCGAAAATTAAACTCTATAATCCATTCCATAGATGATAATAAGAAAATAGTTTAACAAATGTAAGTAAGTGGAATTTTTAAACTTGTCAATTTTGATTTACTAATTTTTCATATTAATTACTATCAAGTAAATATATAAAGTAATTTTTTTTTTTTTTTTAAACTCTGTGATGTTAGACTCACCACGTGGATGAATTTAATTCAGATCAATTCAATACATTTCAAAACAGAAGACTTCATAAAAAAAAAATACATTTTTTCTCATTGGTAATACATTAGGAGAGACGTAGCTAACCCTCGACGATATACTAAGGATCTCATTGCCCTGATTATGTGTATGATTTTGTTAAGAAAATTTTAGATTTAAAACAGATTTATCGTACTTGAATCAAACTGAACTATGTGTTAATTCTACTAATTAATAATACAATACTTCAATATTTAACAAATTATGAGGTAAATCTAAGAACTTTCAGCAGATTATGTCATCCTTACCCTGTAAGCAAAACAATGATGTTATGCATGTCATTTTCTAATATGGAATGTTTAATAGTACAATCTACAATGTTTAATAGTACAAGCTACAATTTATATCTACAGTTCATGTTATTTCAGTTGGGCCTGATACGACACAACCCTTTTAAAATGCACTTTAAAAATATCACTTGTAGACCATAATTGTTTTTATTTATTATTATTATTATTATTTTCTTTTTTTAATTATTATTATTTATTTTTATTTTTTCATGTCTTAGCAAACGAACTACAAAAAACGTATGCATTATTTCAAGTGGAAACATGCTTTTAGGAACTTCCCTAACATTAATGAACTTTAATAACACAGACTTTAATAGCATTATGAACTTTAATAACATTTAATAACGTTGAACTTCAATAACATAATAACATTTATTAAAGTTTAAGAATGTCCAGGAAATCTGAGTGTGGCCTGAATTGAGATCGAAAATCATAAACATTAATCAAACTTATTAGGAATTTTTGAAAATGATCACTAAATAATATAATGAAAAATATTTTTGAACAATGAAATCATTAAGTTGGCAGAAGCAGTAAGAAATCCTAGATTTTGCGATGAACCAAATTTTTAAAATAGGTGTATTCGTCATCATTCAAGTGAGTCAGTTGTAAAAACACTGGACATATCTTCGCTCATTAAACACCTCAGTTGTTTCTCACTAGAGCTTGAAAACGCATTTTCAAACTATAGTGAGAAGCAACTGAGATCAATGACACACGCTTGTGTCGTGGACCTTGACAAAACAAACATGATTCAGTTTTTGAAGTAAAAATTGTTAACATCCTATTTTCAGTTCCACTTAATTGAACTGAATTATTCACGTCCGTTTTATGATTCTAATGCTATATTTAGATAAACTTGGGAAAAGAGAAGAAACTCATCTTTTTTTTTTTTTCTTTTTTTTTTTTTTTTTTTTTTTTTTTTTTGCTTAGTTTTGTGCGTTTTCAAGACAGATTAAAAGAAAAAACATAATTTTTTGCATTTTTGGAACAATCCAAAACTAATAATTCAATATTTCCTGCAAACAAAAATGGAATTAAAGGTTTAGGAAATCCATAGATATAGTAATAAGATATAGATTAATCAGCGAGAGGGAAAATATGATACCATTTTTTTTTTTTCGGGAAAAGTCACTCTAATGGCTGCCTTTCCCCGAGTAAATCACACACAGGAATACACACGGATAATTTAGTAAATAAAATTTATGAATAATTTATTTACTAAAGTTGAAGGAAAAACTCCAGATACAGTTTCAAATTCATTTTTCTTTTTATTATTTTTTTCAATACTCTCTACCGGCTGATTTTAGAACTTTTTTTCGGCATCAAAATTTTTTGCTCGATAACATGGGGATGATACATCTATATATATTACAGTCGGTAACAAAAGTGTCCGAACACTAGCAAAAACTCCTATGTAAAAAAAGTACACTTCATACGGTTTTGTTAAATAAATCCTTATCGAATCATGTTCTTACACTGACTAAGAACAGGATTCGACAAGGATTTATTTAACAAAACCGTATGAAGTGTACTTTTTTTACATAGGAATTTTTGCTAGTGTTCGGACACTTTTGTTACCGACTGTTCTATATCTATGAGTAAATCTCGCTGATATTTAACACAAGAAGCAAACTAATAGAAGCAATTAGTTTTGGATTTTGTTCAATTGTATAAACCAAATCTCATATGGACGAAAAAATGCACTCAATAAGTAACAGAAAATATTACTTCAAAAGCTATTACTTATCTCTAACACGATTTTGAATGGTCTGGTAAATCAGCGATCGACGTATTTCTTTTTTTATTGGAACCTGAGACTGTTGTTTTAAAACCCTGACTAGCAGCATGATTACATGTTTATTGAATAAGGTCACCAACACCGAGAAAATTATTAATATTTCTCAATCTTCAGCATAATTATCATAAAAATTTCAAGTTATTTAATCTAATTCTCTTGTCTTATTTACTTCCTGGTCTATTTAACGAAATCTTAATCCGTTAATTCCTGAGTTTTTATGTAGTTTTTATGACAGAAATAGGAATTTTAATATTATGATAACAATTTCGGTGGTAACAACGAAGTTTAAATATGCAGAACGGATTAAACTAAACACGTTTCTTTATATAATAAATTGTATATAAAATATGCAGTTTATATGAATAATATAAAGTGAATGAAATGTACAGTCGGTAACAAAAGTGTCCGAACACTAGCAAAAATTCCTATGTAAAAAATGTACACTTCATACGGTTTTAAATAAATTCTTGTCAAATCCTGTTCTTAGTGTAAGAACATGATTCGATAAGGATTTATTTAACAAAATCGTATGAAGTGTACTTTTTTTACATAGGATTTTTTGCTAGTGTTCGGACACTTTTGTTACCGACTGCACTTCTCATTTAATTATTTTAAAAGTATTAATAATATTTTATTTTACGTCATTTCAACTGAAATTTGAAAAACGGTTTATATAGACAAGAAGAATGGTGATTTAACCATGTAAAAAAATAAATAAGAATAGGATTCATTCGTATTTATCAACGAATCCTATTTTTAGAATTGATTTATTTTTATGATTATGTAGGCATTATGACTGTCAAGAAGATAAGTGTTTTATAAATAGTCGCATACCTATGATTTATGAGTAGTTTAATCGCAAGAATCACGCAACACATTTTGTAACATATGATTTTAAATATATGACATTATTTTTAAAAACTAAAATAATTTTTAGCTCTACAGTCGACGGGCCGCGGTAGTCCCGTCGGTAGAACGCCGGCCTCGTAATTGGAAGATTGCGGGTACTCGAGCTGGCCAAAGACCGTCGTGTACACTAATGGTGGCTGTTGCACGTAAAATCTGTCGTGGCCGCAATGTCCTCCCTGTTCCCATCAAAAATTATACCTTTGGGGGTCACCGAAGCGGGAGAGCCATCCCTTCCGTGGAGGATCAAAATTGTGATGGTGTGTCCCAGACCGTCGCCAATTGTGGAAATAACATTAAAATTTTGCCCTTTCTAAGGCAATCAGGGGGCTAAAAACTTGTGAAAATAAAAGAACTATTAATTAAAAGTCCATACAACCAATAAAAAATTAAAAAATGATTCTCCAAGAAATTTAATGTAAATTAGTTTAATGAAATAGTTAAATAAAAAAAATTCTCACATTTTCACTTTTTTTTTTTTTTTTTTTTTTTTTTCACTTTATTTTAAAATCCTGAATCGTACAATAAAGTTGTTGCAATAAAATGTATCTAAAACCTAGTGTTCAATAATGAAAAGTAACATCGTAAAGGAACACCATAAATTGCAAAAACACGCAACAACATTTTAATTTGGGTTGAAGTAATGAAGCAAGAATCGAAGCAATTTTTGCTTGTTTTACAATATATGATTCTTTCTCCTCAAAAATCTTATTATTTTACTTTTAAATTCATTATAAAATTATACATCACAGCCTAACATCAAATTTATCATTAAATTCACACGAAAGTTCATATGATTAAGAATCATTTATCACTATATTATGATTTCGCAATGAATTCAAAATTGTTCAAAGTTTTTGTCCTAATTAGTACTTCAAGAACTCATTGTTTGAAAATTAAACACTTTTTCAAAATGATTTGACAAATTATAATTTAAAGTAAGCATCTACAGTCGGTAACAAAAGTAACCGAACACTAACAAAAATTCCTGTGTAAAAAAAGTACGCCTAATACAGTTTTGCTAAATAAATCCTTCTCGAATCATGTTCTTAGTCAATCTAAGAACGTGATTCGACAAGGATTTATTTAACAAAACAGTATGAAGTGTACTTTTTTTATACAGGAATTTTTGCTAGTGTTCGGACACTTTTGTTACCGACTACAGTTTAAAAGATCTAGAATTACCGTTTACCTATTTGAAAGCTCGTGAAAGCAATTTTGCTTTAAAGGGACTTGGCACATTTGAGGCATCGCTAAAGTAGGTTTCACATAAAAGCTTATATTTCCATTTAATATTTATAAATTGAACTAAATTAGGTTTTTTTTTTTTTTCAACAAAATATATATTCAGGCAACATTTCTTATGGTTTTTATATATTTTGTTGTACGTATTAGAAATCTTTAAATTTTGTTTTGTAAGTTAGCATTTTTTCAAGAATTTGAGACTTTCAAAATGCTCTAACTTCTACAGATATTTCACAAGAGACTTAATAATTCTTTTTGGGGTGTTAAATAGAACTTAATTAAAAGAATTAGGGATGGGTTTGGAAATTTATTAATTAGTTTTTGAGAAAAAAAATGTAAAGTGCATGTCTATCTAAAAATTAAAAGTAAATAAAAATAATAATAAAAGAAAATTGTTATATTTTTATTTTTAATATTTTTTCCATTTTAAAGATATTGCAAAATCCATCTCTAATTCTTTTAGGTAGGTTCTTTTAGGCATCCAAAAAATACATATATATATATATATATATATATTAAGTCTCTTCTTAAATATCTGTAGAAGTTTAAGCATTTTGAAGATCACAAAATCATGAAAAAATTCAAGTTGAGAACGCAATTTAAAAATTTGAAATTTGTAAAATATATATATATATATATATATATATATATATATATATATATATATATAAAAGAACATGAGAAATGTTGCCTGAATATATATTTTATTGAATAAACTTAACACAGTTCAATTTATAAACATTAAATGGAAATATATGCTTTTATATTTGTTGAGATAAATTCAGCAATTCTCAAAATTCAAAAGGAAAAGATTCGAAGATTTGGAATTAGATTCATTAATATAACAATGTACGGTATGCGGTATAGAAAGATGTGTTCTTTTGAATTTGATTAAAGGGTCGAAGTAGAAAGCGGGCTGTTTTGATAAAAGGAACATTGTCGAACATGGTTTCACATTAGTGGTAAAGGAAGTTTTCTCGCCTAGATTTTTTTTATTCAGGTGTACAAGAGGTTATTTGTGAGGAGGAGGTATTTTGTTATTTAGGGAATAGAAATATCTTAAGTCCAGGTGCGTCTTGGAAATATAATAAGAAACATTTTTAAAAAATTCGAAAATTTATAGAATATTCAAAGGGTTGCATTCAAATGTAGAATGATAAAAGCCAAAGCCAAAATGGGATAAAAGAATGAGTATAAATTTCTAGCGCATGAAAAATTTTCGGATAGATTACGTTCAAAAGTGGAATCGATAAACCTCATAACCACGACAGTGCATAAAGAGTAAGTAGAAAATTTATAGTCAAAAGGAAACGCCGAACAAACACCGACAAAGCCAAATTCAAAAGAACACATCTTTCTGTACCTCATCGTTACACTGTTATACAAATGAATGAAATTCCAAATCTTCGCATCTTTTCCTATTGAAGTTTGAGAATTGCTGAATTTACCTCAGCAGTGTAAAACCTACAGTCGGTAACAAAAGTATCCGAACACCAGCAAAAATTCCTATATAAAAAAAGTAGAGTTAATACTGTTTTGTTAAATAAATCCTTGTCGAATCATGTTCTTAGTCAGTCTAAGAACATGATTCGATAAGGATTTATTTAACAAAACCGTATGAAGTGTACATTTTTTAATAGGAATTTTTGCTAGTGTTCGGACACTTTTGTTACCGTCTGTACTTCAGTACTTCAAAGGTGCCAAGTCCCCTTAATGGCAAAACAGAAAAAAATTCAAAGTTGAGTCAAGAGTTAAATTTTGGGGTTCGGCGTGTCACTTACTTTGAAATTTTGCATGAATTCAATACCAATGCTCTACAGTTCGGTTTCCACTTCTCTTATGCATTTCTCCGTTTATGCAATTTTGGCTAAAAATACACTTAGCCAATATCCGTGGACAGAAATCATAATTTCCGAATCCTGAAATCCTGTTTCTTTTTTAGTCCTGAAAACCAATATTACAAGGATTGATGAACAGATAATTATTTACCGAAAGCCTAAGACATTGTTATTAAATTGCGAATAAAATGTTGTAGTTATTAGTCAGTTATTTTACAAAAATATCACAGAATTGTCTGGAATTTCTTGTGGGATGTTTAAATAAATATTTGTTTACCTCAGGTCAATATTTTTTCAGCTACTATATTCTGTTAAAAAAAAAAAAAAAATCATCATTAAACTGCTATAAATTTTAGCAATAATAATATACATTTATTTTTCATATTCTAAAATTAATTTCTATATAAGTTATCAGTTTTTTTATGAGACACAAAATTAAAACAGCGAAAGAAATTGGCTTTATTCCAAATTTTTTTTTTGTTATTTTAACCAAACAGTTTTGCTGATTCAACCAATATTTGTTCAAACAAACAAAATTATTTGTTGATTTAAACAAATAGTTTTATTAATTCAGCACATATCCTTTGATCATTGGCTGTTAGAGAGCTTTGCCAATGGAGCTAGGCACATCAATATTCAATGAAAATAAAAAATTAAGCAAAAATACATTTTTAACAGTAGAAGCTTTTTATTGTGGAGCCCTAAAAATCATAAAATAAAAATTTATTCTTGCAAACATATGCTATAAATAAATGAAAGTTTTAGCACTAAGAAAATTCTAGAGAAAAAGATAGATATTTCTCTTTTCCAAGGAATGAAAATTTTTAACTATTCAAAATATTTTAAAAAGCTTTTTAGACCTTTGAAATTTATTACTTATTGAATATTTATACAAAAACTAATAACTAAGAATGTTGGTCTCGAATGTTTTTAAAAATATTTTAAATATTTAAAAATTTTCATTCTTTGTAAAAGAGAAATATCTATTTTTTTTCTCTAGAATTTCCTTAGTGCTGAAATTTTTATTTCTTTATAGCATATCTTTGCAAGAATAAATTTTTATTTTATGATTTTTAGGGTTTCGCAATAAATGCTTCTACTGTTAAAAGGTGTGTTTTTACTTAAATTTTTGTTTTGTACTTTTTAGTAAAAAAAAAAAAAAAATTCTTAGGACACTGTGTAGACATTGAAAGATTTTCTTTTATGAATTGGCACATTTTCAATTAATTATCTGCAAAAGGCCCTAATAGGATCGAACAAACACCCATCCAGTTATCAGAATGATGCTCAAACCAAAAGTCAAAGATCAGTGAAGAGCTGGGTTATGTGGATTAAGGCCTATTGACTGCACTAGAGTCCTTGGCCTGAAGGGGAAGTGCTCTCCGTGGGGGTCTTAAGAACAGTAAAGAAAAGTCATAGAACATGCAAGAAAATCCTAACAAATACATATACAAAAGGAATATTGTTCTCAAATGCTTTTTAAAATATTATGAATATTTAAAAATTTTCATTTCTTGCAAAAGTGAAGTATCTAAATTCGGTAACAAAAGTGTCCGAACATGCACTAGCAAAATTCCTATGTAAAAAAGTACGCTTAATACAGTTTTGCTAAATAAATCCTTGTCGAATTCTGTTCTTTGTCAATCTAAGAACGTGATTCGACAAGGATTTATTTAACAAAACAGTATTAAGTGTACTTTTTTTATATAGAAATTTTTGCTAGAGTTAGGACACTTTTGTTTTCGACTGTATATTTTTTTCTTTAAAATATTCTTATTCTTGAAACTTTTATTTTTATAGCATGTCTCTGCAAGAATAAATATTTATTTTATGCTTTTTAGGGCTCCACAATAAAAAGCTTCCAAGGTTTTTTTTTTTTTTTTTTTTTTTTTTTTTACTTAAGTTTTTAGTTTGTGCGTTTTCAATACAGTCGGTAACAAAAGTATCCGAACACTAGCAAAAATTCCTATATAAAAAAAGTAGAGTTAATACTGTTTTGTTAAATAAATCCTTGTCGAATTATTTTCTTAGACTAACTAAGAACATGATTCGACAAGGATTTATTTAACAAAACCGTATTAACTCTACTTTTTTTATATAGGAATTTTTGCTAGTGTTCGGATACTTTTGTTACCGACTGTAACTGGGGAAAAAAAAAAATAAGCTTCTTGAAAAAACTAATCGAAATTTCTGAAGATATTGTGCAGACAATGAAAGATTTTCTTTTATCCGTTGACATCTTTTTAATTTATTATCTGCAAAAAAGAAACACGTCAGCTTTCGAGGATCGAACCCACGACCTTCGCGTTATTGACACGTCGCTAACTGAACTAACGAGTGACGAAAAAAGCTGCTTACATTTACATAAAGTGGGGGCGGGGCGTCTTGTTTTTCAGCGTGACACAAAAATCCAATTTCAATGAGAAGCTTTTTTTTTTTTTTTTTAACTTAAATTTGATTTTGGGCGTTTTAGTAACAAGATAAAAAGCTGTTAAAAAAAAAAAAAAAAAAAAAAAAAAACTCTTCAAAAATTCTTATGATACTATGTACACAATGAAAAATTTTCTGTTATCAGTTGACACCTTCTCTGTTAATTATCTTCAAAAATTAACTGCAGGAATTATTCCTATATAAAAAAAAGTACACTTAATACTGCTTTGTTAAATAAATCCTTGTCTAATCATGTTCTTAGACTGACTAAGAAATGACTCGACAAGGATTTATTTAACAAAGCAGTATTTAGTGTACTTTTTTTTACACAGGAATTATTGCTAGCGCTCAAATAATTTTGCTGCGAACTGTATAGCAAAACAGAAGAAATCGTATATTAATGATGATGATGATGATGATGATGATGATGATAATCATAATAATCTTAATAAACGGGAAAAAGTGAAAATTTAGAAAGACAATTGGTCATCAAGCAAATTGCATTTTAACGAATTTTTGAAAATTGCTACAGTCGGCAGCAAAAGTATCCGAGCGCTAGCCAATAATTCCGATATCGAAAAAGTACACTTAAAACTGTTTTGTTAAACAAATCCTTGTCAAATCATGTTTTTTGACTGACTAAGAACATGACTCGACAAGGATTTATTTAACAAAGCAGTATTAAGTGTACTTTTTAGATAGGGATTATTGCTAGTTCTCGGATACTTTTGCTGCAGACTGTAGATTATAAGGGCTCAATAAATTACGAACATTTAAACTGAAGTGCATTTTTTACTTTCTTCTAAATTCAATAGAAGAAAGTATTGGATTCATAAAAATTTTCGACTTCCAGTTTTCGACGGATTTACACGTTTTGAGAGGACTGGAACACAATTTTACCATTTATAGAAAATGTCTGTCTGTCTGTGTGTGTGACAAAAATTTTGTGGCGACTGTATCTCCGGAACTACTGTTCAGAATTATATATGAATTTATATGTAGAGGCACCTTGACCTAAATTAGTGCCTACCAATTTTTGTCAACCGATCAACAGGTGGCGCTGCTATACAGCAATTTCCGAGATTTAAGAGGAGGCTATATCTCAGGTTCTATTGAGTATAATCAAACAAAGCTTGATATGTGGAAAAGCTATTATGATACATTATGATGGTTCAATTTGAATTCTTATTGGCCAACAGGTGGCGCTGCTGTACAGCTATTTCACCAGTTTAAGGGAAGGTTATATCTCAGGAACTACTGCATAAAATTGCGGATAAATTTATATGTAGATGCTCCTTGACCTAAATTAATGCCTCAATTTCTGGTGTCAACCGCTCAACAGGTGACGCTGCTATACAACGATATTTTCAATTTAATGGGAGGCTATATCTCAGGTTGTATTGTGTATAACCAAACAAAACTTGATATGTGAGAAAGCCAAAATGAGATATTATGTTGAATTAATCTGGATGCTAATCGGTCAATAGGTGGAGCTGCTATACTGCAATATCCCTCGATAATGGGAAGGCTATATCTCAACTTCTATGGCATATAACTGTACGAAACCTGATATGTGAGATAACCATTATAAAAACGTACTTTTTAAGATGCTATTTATAGGCAATAAAACTGTCTTACTTTGGATATTTAGTGTTAGTTGACTCTAAAAAGAAAATCGTTTGCATTCATCCTGTTGCATAATTTTAAAAATTATATTTTTAATAAATTATTTGCACTTAGTAAAATATAGAAAAGTATAGAAGAAAGTCTTGTGGCAGTCACAACATGCTATTTTACTCTTGAAGTTTATAATTCACATAAATGGTTGAAAATTATTGTTGATCTATTTTTCAGACTTTTTAATTTTTAAATTAAACAATTAGTAATTACATTTCAAATTCGTTTTAAAATAATTTACCAACTGTATGACAATGAAAATTTACCTTATTTTATAATTTAAAAAAGTTTTGTATGATTTTTAGATGAATATAATTTTCATTTAGTTTTCGGCTTTCGGGTCGGATTCGGGTCGTAAAAGTTTCTCTACTGCGGGTTCGGGTCAATTTTCGGGTTGATGAAAAAAAATTTGTCGGGTTCGGGTCGGTTTTCGGGTTGATGAAAAATTGTTTGTGCAGGACTCTAAATTCAGCTCTATTCAAGGATCACTTCCTTTTAGTGCTAGTTTTTTACGGTCCCACATTTTTCTCATAAGATTTAGTACTAAATTATCCCCATTAAAAGTCCACTAAAATTGTGTACTTTAGAAGGCTTATTTTTTACAAAATCAGATGTTTTTATTTTTCCATTGACATCTACTGATCACTGTCCACTATGTAACTGAGGTTTTCATGTGTGCAAGCCGGATAGTTAGCGCTCTGGCCTTTCAGTTACCAACGGCCGGGTTCGAACCCCGATTCAGGCATGGATGTTCGTACTCTTTCGAAATCTATTTTAAGCCATAGATCCCGGTTTAATGAATCTTAATGTGCAAAAAATGTAGTAGGTGCATCAAAGCGTCATCACAGACCTACGTGTGTAATAATAATGTGTGTAGAGAAAGTGTCTAAATGATAAAACTTCATATTTCTGATTATGCATATTTGGAGATAAAGTTCAAGCCTGGATAAAAGAATTTTGTGTCATGCTTTTACTTAACTAGTAAATTTAAATGCAATTTTTTTTTAACCAATGGTCACCAACCTATGGTCCGCGAAAAAATTTTGAAGGTCCGCATAAATCTCTAAATATTATTTGCATTTTTTAATAGAAATTACACTTATTTTAATTTGAATTAAAAATTTTCTGCATCACTCATACTCACAACTTTAGACCTCAGACATTTTTGGATGAGAGAGAGGATAAACGAAGTAAACTTTTATCATAATATTTTGAATTGTAAGTAACAATTATAGAATTTCTTTGAATTTCTGATCTGAATTTTATACTTAGTTAGACATTGTTGTAAATTTATCAAAATATTCGAATTCTTAAAAGATTTAAAATGTGCGTTAAATATATAATTTCCCACTACGTTGTAGAAAAAAAAAAAAAAAAAAATCGAGCCCTGATACCATTTCTGTTAATCCTTATGTAAAATGACCCCCTGAATTCGAATATGACCCCCATTTCGCCTCATCACCCACCGTTTTCTCGAAACGTCATCTCCTCCCCCAATTTTTATCACTCTTCGGAAATTTTATGGCCATGAATTTGATTTGAAGAATAGAAGATAATTATTTTAACTGTTAAAAATAAAAAATATATAATGTATAATAAGTGATATTAATAATTGATTAATAAAATATAATAAATGTAACTTATAATTTCAGTGGCAAATCCCCCCCCCCCAAAAAAAAAAAAAAAAAAAAAAAAAATCTTCCTCTTGCTGCAAATGTTCGTGTTATAGAATTTTTCACATCTTTAGGCAATCAGAAGATATTTAACAGTTAAAATATTTCTTTCCTCCACTATAAATCAAATTATAGCCATAAAATTACTGAAAAGTGGTAACATTAGGGGGGGGGGTCCCAAAAAACGGGGAGTGATAGGGCAAAATAGCCGTCATATTCGGATTCAGGAGGTAATTTTACATAACAATTTGCAAAAATGGTGTTGGAAGGGGGGGGGGCAATTTTCATGCCGAGCTGTGTAATCTAACAATATAATATACACATTACTAGATTTAGTAAACACATATTTATGAATAGCAATTTGTCGCAGTGGTTAAATATTTCGTCTGAGTTCTTTATAATATGGAAGCAATAAGAAGGAGTTTACGTTCTTCTCCTATAATTGGTTTATTATAATCAAACTTATATAATTCGATGACTTATATGATTCGTCTTATGCTTCGATAAGCATTAGTAATGTTTTATATAAAATAGGTTTATTTACATTTGTAAAATGAACATTCTCTGATTATTATTCTAAAAACACATTTACGTTTTGTTAATAATATCAATGTTTTAAATTATGAATTTAGTGGTCCGTGGTATTTTAAATTGTGAATTTAGTGATCCGTGAAGGCTAAAAGATTAGCGACCGCTGTTCTAAATGAGTAATGTTGACTTAAGATGCCGAAATAAAAAGTAATAAACCTCACTATTACTAAAATACAAAAGCTAAAAATAATATTTCCTGCCAAGCAACTTTTAGAAATTTATAGATTAATATGCATTCCTTTCCTAAGAAACGATGCTATGTTGAACAATTTGATTTGGTATATAAAACAATCCTTTTGAAAACAAAATTATTGCTAAAGAACTTATAAAATTCAAACAAAATAATTTTAATCATTATTGTACAAATAATGCAAATTTTAACAATCATAAGCATTTAATTTATAGAATTTGTTGCTAAAATTTTGATTTTTTGGATGATCTCTATTAAAATCTCTCTAAAATATCAAATTTCTATGGCACGGCTGTTGGCCTTCAGAGGGAGGTTTCATTGTATTCCTTAAAATATATTTGGCTGAAATAATTAGGGCATCAGTGGGTGTATACAGCAAAATTACTAAGAAAGTTACTTCTTTAAGTAATTTTCATGTATATTTTCTCAAGTTGAAAATTATTTTTCGACTTTATATATTTTTAAAACTTTCTAATATTAAAATATATTTAATTAGCTTAAAAATCAAGTTTCGTAAAAGAAAAGAGTTTCAAATTTTACTTTAAATCCACAAATTAAATATTATAATAATATATGTTCTTAAATTAAGCAAAAAAAAAAAAAAAAAGTAAATTAAGGCTTGGGAAAATGTTATGAAAGCATTCAACACAAATTGAAACTGATTTGGTTGTGTTTCACATAAAACCGGTGGAGTATGGAAAATTGTTAAAGATTTCCAAATTGAGATTAACAGTTGTTTACTATACAACAGTTAATTAACAGTACTTAACGAACTAATAACTTAAAAATAATAATCAATTTCAAATTCACAATTCAAGCTTAAGTTGTTGCTTGTAAGGATCAAAAGTATTTATTTTCCATAACAGTGTAAATTTGTGTAGCTTGTAAAATATTCAATCTTTTAAAAGTTTTGCAATTTAAATATTGAGTCATTTTGTCATTAGTATTTTCCTTAATATAGTAGAAATAGTTGTAAAAAAAACTCCTTTGTTAAAACGTTTCATTAATTCTGAATGAAAAAAGAAAGAAAAAAGTTAAAGAATGAAATCTTTTTATAAAAAAAAATAGAACCGACTCCAAAAAGTAACTATTATATAAACAATAAAAAATGAAACGAAATCGAAAATTGCGCCTAAAAGTATGAAATAATTTTTTTCGTCAAACAACATAAACACTACAATTAATCATAACTTTTGAAGTCGCCACAAAATTTGATAAAATTTGATTTTTTTACAGATTTGTTCTTAGACCGATAGCTACAAACGCTGTTTCCCGAATGATCCATCTTCATAGTTTCCTTTATTATTTTATCATTGTATACAAGTTGTCCATCAGTAACGTCTACAGAGAACATAGAAGATCCTTCGAAATTCAGTATTTATGTTTCTATGAAGTTACAAGAGTTTTCTTTACAAACTGTGTATAGCTTTGATATTTGTCGATCTTGGGAATTTTTGGATTTGGCGATCAAATCGCAATACAAAAATGTACACGCGAGATGTCTATTTTCGTAATATACATTGTACGAAATATTGTTTCATATTCTTAATTGCTCTCTTAATATACCTTATTAAAATAACCATGATTTTTGAAAGGAATTACATATGTTCGCCAGATAATTTGGCGATCTTTTTTTTTCTTTCGCCAAGGGCGAAGAATATCATGTCAACTCCGCAAACTTTTGCAGCTTAAGAAATCTTAACTATACTTGAAATAAAATAGTTGTCGACTGTGCTTTGTAGATGCCAAAGTGAGATGTATATTTCAAAAAGAATTTGATTTTTGTATTGAATAAAACTATTAATTTTTATCTAATTTTGTGGCGACTTCAAAAGTTATGATTAACTGTAGTGTTTATGTTGTTTGGCGAAAAAATTTATTTCATACTTTTAGGCGCAATTTTCGATTTCATTTCATTTTTTATTGTTTGTATAATAGTTGCTTTTTGGAGTCGGTTCTATTTTATAAAACGATTTTATTTTTTTTTCCTTTCAGTGAAAATGTATTCATAGCAGAACGTGAGAAGACGTCTGACGGCAGTCTCACATATCGCAACCCACAAGAAAAGGGACAAACTCTAAAAATGGTAATTTCGAGTTTATGTCACTGAAAAATAGATGAAGTGCTCCAATGTACACAAAAAATGTTACACCTCCATCTCGAAAATTATCCACTCGAGATGAAGTTATGTCTGTTTTATTCAAGTCAACGCCTTATTTTAAAGGTAATTTTTCTCAAGTTTTGCATTTTAAGTTTATGTCACTTTTCTTGCCTTTATGCAATATGTGAAAAAAAAAACTATCTATTGAATCCACATACATTACATTAAAAAGGTCTTAGAAATGTAAAGAAAGTATGCGCTACATTCGTAACCAAAAATCCTGTTAGGCAGGATTTTTGGTTGCAAACGCATTTTTGTTTTATATAGTATAAAAGTATCCGATATCAGTAAATATATGAAATATAAATGTTCAAAAGAGAAGCAGCTTGAAAAGAATCGGCGACTCTTCGTTATTCATATAAGGCTATCAAATGAGGCTCCAGAGAAAAAATTACAGCGTATACCTTTAATAAATTAAAACAGACATAGAAATGATATAACGATGACCTCGACTGCAATGCACATTTGGATTCCGATTGAATTTTACAGAGTATACGTGTCATCTGCTACGCTTGAATGTGCACAGTGTATTGTTTAAACAAGGATCCAAATATGCATTGTAGCTGACGGATAGAAGTTTAAACATCGAAATGAAGGTCTTCGTTTCGGCATATTATAGTGCAGGAAATTCTGAACATGCATGTTAAAAACGTTCTGTTTTTAATATTTATATTTATACAGTGTCATTCTGTACTAAATTGATGATGCCTTACAACTTTGTAATTTACATTTCTTTCCCTACTTCATAATGTTTTCGAGATACAAACGCTATTTCCGCAATTTTCCACCGAAGGCGCTGCAAGCGGTCGCACTTCGTGGCGCATGGCCACTTTATTATACTACTATTACAAGTGTAGATGCAGCCGTTCAGCATTAGAAAGAGTGAAAACCGATTTTTGTGAGCAACCTATAATTTGTTTAGATCTTAATGAATTCATAATGGGAACTATTTCATGCCAAGATATTTACAACATAAGAAAATATTAAAATCGCAGCATCTCTTACGAAGTTTTAAGCTAACAAACAACAGCAACAACAACAATAAAAATATATGGTTTTAATTAAGAACCCTTCCTTTGTTAGGCCGGTTAAAAACAACAATGCGCTAAACGATGTGACAGCTAAAAGTAACCGTATTTTGAACTACACAGCATGCGTGTTACCAGCTACGCTACGTGTGCAGTGTAGTTCAAGTGTGCATAGTGTAAGAAACTGCGAACAAACAAATGCACGTTTTAAGCGTTCTATTTTTAGCATTAATGTTTACAAACTGTCTTTTTGTACTAAATCGACGATACTCTTTAACTTTGTAATCTACTTTTTTTCTCTACCTTGAACCGTTTTCGAGAAAGGAACACTAATTCCGCTATTTTCCACCAGGTGGCGCTGTAAGTGTTTAATCTTGCAGCACATAGCCACTTTACTATACTTACATACCTCTTTTATGACTATAGCTGGAGCCATTTAACAGTTAACAGTATTGAGACTGACTTTTTTGGGCACCCTGTATTTTCTTTAGATCGTAAAGATATTACAATGGGACCTATTTCAGATCAAGACCTTTTCAACAAATCAAAAAGTATCAAAATCAGAGCATCCGTTCAGAAGTTATGAGCTAACAAACAAACAACAACAAAAAAAAAAAAAAAAAAAAAAAAAAAAAAACATACGGTTTGAATTGAGAACCTCCTCCTTTTTGAAGTCGGTTAATAAAAAAGGAAACCTTAACTTTTACTTAATAATACTCTATACTCAGTGCATCTCAGTCGATTCTTTTTAATTGGAACTGATGATTCCAAGTACATAATTCAAATTTAGGTTACTCCTGTATATAACCGTAATCAAACTAACACAAAAATATACATAATCCTAATTTCTGAACAAATCATCTAACTTATCAGAATCAGAAAATGCAATTTTGTTCTATTTATTTCCTGTTATCAAGGCGATATCACGTTTAAGCAGTTTTTTTTTTTTTTTTTTTTTTTTTTTCCATGTTGTTTCACTGATTATATCAAAATAACAGTAATGGCCTACATTAAAAAAAGAACGAAATTATTTTCTGAATCTATTAAACCCAGAGAAAAGGGATTTGATTAAAACTACAAAATACATTTTGTTTTAGACCTAATTTTCAGTAGAAGTAAAAAATCAGTTTTGTTACGACAACACAAAGTATATTGTTAAAAAAATTTACAAAAACTCAACAAAATTTCTTTGTATTTACTCAAATTAACATTTTTTTTTTTTTTTTTTTTTTTTTTTAACTTTATAGTAATTTTTATGTTTTTGTAAATAATAATAATAATAATAATAATAATAATAATAATAATAAAAGCATTTTGTGTTAGAATTACAACAAAAATCCTTTCGTTAATTTAACTGAAATTTCTATCGAAACACATTTAAAGAGAATATTTTGTTGTGCAATGCAAAATTTTATTGATTCGAAACTTTTCTCTGAGTACCGGTGTTGGTGTAAAGACCAATTGTCTGCACTACGGATCTAGGTCTATGTCTAGTGCATCTGTGGGTTTTTTTCTAAAGGTTCCTAGCTAGCATTCATGCAAGTATCAGAGAAAACCACGGAAAACAAACGAACGGCTATGCCATTAAACGTGAACTGGATTTGATAGAATTAAAAAGTTAACGCTCTACTTACGAGGGAAAAAATAATAAAATGCAGAGCTGCCAACCTAATCCGGCAAATTGTTAGTACCGCCCCTTTTTCTACACCAATAAAATTTTAGAGTAATTCTCTTCAAATGTATTCACGATGAATTAAGAAAAAAAAAATCTCTAAATATTAAGTGGTGTACAAAAAGGGGCGGTACTAACAATTTGCCGGATTAGGTTGGCAGCTCAGAAAATGGATTTAATATTTTCTAGCAGCACAGCAAAAGAATTAAATATTTCTTAGGAGTTTTTATCCACACTTGATTGAAAAAATAAGTAATATAAAATAAATCCTTGTTTTTTTTTTCCAATTAATATCATTTTCTTATCTTCATATTTAATTTATTTATTTATTCATGAGATCTTATTTGTTTTTTGCACAACAGAAAAGTTTTCGTTATTTATTTATCAATAATAAAATCATTTTTCTGTAATTTGCTTGTTTTCATTTATAAAATATCTTACTGTGAAATTAACCTATTGGCTTTTTTATAGTCTTAAAATATTCATACAAATCTATTTCATAAAATAAATTAAGGATTCAGAAGTACTTCAAAATTTACTATTTTAAAAAGTACATAAAACATAAATATTTAAAAAATTTCTAAAAGTTCAAAAGTTTTGGGGGAAAAAAAACGTTTTATTAAACAAAAATTTTTTAATGAAACATTAATTCCTTTTAAATAAATGCGTGTTCATAACTTTATCGCAATAGGTGAATAACTTTTTTTCAAAATCTTGTGGATAGTGTCAAAAAAGCATTTTTGAAAGAATACGTGTTAAAATTTAGAATGTAATGAAGTTCAGCAATGACTTCAGTTACAAATTTCCTCATAACTTTTGAACCAAAAAGTACGTAGAATCATAAATAAAGTATAAAAATGTTCAAAATTATTTATATTTCAACATATATATATATTTTTTAATTATATTTTTTTCATTATTGTTATTATTATTATTAGGGTAAGGCCACTTAAAGAATTTTTAAAAAATCAATTAATTCATTTTATAATAAGAAAGCACCACAGAGATGCCGCTTTAAAGTAATAACTACAAAGCTTTGAATAAAAACCATAAAATGCAATAAACTTGCAACAATTGTTTAGGGTCGAAAGAACACATGACCCTTTGTCAGGTGAACAAATTAGGCACGAGTGCTGCAGTCAAAGCGACAACGCACAAAACCGGTTTAAAAGAAGAGCAAAAATATATAAAGGTGAAAACATTTTTTTTTTCCCGGTCGTCATATATTTTTGCTCTTTTTCTAAACCGGTTTTGTGCTCTGCCGCTTTGACTGCAGCACTCGTGTCTACTTTGTTCGCCTGACGAAGGGTCGTGTGTTCTTTCGACCCGAAACAATTGCTGCGAGTTTATTGCATTTTATGCTGTTTATTCAAAGATTTGTAACTATTAATTTATTTTACATTTGCAAAATGAAACCAGAATACTTAAAGAAATAAACGAAACAACCAATTTGGTTTGCATTAAAAAAAAAAAAAAAAAAAAAAAAAAAAAAAAAAACTTACAAGGCTATTGAATTAATTAAAAAATGACGTCAGCAGGGAGATAGGAAAAATATTTCATTGAAAAATTATTATGAAAGAATATTCTTAAGTTTACTCTAAAGTTCTCTCTCGTTTTATAATAAAGCATCACTAAAACGTTTCTACAGAAATTACAGTATGTATAAAAAATAATAAAATGAATAAATAAAACACAAAACGTAATAGAAAATAAACAAACTTTTATAAGAAGTTTTACAAAACGATCGCATTTTTATTTATTTATTTTATTTTCATTTATTAACAATTTTTTTAATAAAAATTTCAGTTTATTATTTCCGAATTTTAAAGAGAATTTTCCAATTATTTTATCTTATTTATTTATTTTATTTTATTTTATTTTTGTTTGTTTGCTTGTTTATAAACAATTTTATCACGTACAGAATTTCTTATTGATAAAATTAGCAGCATGACTCGAATTTAGAAGCAATAATAGCATTTTATTATCGATTTATCTTTCAAAGACTTTGTAACGCCTTATAAATATTATACATTTCCTCATGCGTTTTTTTCCGAAAACATCTTACCCTGAATCCTGAATTGCCAAATCTTGAAGCAATGAACAATTAAAAGTTAAATGATAACAACAATAGTAAAAATAATAATTATAAAACACTAATTCTCTGAATTTTCTTCATTTTGTTTTTTTCTGAGATTTACGATTTTCTCTTCCTTTGACTATCACGTCATTATGACGAAAATCATTGCCCAGCAACCGCAAATCTACGCAAGTCGTATGCTTTTACTACGAAAGCAATAGCATGATTCTGGATGATTATACTTGTTTATTTATTATTTTTCAGCGAAAAATATTAAAAAAGGAAATCTTGCAAGTTATTAACTTAATGTCAAAGACCTGCAGTCATAAAAGTTTTCCCAAAATTTTTGAAGGAAAAATTCATCTAGATTTATTGCATACGGAGTACGAAATTGGTGACCGCAATTTTAATACATAATTGAAATGCATAAGTTTTTAATACTAAAGAGAAATTAAGTTTTTCACTCTTTGAATGGCTAAATCCTTTTATGATTATATTAGAATGGCCTTATTTTCATTAATTTGATGCAATTTGTAGAACTTTATTTTTTCTTTTCAGGTCTATGTTGGAATATGGCGAACTAGCATGTCCTTTATTATGTTATTTTTACTATATATGCTTGTTACATTCACCTTTATTTGCTTATTAATTAAATTCTGTTTTTTAAATCTGGTTAAAGTTTTACTTTTATTTTTCATCTTTGGGAGTATGCTGATTTCGCCATGCTTCTGAAACTTGTTAGGTTTATCTCATTTTACTACTAGCACGCTACGCTTGTTTCGCTGATCATTATATTTAAATGAATTTTCAAAAAAATTGAATCACTATTTATTTCTTATATCACATTATAAATAAAAACTAAAAGAATCACATACAAATCGCTCTAAGCTCTAAACCTTGTTAAGGGCACCCGCTGCCGGCGGCAGCTGCTTTTCCGCCTGCACTGCATCGAGTCCTGGTTCTCACTACCCACCGAAAGGTCTTTCCCGGGCACTTCAATCAGGGTATTTATCGAGGACAGGTGGATCTGGTATTATTTAAGAACTACGATTTTAAAGATGACTGTATCTCAGCATCTATCAGATATTTTAGTTTTTGAAGCACGTATTTTATAGCCCTCGCTTTTTACACGATACTACCATATAATTCCGATCAATGTAATAAATAAAACAAAAAGTACATTTTCTTTTAAAAAGAATTAAATAAATAAAGAACAAATAAATTTTAATAAGTTTAATCCTTTCCACTATATATTATCATTTTTTCCGATAAATACTATAAATTAAATAAATAAATAAAAAATAAAAAGTTGTTATACTATAAAAATTATACATTATACATAAACATAACTGTTATAAATAAGTCTTTAAACTTAAAATTTAATATACTTAATTTTTTCTACTGCATTATCATTTGATTTTCCATAAATGTAATAATAATAATAATAATAATAATAATATTAATAAATCGCCTTTAAATGAATGAACAAAATAAGTAAAAAAAAAACAAATAGTATAATAGCCTTTGCTAAGATACGCAGACGATTGAAATGAAAGAATAAATTTTAGAAAAATGAAACAGAGAATCCAATGTTTAAAACTGAAAAAAAAAAAATTATATTTCGAAATTTGAAGAAATCTCGATGAGGTGCACACTTCCAGGGTCCCAACTAGTCATATGTCAAGTTCTGTAACTCTTCGATCAGTAGTGTGAGCACCAGAACGCAGACAGACACAGACACATAGATACTTTTCTTCATTTTTGTAGATAAACAGTTTTTTCTACTGCTCTCACCCACTGAAGAGATAGTAAACATGATGTTTGCACATGATGCGTTGTTTATAAATGTTTTTGCTATACTAATTTGATCTTTTTAAATTTATTACCTCTTTTAAATTCATATTCGTTTATCGCGTCTATTCATTGCCATTTATTTAAAATAATATATTTTTTGTATCATTTTTAGTGTTTCCTTTGGCACCTATTTTATACAGATATATTTTTATCATTATTTAAAGAAAGTCCGTATACATATATATATATATTCAATAGCAAATAATATTCATTTTGAAAGCTTTCAATATCGACTTTCTTTTAAACTTTTCATCTGAATTACGTAAGCAGAGTATTCTAAAAAAAAGAAAAAAGAAAAGTATTCTATAAATGAAACATAAAACAAATGTCATATTTAAAAGTATCCTTTAATTTTAATTGCCTTCCCGTGTGGAGAAAGAAATTTAATCTCCTCTTTTCATTCACTAAAGAAAGCAATACAAAAAGGCAAATTCCTATAAAATCTTCACCTCTCAAATGAGTTTAGCAAATAATGATTCTTTGAATCTAACTTACTTTCAGAAAAACAGTAATATCTCTTTTTTATTCTTCTTAACCTAAAAGCACAAATAGTTAATCATTTTTTCCAAAGTGCATACAAAGAGAATGTGTTCAGCAAATAGGTTACATTTCATTCCAACTAGGTTTAATAAGGTGGATTGTAAAGAACCGTAGCAACCAAATCTGCATATTTTATTTTATTTATTTATTTATTAACCTAGATGCTGCCCAGCGTTGAAAATTGAATGTCGTTTTAATGAGATTATATGACATTTAAACTATACAAATACAATAGACAAACCTTTGAACTCACGTGATGCACTAGTGAGGATTTGAGGTTGAGTATACCATTTGGTAATGAGGAAATGCCTCACGGCTTTTCGATCTCCAGTGAAACTTTATGTTTCTCAAAAAAATAAATAAATAAATAAAAAGGAACGGAGTCTTCAAGTCTCCTGGGATGCAGGTAACACATTTGTAATAAATGAAGCAATGAGTATAAAAAGAAGAAAAAGAATAACTTGATTTAACATACATACATATATATATATATAAACATACATACATACATATATATATATATATATATATATATATATATATATATGTATGTATCATATCATTTATTATGTTTCATTTCCATATAAGGGTGTTCCAAAAAAAAGGGGAGGGGGGGGCGAAGAAGACGAGGTTGAGGTTGAATGGATTTAACGTAACAAAGAGTACTACAGCTATGGAATTTATCCCTATTGTTTGTCTGGAGACATACCAACACAATTTTGATCCTTTGGGGAGGGACAGGCTCCCCCGCTTCGGTAACCTACAGAGACTTTTTTTTTTTACGGAACATGGAGGACATGCACCGCGACGGATGGTACGTGTACTAGCTACCATTAATTTACACATCGTTCTGTGCCAATTCGAGTATCGAACCCAGAATCCTCCGATTACAAGCTCGACACGCTACTAACCGAGGTACCTTGGCCCGAAGAAAAAGGAAAAAAGAAAAATATATCTTGAGTTTCAAGGTTATTTTCAGATAACAAACTCTCCTTTATTGTAGTTTACCAAAACATAGCTAAAACGGTTTCATTTCATGTCCTTTTCTGTAAGTTCTCTTGTATTTACGCATTTATCCGATAATGGAAATCACTATTTAATTTTCGGGTATCTAAATTACAGCATACACTCGAAGGAAGGATGCCTATTCTTCTTCCGAGAGCATCATACGCAAAATCTATGAATTAATGCATAAAGAAACACGTACGAGAATTCTTCATAAAAGAGTCAATTAGGATTGAAGAACAGCCAGTCAATTGAATGAATTTTTTGAACAGATTTATACAAAACAGCACTATTATTATATAAGAGTATTAGAATTTTATACAATTAAGTAGTTGTTAAAGATATAAAAAATAGACAAAAGGTGATCTTGTATAATGTTCATAGGATATTTCTCTAAACCGAAATTCTTTTCAAAATGCTATATAGAATCCAATTATACGTTTTACAATTAGGTAGTGGTAAGCATGTAGGCATTTCTGAAATTACTGTCATGATGATGTCATCAAATTCTAACAGTTATGAGCTCTCTGACGATTCTGAAACTGTTGCTATGTTCTTGCTAATGCTAATGCTTATCCCTTCACATAGTAGAAAATCTATGACCCATGGGAGGTTTATTTTTATTTTTATTTTTATTTTTTTTTTAATTGGTGGAGCTTATCGGGATGTCATGTTTTCAGATTAAGATTCTATTTTTAGAACGCTTGATTTTAAACTGGTATAGCGATTTGCTGTAGAGCCCTTAAATAAATATATAGGCCGACGCATCGCCGCCATTTTTTTGCCTCAGAAGAGGGCAGCATTCCCTCTTGGCGTCATTATTGCTTTCTTGTGGTTTTAAAAAATCTTCATCTGAAGCTACGATCGGTCAACAAAAGCAATAAGCAACAATAATATTCCTAACAACACATTTTTTTCACATTAGAATAGCAGGCTATCCTGTGGAGGTATTGGAAATAAGATGTGTTATTAGGGCTGTTTCTGTTTCTTATGTCGCCAAACTGTAAGAAATGGGCTTCATTAATCGATTTATCAATATTAATATAAATAATATGATTAAAATGTCACATTTTTGTGTATTTTTACATTATCACATGTCAGAAATACAAAGGTAAACATAAGTAATGTTGTTTTATTCTTCTGAAATTATCTTATGGAAATCTGAACATTTTATGTTCTTTTCTTGAGTGATTATAGCAGTTTATCGTTAAACAAATCTCATATCGTACTTTATTTAGCTAAAACTGTGAAATATAATAAAATGAGTACTCTAAAGTTACACAAGACGGTAAAAGTAATGACTGCCGTTTATTTATCAATGAAATGCGCTGGGTACACGTGGCAACCCTAAGGCAACAAAATGCCTGATGCGCCAGCTCGTATATATAGGAGCCTTAATTTGCTGGGTACATCAGTAGATACCTCCCCCACTTCCACCCCGCCCCTTAAATAAAATGTTTACGAAAATGACGTCCAATTCAACATAATATTTTAAAATAACTTTTTTTTTTTTTTTTTTTTTTTTTTAATACTAAATTATATTATCCTTAAAAACTGTTCTATAATTAGCATGCCAGAAACGAAAAGACTGGTCTTATGAAATTTCTTTTTTTCTGGGTTTAAAAAATGACGAATATGCATTAAAAGAATATTCTGCAGAAACATCTTAAATTTTAGAGCAATTGAATTAGATGTCGGCATGGATAAAGTCTCTGGTTTAATTTTTCTTCTGGAAATTTGGACCAAGTTTGGATACTATTTTTTCTAGACCAGGCCTTGCATTCTTCTGAAATTGAGCTGAACTAGGCTTATGTAAAGCTTGAAAAGGGCCTAGACCTGAAAATTTTGCCTCATACAGGTTACTAACAGAAAAAAAAAATTAATATATATTAGGTCGTTGCAAAAGTTCGTGCGGTTTTTTATTGCTTCATTTCATAAAAATACATCAAATCAAATGATAATTTTTAATCAAAATACTCTCCATTACTTTCTACAACCTTTGCCCATTTTTCGGGTAACAAATGTATACCACGGCGATAGAAGTTCTCGTCTTTGGAGGCAATAAAATGATCTGCGTCCGCACGAACTTTTGCAACGACCTAATATATATATATATATATATATATATATATATATATTACATACACTTTCTTTGTTAAATCTACTTTTGTTTACAAAATAACTAAGCTCTTCTAATAATTCTTCATGCGAAAATACTAATTTTATGTCCTAGTATATAATACATAAAGCTCCACGAAGTCATTTTTTGTCTATAAAACAACTGAACCTTACTTGCAAGCATATTCTTCATGTATAAATGATAATATTAAATCTTCGCATAATTTATAGAACCTTGAAAAGAAAATTCTTAATTCAAACGTACCTTATCCTATATGAGGAGAATAAAGGGAGAACAATAAAAACAAAAGAATTGTTTTCATCAAAATATTTCAAAAGCTTCGAGCAACCTTCTGTTAAGAATGATCATTTTTTCCTGTCAAAGATATTTCTAGATTTCGACATTGAAGGAAAAGGTTGGGTCTCATCACAAATTTTTCTTTCTTTATTTCAGAATCTTTTTCTCCTGCATAACAGCTGATGATTCAAAATTGACCCACATAAGATGATTTCCTTAATAGTTCCACCCTTCCTTAGAACAATGTTAAGTATTCCCATCATCTTCCTTGTTTTCATTTTTAAGCTTCCTCTAAATTTAGCGAACCATGAATTTTTTAAATATCTAATAATATTGTTGCTGTCCTTAAATAAAATACTTGCTTAACAATGCCTAAATTATCTTGTACACAATGGAAAGGAGCATTTTCATTTTTCTTCACAATGTTAGAATTGTATAATGTTTAGTATGATGAAATTGAAATATACTAGCATATGAAAGGGATTTAAGAAACTGTTTATAAATTTTTGATCTTCGATTTGATAACGAAAATTAAAATATTTTTATAAGCAAAATGAAATGTCGATCAAAAGGAATTGTGTAAACAAGGAAACCATACATGTGTTTGATCAGCATATATTGCTTAGATATATTCAAATAATTATAAAACAAGTTAATATAATTCTTATTTCATTTAACTTTCGGTAACTTATTTAAAAATGTAACATTTAAATAACTTATAGAGAAAATTTATTAACGTTTTTAGTGTTAACAGTTTTTTAACATCTATGTTTAATGATTTACAAAATTAATACTATGCTTAGTATAACTATGAAAATTCATCACTGTATACTAAAAATATTTTTTAATCTTATTTTCTATGAAAAATAAATAGATTTTTTTTAATTGAGTCACACAGCCTTTTATTTCAATTTGTCATGACGGAAAAAGACAGGCATAACACTGAAACATTTTTTCTTTTTTTTTAATCAAACAATTAATTTTCTTTTTCTTTTTTCTTTCTTTTTTTTTTTTTTTTTTTTTATTTATTTAATAAAATAAACTTTAGTAAAAATGCATTAGACATTCAAAATACAAAATAAAATTTTGATGTCATTTTAAGACTTTTCTTTCGTATATCTGTAATATATATTTTTCCAGACAGTAGCCCCATCTATTGTAGCGTAGCCCCATCAGAGGTCGAGAGGTTCTACTCTCAAAGCTGGTAGACGTGAGGTGTCGGGTTTGATCCCAGGCCGTTCTCGTCGGCCTAGCTCTAGGCGTTTTCCGGAGTTTTCTCCAAAATTTGCGTAAATACGGGCTAGGGCCCCTTTAAAAGACTCCACTGGGGACACTCCCATTCAGGTCCAGGACCCTAGTGAAGTCAATCGGCTTCGCTCCCAAACACACACACACACACAGTAAATCTGGAATATATTTTCCTAGATAATAATCTATTCCGTGAGATGTAACAATGCATCGCATAATTAACATTGGAAAAAACAAATGCAAACTTTATTTGAGCACATCAGTTTTAAAACAATCACACAATGACACAATTAATCTTTTTTTAAGCATTACTAAAATAAACTTTAGTAAAAAATATATTAGACACTTAAAATATACATCTAAAATTTAGATGATATTTTAAGACTTTCCTTTCGTATATATATACCTATAATATATTTTACCAAACAGTAAATTTGTAATGTATTTTTCTAGATAATAACCTATTCTGTGAGAAAGCTCACCAGCGGCCTTGACGTTCTGTCCTCTAAGTTGGTAGACGTGAGGTGCCGTGTTCGCTCCCAGATCGCGCTCGTCGACCTAGCTGTTCGGAGTTTTCCATGGTTTCCTCCGAAACTTGCGTAAATACGGACTAGGATGCCTTAGAAAGACCACCGCGGAAGGCACTCTTCCCCAGGCCCAGGGCCCTTAGTGCAGTCATTTGGCCTTAATCCTAACAGCAACACCTATTCTGTCAGATGTAAGATTGCATCGCCTAATTATAGGATTGGAAGCATAAATATGAACTTTATTTTACTTTATTTCAACGCATCTATCTATAATTTTATTCAATTAATCAGACTTATAACAAAGTAGACATATTTAATAAGGTAGTATAAAACATCTTAAGTATAAATTTTAAAATCATACGCATGTTTTAAACCTACTTTCTTCAAAAGTGTTTGTTTCAACAGAACAATAGATTATTGTAAAATTAAAAATTCTGATAAATAAATACAATTCTAATAATATACACGTCGGAAAGAATTGCATATCTAAAAAAATATCTGCATCCCGGGGGTAAAGGACACCATGTTACAAAAATGTATTTTTTTTTTTTTTTTAGGAATGATATTCTAATGAAGTTAATTAATGTGAATAAAAAAAAAAAAAAAAACAAGAAAGAAAAATCATGCAAAACGCATTGATTAGTGACACTTTCTAAGTGTACGTGATTGTTGTATCGAATAACTTTTAATATTCTTTGCCTAAGTTATCACACAACAGACAGAAGGACTGAAAAATATACAGATAGACTAATTGATTTTAAAACTACTCTTAGGCATTTTGGAAAGTGTTAAAAAGTCTTAACGCAAAATAAAATGCAGCCATTAGATTATAATTACAGCTTTTGATCTCTCTCAATATTTTAGTGTAGCCCTGTAAATCATAAAGTTAATCATATCATATTCTATACAAAACATTATTTTAGAATATTAACAATACATTCCAATATTTTTATGATTTTTACAGTAGAAAGACTTTTAAATATAACTTTTAAATATAAATTCTGTCCTAAAACGTAATACATTGGCTTTTTTTTTCTTTTTTTTGGTCCCTGTAAACAAACTAGTTGTACAGGACCTATTAATGTCATTTTAAATGGGGAACATTCTATAGGGAAAATATTTACAAAAATAACACTCATAGAAAACAATGCTTTCGAATGCTTTTGGGTGTCCCTGTACACAAACCAGAAGAGATATTCACTCCATTTTCAATATGGAACATCCGATAGAGAACTTCAATAAAATATATCAGTTTCGAGAAATTCCATAAATATTTACAGGAGTTAGAGTGCTGGCAGACAGTCAGATAGACAGATGGACAAATACACAAAGTGAAATCATATTTCAATTCTAGCAATTTTTTATTAATAGCTCTTAATATAAATGGATATTTTTGTGTCACCCTGTAAATCTAATGCTAATCATGCTATATTCTATGCAAAGCATTTTTTTGTGTGCATATAAATAACATATTTCAATTTCCTAAAACTTCGTGGAAAGTAAAGTTATTAAAAATTGATTTATAGAAATATCTCTCATAGAACGCAATGCTTTGGAATACTTTTGAATGTCCCTGTATATAAATAGGTGGTGGTATTTCCTCCATTTTATACAGGAAACATCCAATAGGGAATTTGAATAACATATTTCAATTTCATTAAGATATGTCTACAGTAAAGGTATGAAAATATGGTTTATAGAAATACCTCTCATAGAACACAGTGCTTTGAAATGCTTTCGGATGTCCATGTACACAAACCAGTAGAGGTATAAACTCCATTTTCAATAAGGAACGTCCGACAGTGAACTTGAATAATATATATCAGTTTCAAGAAATTCCATAAATATTTACGGGAGTTAGAGCGCGGACAGACAGACAGGCAGATACACAAAACTGAAATCATATTCACACTTAAAAAAATGTTAGAAAGTGTTAAAAACGCTTGACGTAAACGAAAGTACAATTCTAGCAATTTTTCATTAATAGCTCTTAATATAACTGGATATTTTTGTGCCACTCTGTAAATCTAATGCTAATCATGCTATAATTCTATGCAAAGCATTCTTTTGTGCATATAAATAACATATTTCAATTTACTAAAACTTCGTGGAAAGTAAAGTTATTAAAATTTGATTTATAGAAATATCTCTCATAGAACACAATGCTTTGGAATACTTTTGAGTGTCCCTGAGTATAAACCGATGGTGGCATTTCCTCCATTTTATACAGAAAACATCCAATAGTGAACTTGAATAACATATTTCAATTTCATTGAGATATGTCTACAGTAAATGTATGAAAATATGGTTTATACAAATACCTCTCATAGAACACAATGCTTTGAAATACTTTCGGGTGTCCCTGTACACAAACCAGTAGAGGTATAAACTCCATTTTCAATAGGAAACGTCTGATAGTGAACTTGAATAACATATTTCAATTTCATTAAGATATGTCTCCAGTAAAGGTATGAAAATATGGTTTATAGAAATACCTCTCATAGAACACAATGCTTTGAAATACTTTCGGGTGTCCCTGTACACAAATAAGTAGAAGTATACGCTCCATTTTCAATAGGAAACGTCCGATAGTGAACTTGAATAACATACATCAGTTTCAAGAAATTCCATAAATATTTACGGCAGTCAGAGCGCGGACAGACAGACAGACAAACCGAAGTCATTAATACTTTTCAACCTTGTTGGAAAGTGTTAAAAGACGGATATAATTTTATGTTCTATCTTCTTTATAGTAACTCACTGTAAAAAATATGTCCTATTTGCTACCAGAAATTCTCTGTAATTTGAGAAAATACGTTCTGACAAAGTAATTTTTTCGTAAATTACGTGTATTTTCTCAAATTACAGAGAATTTCTTTCAGAAAATAAGACATATTTTTTATAGTGTATATACAGCGTGTCTTTAATAATTTAGCAATATTTATACGTATTTGTGTCATTTAAACACTGAGAGAAAAATTTTGTTGAATTAATATAAATTTGGTTGGCAGAACAAAAATAATTTTATTTATTTATTTAGTTTTATTTATTTATTTTTGGCAACTCAAAAAAAAAAAAAAAAAAAAAAAATGTCTTTTAAATACAAATATACAAAACATCTAATAAACAACAACAAAAAAAATTAATATAGCAAACACAAAGAAATTTCGTTGAAATTTCCTAAATTTGTTGACAATATTTTTTGTATAGTCCAAACAAAATTGGTTTTTTATTTCTCATACAAATTTGGTTTAAAGCAACAAAATAACATTAACAAAACTCATTTTCTAGTTTTAAATCCTTTTTCCGGATGAAGATCTTTTTGATTTCATAATATTTAGAATACGCATTAAGATTTCAAAGAAAAAAAATGTATTTTTAATTTAACCACTTTCTTTAAAACAGAGTTTTCTCCGTATTTCTTACTATTTTAAGAAAGTACAGAAATTTCACAAAACCTTCACCATGAAAGTTTGTTTGTTTGTTTGTTTTTCAAAGCTATAAAATTTTTAGTATATAGATTTCTAAACTGGAAATGCTTTTGAAAGGAAAAAAAAAAAAAGGAAACTTTTGATTCATAGAAAAGCCATTCAAGAAGTTACTAAAAATCCGAACAAAAAAGCATATATGTCCAGCGGATCTTTCTACAAAAAAGAATTTCATAAAAGCGAAAGTTATCGATTATAGAATTCTGATAAAGTATAAAAGAAATATTTCAAATTCAGAGTAAATCAACAAAAAAGAATTTTTCTGTTAAAGTTAATGCCCTACAGCTTGAAATTTATAAAAGTCATAACAACTAGTGGTTCTGCAGATCAGGAGCTTCAACGTCCTATTTGTATCATTCATTACTCAGCAAATTATTTTTACTTATTATATAGTATTTAAAAAAATTATACATATGATTAACTCACTACATAAATAGATATGATCATGAGGGGAGCTACCGCCCCCTCAACCCCCCGTTGTATCCGTCTGTTTATATCTATCTGTATATATATAGGCTACGGTTTAATGTACTTTTAAAATAATCTAAAATAGGTTTAGGAACAGTTTTATTTGACATGTAATCGTGTTTGAGGGAGGCTACTGCCCCCCTCAACTCCTCGTTCACTTACAGTGTATACAATTATTTAAAAAAAAAAAAAAATCAAGGCTGTTATTAATTTGCATTTAAACACAGTCTTGATAAATTTTTTAAGTGGAAACCTGATACGAAATTTAAAATGCCAAATTTCAGCTTCTTGCAGTTACCATATATAATGGTAAGAGAAAGTAAATAATAATAATAATAATAATAATAATAATAATAGATAATAATTATAATAAATAAAATGAAATAAATGTATTCCAAGGATAATTTAAAAAGCTTTAAAACTATAATATTACAATTTTATTTTTTCATTAATCTTGATAAAATAAATTTAAAGGGTTTTCTAATAAACTTAGGCATTAAATATATTATTTAAAAATAATGATACTAAGACTCCACTGACACATTTTTAACAGTTCTGATTCAGGGAACCTCAAAACGTGTAAATATAACAAAAACTCGATTTTGAAAATTTGACCCAAAAGCAATACATTCTCTACAGCATATATTGGTAAGAGAAAGTAATAATAATAATAAATGCATTTCAAGGTCAATATTAAAAGCTTTAATATTAGAATATTACAATTTTATTTCTTCATTAATCTTAATAAATTAAATTTAAAGGGTGGAGGTTTTCTAATAAATTTAGGCTTATAAATATATTATTTAAAAATAACGATACTAAGACTCCATTGACACATTTTAACAGTTCTAATTCAAGGAACCCCAAAGCATGTAAATATAACAAAAACTCAGTTTCGTAATTTTGACTCAAAAACAATACTTTCACTACTATATATATTGGTAAGAGAAAGTAAATATAAATAAATAAATAAATGTATTCCAAGAACAATTTTAAAAGCTTTAAAGTTAGAATATTATAATTTTATTTCTTCATTAATCTTGCTAAATTAAATTTAAAGGGTGAAGGATTTCTAATAAATTTTGGCATTAAATATATTATTCAAAAATTACAATACTAAGACACCATTGACACATTTTTAAGAGTTCATTCTCTTGGGAGGGAAAGAAAAAAAAAAAAGATTGTTCGAATCTTTCACGAATCGTGAATGAAGTGGAAAGAAGGGTTGCTTCGCCGGAGAGAATGTTTTGGCGCTAGCTACGAAAATTCGCCAGGGCAGGCTGTACGCGCCAACATAACGGAGATACGCGCCCGGGAAAGATCTTTCTGTTGGACCCGATGCAGTACGGGCAGAAAAAAGAGCTGCCTTAGGCAACGGGTACCCGAAGAAACGAGATCTAAAGCGATATCAGTTTTTTTTTTTTTTTTTTTAAGTTCTTATTTGTAATGTGATGTAAAAAAATAAATACTGATCCAATTCTTTTGAAAATTAAATTCGTTTAAATGTAGTCACCAGCGAAGCGGGCGTAGCCTGCTAGTTACAAATATAAAAGATAACAAACAATGCAGTAGAATAAATAACATAATTGCACGAAATTTTACATTTGCAAAGTATCTGTCAACATAGTTAAAGCTTGTTAAAAAATTACAATCTTATCCTTGGATGGTTAATTACATATATCCTAAAACATTTTATAAAACTATGGATGTGTGAACCAAAATAAGCAGTTAAATCGCTTACTTAAATCTCGTAATAAAAAAAAAAAAAAAAAAAAAAAAAAAAAAAAAAATCATCCTTTACAATTCTTTGTATGTTTTCTAAAGTAAATGTACTAAATTTGAATATTTTTATATGTTCAAGTTAGAGTTCAAAGTATATTCTTTGTAATAATCATACAGTAAATTTAAATTAGATTTAATTTAAATAATTACCAACCGATTCTAATAATAGTTAAATATATATAATTAGAAATTATAAAATAAATAAAGTATTATTTCTGTATTTTTAATGTTGCAGTACTGATAATGATGGATGAAACTTTCTAAGCAAGCACACAAAAATTGTTTCGGATTGAAATTATTAAACACCACACTTTATCAGGTGGAAAAAAAATGTAGGCTTCAAGTGCAAGATGAATATAGCAACACAAAACACTTTTATGCCATACTCTCGTCTACAACATCATCATTCAATATCATCATATCAGATGCTGTATGACAATGATGATGAGAAGAATGAGATGACATGTATTCATCATCATTCAGCACCAATGTTTTAGTGCATCTTCTGCAATACTGATAGGTTTTATTAAATCCGATATCCGAATAACTTATCCCTTAAATGACATTAGTACAGCTGTTTTACTAAGTGCATTTTTTTCTTATGCCTGAGGGCAGCGGTGATCTTCCGTAGAATTTGAAGGCCTGATTTCCTCGATTTCACTTTCTGACATCCATACAATCAATAAATCTTACAACTAAAGTAACAGCAGAAACGATAGTGGTTTCGTTTTGCTTACGCCATTCAATGGCGATTTTCCGAATGCGGCCACAGTGAATTTGCCAACGGCAGATTATTATTACTTCCTGTTGCTTTTCTCACGATGCCCGAAGTTATTCCTTGTGATCACAATCTGGAATGTTCCCTCTGTTACGTACAATAAAATAAATGTTTAATAATAGAAAAGGCATCCCCCGAAAACCATGACAGATTAGGACAGATGCGAAAAAACATCTTTTAAATTACGAAAACATCGTGCGGTAATTACAAGAGTGTAAATAAATTAAAAACAATTGATGAAGTGTTAATTGGTTTCACCAGTAGCGAAAAGCTTGAAAGTTGTAAATAACTTAGATAGGAAATCATATAATTGAAGATAAACAACTACCTACGTTTCCGACGAAAAGGCACGTGTCGGATCGACACGTGCCTTTTCTTATCTGAAGAAGAACGGTGTAATTTATAGTTCGAAACGTAAGAAATTGCTTATTTTTAAAAATATTAACTTTATTATACCAAACACGATAAATTTAAGAACCACGCAACAATTGTTTTGGGTCGAAATAATAAAGCACCACCCTTCATCAGATGAAAGAAACATAAAACAAATACAGCTTCAAAGCATCGAACTGAGAAAATTTTTATTAATTTCTGTATTTATTTTTGCTAAGTTCTTCTAATTCGTCATAACTACGAGTTTTTTGTGCATTCCATTTCAATGTATTTGGTGTACAAAGAATTTTTCAAAACGGTGTAAGAGACCCTACATGCTCATAACTTTTTAGATTTTACCAATACTGGATAGCAAATAAAAAAGAAATCATGTTTTTAATATTATATTTATTAAAACTTAATAAATAAAGATGAGCTACAAATTTATATGATAAAAACACAAATGCAAACGCATGGCGATAATGAAATATGTGTCAAGTGTTGCCATATTGATCGTAGAAATTTACAAGGACATAATTAAAATCGAAAAGGTATTCATTGATTGAAAAGAAAAAGATTATTCAAAAAAGGAAAAATAAATTAAAAGTATCGCATATAAAACTTTATCATTTAAAAGGTATTCATTTTCTTTTTAATCCATAATTCATTAATAAAATAATTCCACGATATATATATTTAAGGAAAAAACAGAAAGGACTGGAAGAAAGAAACATAAATGAAATATGGGAATGTAATATCCTGTCCTTTATAGAAGTAAAAAGAATTAAAATACACTAATTAGAAAAATGTAATAAAATCAAAGTATAATAAATAACAACTTACAATAAATTAGAAATAATAAACAAAAGGGCTTTATAAAAGTAGCGTCTAATTTAAAATAATTAGGGAAAAAGAAAAAATTACATAGGTAGAGAAATTTTAAATACATGCAGTGAAATTCATTTATGTAAAATAACAAGAACGAAAAATCATGCGGTACACATCGAGTGTTAACACTTTCCAACTATATGTACTTATTGTATCGAATAACTTCATTGTTCTTTGAACACGTTATCAAACAATGGACAGACAGAACGACTGAAAAGCATACAGATAGACTAATTGAATGCATGATCACTCTTAAAAATTGTTAGAATTTCTTAAAAATGCTTAACACAAAAGAAAATGCAGCCCTTAATTAATCTATATATTTTAGTGTAGCCCTGTAAATCTGAAGGTTAACCTTATCATATTCTATACAAAACATTAGCATCTTAGCAATAAATGTCAATTTCTTTATGATTTTCACACAAGAAACTTATTTAAATATGATTTATAAAAATATCTGTCCTAATAAACAATGCCATTTTTGGGTGTCCCTGCACACAAACCAGTTGTGCAAGACTTTTTAATGTCATATTAAATATGGAATATTCCATAGTGAACTTGAATAACACATATCAGTTTTTTTTTTTTTTCTTATTAATATTATGAAAATATTTTCGGACAGATAGACACATGGACAGTCGGACCGACAGATACACAAAGTTAAATTATATTAACACTTAAAAATTGTTAGAAAGTGTTAAAAACGCTTAATGTAAATTAAAAGGCAATTCCAGCAAATTTCCAATAATAGCCTTTAACGTAAATTAATATTTTTGTGTGGCCCTGTAAATCTAATGCTAATCATATACTATAGAAAGCATTGTTTTGAAACTATGAATAACGTACACCAATTTCATTAAGATTTGTGCAAAGTAAAATTATTAAAATTTGGTTTATAGAAATATCTCTCATAGAATGCAATACTTTCGAGTGTCCTTGTACACAAACCAGAGGTGATATTTTTTCCATTTTCTATAGAAAACATCCGATAGTGAACTTGAATAATATATTTCAATTTCATTAAGGTTTGTCTAAAGGTATTAAAATGTAGTTTATAAAAAGACCTCTCATAGAACACAATGTTGTTATCACGTCAGACTTTAATAATAACTTTCAGACTGATTAGAGAGGGCGTTACTGGCCCTGCCCTGAGAAAACGAACTCTCGTTTTGAGGAGAGACTTTTGTTTTAGACAGTGAGTGTGAATGATGCGTCTGCGCTGATGCTGGACGGCGGGCTCGAGATGCTCGTTTTAAAAGGAATTTGTTTTTGGACCGGAAATTGATGTCCATTTGAAAATTATGTTTAATTCCTTTACGTTTCTTTTATGTTTATATGTGTGTGTGGTGTTTGGGTTTGTAAATGAGAATAAATAATTTTCTCGAAAAAAGATCAATTTATGGTCTTAAGTCTACATCAACACTTCATCACAATGCTTTGGACTTTGGAATGCTTTCGGGTGTCCCTGTACACAAACCAGAAGAGGTATTTACTCCATTTTCAATAGGGAACATCCGATAGTGATCTTGAATAACATATATCAATTTCAAGAAATTCCAGGAATATTTACGGGAGTTAGAGCGTGAACAGACAGACAGAGAAACTGAAGTTATTAACACTTTTCAACCCTGTTGGAAAGTGTTAACAAAAATGAAGCAATAGAATGTATCTAAATTATGTGGATACATAAAAATTTAGAAATTAACGCATGAAATAATTAAATATTTAATGATAAGATTAAATAATGCGATAAAGTAATACAAAAAGACTGTGTAAAAAACAGTAAAATGTAAAAACAAACATAGGAATGTAGAAGAGTAATAAATTTGTAAGGGAACACCATAAAATGGAAAAACACACATTTTTTTCCGGTTGAAATAATTATGCATGACCATTCGGACGAAAAAGGTAGTTTGTTTTTTCTTTTCATGAAAACGGGTCGGACTTAATTATTTCGACCCGAAACAAATGTTATGTATTTTACTATTAAAATTTAATGGTTTAAAGATTGAAATTTGGAGGAAATTTTAAGCAAGTCTAAATATATATTCAAAGTAAAGAGTTTAATAAGCATATCAATATTATAAAATTTCCCCGCACATTTACTAAGATGTATTACCCAAAAACTAGCATTCGAAAGTTTTTAATTTTAACTTTAATGTACACCCTTTTTTTTCCCTTTTACGAATACGATTACAAATTTGTACAATACTAAATAATTTTGATTTAACACATTGTTGTCGGGTAATATACCCGACAACATTATTATTTTGAGCAATAAATCCCGCCTTTTGGCGTTCCTCTAAAACAGTACATTATCTAACTGAATGATTTTATGTATTCGTGTTTAAATAATTTAAAGTTTATCCTCAACAAATGAAGCAGTAAATGACACGGGCGTAAATACACACCGACGGCACTGAAAAGATTCAATAAATATGTTTTTTTTTTTAAATAATGTAATGTTTTAGAGGAACACCTAAACATAAGACTGTAATTCTAAATTTTTGACCACAATGTGCCAATAGTTTATAGATTAATTAAGAAGTTAAAATTAAACACAGTCATAATTTTATTAAATATTATTTCAAAAGCAGAAACATCTTCCGTTTTGTCTGTGATAGAAACTTTACCATTCCCCGAAGCATGCATGCTTACACAAAATAAATATGTGAATCCAATATAAAGATTTTATTTGTAAAAGTAACCCAAATAAAATAAATTACTATTTGCTTTCATTTACATGCATTAGAAGCTGAAAATAATATAATTTTATGATTTCTTGGATTTGATCGATAATTAAAGTTTTTAAATCTTTCCGATAAATTATTTTAAGTGGAACATTTAAAACAGACAGAACGCTTTACACTGAACTTTTTATCACAAATTCTATGATTATGATCTTAGTAACTCACACTTTATGCTTATTTTTAACAGGTCTTTTGTGAAGTCCTGAAACAATGAAAACATATAAATTAATATTATAACATAAAATGTAAATACTTTTTAAATATGAATTTAGGTTAAATTTTAAGAAAATACACACAAATTTGCGGCTATGATTATATATTAAGAAGGAATTAATTTAAAATTATGATTTCATAGGCTTTCTAAACATGTATATTATTGCAAAGAAAAGGCTTAATTATATGATACAGTGAAGATAATGGTTTGATTATCTAGATTTCCTAGTTGGTTAGAATCTGAATCACTAAAAGTATTCTGAATTTTAATTATTCGTTGTTACACGGTAGAATCGAAATGACCACTGGGGTTTCTCGATAACATCTCTATCTCTGAATCGGAGAGTTTTGGGGACAGCGGACAAGGCATGTCCAGGGACGAACTTAAACTTAGTCCCACGAGGCCCGTACCTAGAGATGCCAAAGTTTAAAGTGATTAAAATTTGAAGGGAGACTAAAATTTGAAAGGAAATTCTAATTGAAAATATAACTAAAATTGAAAATCCACTGAAATTTTAGTCGATTTTAAGAAAACTTCGTAACCCAACCCCTTGACACATTACGGATTTTTCTATGACGGTTTGAAACATATGAATATGTACATGTGTTGTATTTGTAAGAATTTTCGTGGACAAAACAGATAAACTATTTTTTTTTTTCTTCTTTATAGCATCGAACTATCTCTAATTGTTATATGCAATGTTGCTCACTGATTAATATATCAAAGAATGTATTTTTCTTAGTTTACCAATTCTTTAGTTATATTTACACTGTTAAAAAAATGCAGAAAAAATACAGAAATTCTCTGTAATTTCAGAAAAAAAGGCGTAAATTACGGAAAAATTACGTAGACAAAACGTATTTTACGCCTTTTTTTCTGAAATTACAGAGAATTTCTGTATTTTTTCTGCATTTTTTTAACAGTGTACTTTATTGTTGTTATATGTTATTAAATATATATAGAATTTCAAAATATCGGTGGGCCCCATATACACTGTTAAAAAAATGCAGAAAAAATACAGAAATTCTCTGTAATTTCAGAAAAGAAGTCGTAAAATACGTTTTTTCTACGTAATTTTTCCGTAATTTACGCCTTTTTTTCTGAAATTACAGAGAATTTCTGTATTTTTTCTGCATTTTTTTAACAGTGTAGAAATGGGCCTGGCGCTACCTAACTTAATCCGCCTGTAGGCATGTCACGAAGCAATAAAGCGCAGTTTCCACTGCGATTGGTTGGAGGTTGGTTCGAGCGCAGAGCCTGATTACGACCTGCTGGGGCCAAAGGCCCAGGATGATTTTGGTGCCCTCCCCCTCCTCCTCCTCGAACAAGTTAGTTTTTTTATTATTATTATTATTTTATTTAATTTGTGCACTAAGTTTGATTGCTGGCAACAAAGTTAAGGCATCATCATCATAATAAATTAGTTTTCACTTCTTTTGCAAAGAGACCTCAAATTATTATTATTATTATTATTATTATTATTATTATTATTGGAGGAGTGGGTATTTTTCTTCTATGACTGTTGGAATCACTTCCATAAAAATGTAATTTTTTACATTATTTAATATTTTTTAATGCAGTTTTCTTTTTTAATATTAATCTATCTCATTCATAACCATACGAAGTCAGCTGGTATGTAAATATTAACACATGACCAAATACTATTGAAAATGCAAAGACATTTTCCATTAGCATGCTACAAAGTTCTTTAATTTATATTATATAACTGTAAGTCTGTCAGTGAAATTTTCTCTGGATTTTTAGATCCACTGTAAAAAATTATATCCATTCAACCGATCTCGATGAAAACTGGTACATTTCATAATCTAGCTAATGCTGTATTTTTTAATTTAATTGGATAATTGGTCAAAAGGTATTTAAAAAATCCCTATTTTCAACTAAAGATTAGTATCGTTAGCTAACTTTCAGTTATTTTTTTTTTCAGGAAATCTTTGCAAAAAAATAGCACTTTAAATTTAAAAACTGTTTTGATGCCCCTAGATATAGGTGCCCTAGGCCGAGGCCTAGTCGGCCTGTGCGATAATCAGGCCCTGTTCGAGCGGCGCTATTCAGAATCCTTTGATGTGGTCTAGCTGTTGGACGTGGTTCGACGGGGTTGGTTGTCAGGGAGAAGTCCCTGGCCCTAACCCCCAGCTGAGATAATTGAGGGGCCAGAGGCAGATATCTTTTTAATGGTTTTTTGAACCTCGAAGTTTCAACCTTAGTGGAAACTAGCCTTAAGAGAGTTTTGGTGACTGAGGACGACCTATGTCATAAAGCAGCGGTCAATTTTGTTAGATCTGTCATTAAAGTAGTATAATTAGGACGGCCGGTTGGTAGAAAAGTAATTTTTTTTTCACAAAAATAACCAGACTGGCTTCTATTTTCCCAGATTATTAGTGAGCACGCTTATGATAAACTTTAGTGAGCTTGGACGTTGACCTCATTTGTTAATTATTTCCGAGATTTAGATGAAAGATGTAAACGTTAAATTTGAAAATTTCTGAGAACACTTAAAAAGACACCGATAAGAAACAGGAAGACGAAATCACCTTTTTTGGTTATGATTACACATTGCGCAGCACTAGTGCGACGTAAAACCCAACCAACCAACATTTTTTGGTTATGATAAAATTAAAATTCCAAAGAAAAAATTGATATTCGTCTATAAAATATTGATAATGCTTCATAACAAATTCCTCAATTTTTAAATTGCCAACCAACTTTTCAAAATATATTCATGAACAATTTTGATTTCATAAAATAAAAGTAAAATATCATTTCGTCCTCGTAATCACAGAATATGAAAAAATTAAAATATAAACAATGGATTTTAATTAAAGTTTAGTTTTGTGACTCTACGATCATTTTTCGCACACTAGGACTAATTAATAAAGGAGCCCATAGCTTAAAATAGATTACGAACAACTATGAACATCCATGCTTGAAGGACTTGAACCCAGCACTTGGCGACCGAAGATTGAATTTCAATAAAATCTCAAATTTCAAACGGCTGAATTTCAATAAAAAATATATATGTTGATAAATTGAAATTAACGCAATCAGTTTTACTTTTCATTAATTCGAACAAGGAAATGAAAGAATTGAGGAAATGCAAAGAAAAATGTTAGTATCATAGGTAATGTAAGGAAAGTTTTAGAGCTTCAGTTAGAAGCCCTACTACTTCCATTAAATTTTACGAACATAGTCGGTTGTCATAATAACTAAAATTTTTATGGCTTCCTGTGGCATCTGTCTTTGGTTTTTATAATTCATTATTTCGTTTCTTAATCAACTGAACGAAATTATGAAGCATTTTTTCTTTAATTTAATTCATTTCACACAAGGCCGTAGCCAAAGATGAAAAGGGGCGCATGGGAAGATTAACTCCCCCCCATTAGAAATTTGCAAACTTGTTAGACTAAAAACTAACTTTTTAGTTAGACTACATTTTAAACGTTTAACATTATGTACTATAGTTTTAATCCCCTTCGAATAAAATATTCTGGTTACGGCCTTGATTTCACAGTAAATGTTTTTATGTTAATACTTAAAGAAATACAGAGTTGAGACAGTGTAAAATTCTTAAGTTTCTGCGTCGAAATTTCGGGTATTAGTATCTATGGCACCAAAAAATAAATGTCTAATACAACGTAAACAAAAACAGATTTAACTTAATGAATTTCCACTGTAAAGTTTATTTCAAATCAAAATATTTAATGATATAGTTATTTTTAACTGTATTCTTCATTTCTATAAGTTATAATAACAGGGGGAAAAAAATAACGTAAATTTATTTACCCAAATTTTTATTTTTATTCAATGGTAATATGTTCGTTGATAGTAAATACATACTGATAAAAAACCCTACCATTTTCCTCTTTTTTTTTTCTTTTCTTTTCTCCAGGTTTTCAAAGAAACCTTTATATTTCCATGAATATATGTAGTAGCCTCATTTAAAATATATATATATATGCTACAGCCAGAATGTATTTCAAGCATTATTTTTAATAGGGTGATCGAAAACATTTTATTTTTTCTTTAATTTTTCACTAGTCCGCTTTTTTGCTTTCCGGGCAAAACTTTTGTTGAAACATATGAGGTATAACATGTTCTTTACCATAGCCTCCTAAACTAGATGCCTGTCGCGTGACTCGGAATCTTAGCAGCAGTTTAATCGGTAGACAGCGCCATCTGGTACAGATTGCGCGACTTTTTTTATTTAACTGTCCGTCTATTATATATGCCATATATCACTTTTAAAAATTTTTGGTGACTGTTGAATAAAAATGTCGCACAATCTGTACCAGGTGGCGCTGTCTACCGCTTCAACTGTTGCCAAGTGTCCGAGCTACGCGACAGGCATCTGCATTAGGAGGCTATGTCTTTACACTCTTAAAGTTTTAGGATAATTCGTGAAGAATTGTTCTAGATACTTGACAAACTGTCAAAATTCGAAAGAGTCAGTCATTTATAGAAATGTAAGGTAGTGTATTATCATCATTGAGCTCGAGCTGAGTTATCATCACACAAGTATCAGTGCACTCTTCCATGCATTAACAGTTCTGTTAAAGTAAATTAAGAAATGTTTTCAATGGATATACTTCAACTTGCCGTGATGATGATGGTGATGAAACAATGGATGTAGTAGAAAAAATTAATAATTATAAGCCAGTTATTTGAATAATTAAACATTCAAGTTATTGAATAATTAAACATTCAAGTTACTGAATAATTAAACATTCAAGTTACTGAATAATTAAACATTCAAAATAATTTCGTAGAGGTATGAAAAAATAAGAAAGCTGACATATAGAACTTTCCAGTACCTTTGTATAATTTCTCCAGGAAAAAGAAAAAAAAAAAAAAAAAGTGAAGTATTTGAAAGATACAAAAGTTGCGAACTCAAATTGCGAAGAAAAAGAATGGTAAAGTAAATAAAGAAACGTGTTTATATTGCACTAATTTTGATTTATCTGTTAGCTATTCGTTTCAACATTCAATATTCAAATATCTAAACTATATAATTCAATTTCAATCTATATCTATATCGACATTCTTTGATATAATGCTGAAGTTCTGTGCATGGCATTATTAAGGTATAAGAAATCTATTTTTCTACAGGAGAACTTATGTTCTCATATTTCGAAGACTTTTTATGATACAATGCTGAAATTTTGTGTATCACTTAATTAGTATGGGGTACATATTTAGGCAAATATTATGCATATACATATATATTTATAAAGCTATTAATATAAATTTTAAATTCTAATTTCTTGAATTTAAATCCCCTGAAATTTTTACTTGGTTTTAAAAAATTCTGTTTGTTATTATTATTATTATTATACAACTTTGTAGTCTAAAATCAATATTTAAGGATTAAATGTTTGTTTTTCTGTAGTCAAAATTGTTAAAGTTTTTCGAATATGCTGCATATTATGATTTTATTGAAAAATTGTATATTTTAAATGCAGATTCTATAGTTCTAAACTTTACGACAAATACAACAAATTAAAAAAGCTGGAAATTTCTTAAACCAACCCATGATGCGTGAAAAACTATTACTTATTAATTCATTTTGAAGCTAAAAAGGATTTAAACATAGTTATCACATTTAATTAATAACTGAATTAAAGAAGTTAACATGCTGAAAGTGTTAAAATTTGACAATTCGATAATTGATTTCCACATCGTTAAATAATAGATTAGACGAATATTGTACAAGTGTGTAAATGCTCATAAACATACTTACATATCATGATAAGATATCAAAACTCTTTCAATTAAAACCTGGATTACTTTGAGCTTTTGGTTAGTTCAAGAGGTCGTTTTAATTATTGGAAACTGTGAAAAAAAAAGTGCATGTATATAAAATTCTTCGTTTTTTTTTTTTTTCTTTTTTTAATGATTTGTCCTTTTTTTCCCCTCCTTCTCCCCCTCCCTTTTTTTGGGGGGGGGAGGGGGGAGGGCGGTTACGAGTGGCCGAGATGTTCTACTGTCGAAGCTGGTAGACGGGAGGTGTCGGATTCGATTCTAGCTCGCACTGGTCGGATTAGCCATTTGAAGTTTTCTGTGATTTTCTCCGAAACTCGTGAAAATACCGCGAGTACCCTTTAGAAAGAGTCCCTCTGAAGGAATTCCATGCAGGCCTAGGACGTAAGGTTTGAAGGTAGGTTTCTTATCCGTGAAAAGGAGATTCTGTTCTCTAAACACGTAGGCTGTAAGGTACCAAGTTCAAACCCAGGTCACGTTCGTCGGCATAACAATTCAAAGTTTTCAGTGTTTTTTCTCCAAAATTCCCAGGAATAAGGTTTAGGACTAAAGGTCTCTTTCTTAGAAAGACACCCCCCTCCCCTCCCCCAAGGATAGCATTAAATGCATAGGGCCACACAGCCGATTGAAAACAATTGACTCTCAGAAACAGTTGAAAAAAAAAAAATAATAATTCATGACCACAGTAATTCAATGTGTGTTGCGTTTAGAAATAGTTAAATAAATATGAACTTTTAATTTTGTTAGGTATTTAATATAAAGAAATTTTGTTTGTTTCCTGATAAGAATGATTTTTTTAACTGTGATTGGTAAAAAAATGCAAAAACAAAAAGTTAGGCTTCTAATGGATTAAAATTTATAAATGGAAAAAAAATAGATAATGGGAACTTGTGTTGAGATTTGTGAATTAAATTCCCTAATGTTTCCGAAAACGAATAATAATCATTACATTAAGAATGTATAGATGGCAGCACTTAGCGATTTTATCTGACGCTAAAAAAAAAAAAAAAAAAAACATATAATAAAGTGAAAACTAAAGTGTACACTTAATACGACTGAAATGACCACGAAATATAAAAATTGATATGCCAGTGGACATTTTGAAAAAAAAAAAAAAAAAAAGCATATTATAGTAAAATATTTTCAGAAATTAAATGAAAAAATGGATAATGGGAACTAGTGTTGAAATTTGTGAATTCAATTCCCTATTACTTCCAAGAAGGAATAATATTCGTAACATCAAGCATTTATAGATGGTAGCACATGTCGATCATATCACTGATGCTTGTGCTGCTAAACTGTAAAGATTTGTCCCTAAGCGTAGGGATTTTAAGCAGCTATTTTAGGATATAGAGGAAAATTAAATTTAAATTTTGGAGCATCAAAATTTTTTTTAATTTTGGAGCATCTAGGACTGCCTTATGGACCACAGTTAAACCCTTTAAAATTCAGTACATATTTACATTTAAAAATTGCTGAATTAATTTCAAAAATAGCTATTAGACATATAGCTGATAATAAATATGTAAAAAAAAAAAAAAAAATTAGCATTTTTTTTTTTTTTCCCCGAGAAATTTTTGGATTAAAACATCTATGTGCTAACTTGATTTAATTCAAATAAAAAAAAATTAATTTAATTAATTAATAACTTTGTAAGTAAACGCTATAAATTGCAAACACTTACAACATTTGTTTCAGATCAAAGTAATAGCACAACCTTTCATCTGATAACGAAACTAGCCATGTGTGCATTATTAAAGCAGCAAGGTGGGCCTTGTACATATTAAAAAAATTTAAATGACTTCTATAAGTACGGCTTCTTCTGAAAAACATATGTTAAATTTCAGAGTAGTGCTGCTATCTACCGAACAGTGAACAAAGAAATGCAAAATTCGATTGATATATATATATATATATATATATATATATATATATATATACATATACAAGGTGTCCCATAAGTCTATAGACATTTTAAAAATTCATAACTTTTGAAAGAATTGGTAGAATTGAACGCGGCTTGCGAAAAAATCCTTCTCGTGAACGGAGGATTTTTTCCCCCTTTTTTTTTTTTTGCAAAGAAAAAATATAGTTAAATTTTTTGTTGATGATAGTTAGAAAAATAGTTAAATTTTTCGCACAGATGTGAAAGAGAAATATGCAAATGAAGGTCCTATAAATTGCACCATTTTGCGATTAGAATAGCTTTATTTTGCCTCCTACTTGTGCATACACGACGTTTTAATTGCGATGCTGACTTGGTGGATAAAGCACTAATGATGAAGATATTTTCCCTCGGGTAAGAACCGCCGATGAATCCGCAGTTAGCAGTGATATAATTCGTTTGTAAATTGCAATTTGTGGTGACGACGGACACATAGAATAGTATTTATACGCCTGTAAACATTTACATGAGAATAAATACAGCTTTTCATGAAAATTTGTGATGTGGTCACGCCCTCTATCGACAAATAGCTTAATTATTATTTTTTCTCTTCCAAAAAATATCCTCTTTAGGAGAATTATTATTATTTTTTTTTAGAAAACCGTATTCAATTCTATCTATTCCTTCAATTGTTATGAATTTTTAAAATGTCTACAGACTTATGGGACACCCAGTATATCAGTAAAGCACAGTTTATACATCTCTCGTTTATACGTCTTTTACATTTATACATCCTATCCTTTTAGTGAAGTCCCGATTCATTCCTATAAATTTTAACTCAAAAATTCTTAGTTTATACGCCACTCAATATTGGTTGGTTGGTTGTAGGTTTTCAAGCGAATTGACTACGATAGGGTCCTAGGCCTACAGGTGGAATGCCCTCAGGTGGGGGATTATTTTTAAAGGAAAAAGTGTTCGAGTCATAGAAATATGCTTAATAAGCCCCTCCCCCTTTTTACCCCCTTCTTTTAGCTCTTCAAATTTTGAATGTTATATGTTATTCTGTAAAAAATTGTTTATTGTTTTATAACAAATCGAGAATCTTTTAAAATCAAAACGAAAGGCAATTCCTTGCTTTTAAATATTTATTAAACCAAATCTAATAAAAAACCGCTAAATGCACAGATATTAACATACCTTTTATCAAGTACAGAAAAATGTAAACTTCTTTATAATTCAGCCAATTTTCTAAAATATTAAATTAACACATTTTCAAACCGATAAAAATGTCGTACATTTATTATTTATATTTTTTCGTTATTTGGTGTTAATTATTTGCTAGAGGTATTAAATGCATGTTTAATTTACAATTTTCATATTCTGAGTTACGTGGAAACGAGAGTCAAAACTATCTTTAATTTCTACAAATCTCTGATCTCTCTCTTTAATTTCTCAAAATTTATGCTTTAAGATAAAAGTCATAGGGAAAATTTTATCAATGGAAACTTATAAAGTGTTTCCCACCAGTGGCAGAAATATTCTGCTCTCGAAGTTGAGAACATAGCTGCCAACATCCTAATTAATATTCTGTAGTAGTGTTAGTACCCGTCTTTTTTTCACACCAGACAATTTTTGAGTATTTTTTATTTTATTTTTTATTTTTATTTTTTTTTTCTTATTAATCGTGATTACATTTGGAGAGAATTGCTCTAAAATAAACCAGTGCGAAAAAAGCGGCAAATACTAATAGTACTGCGGAATATAAATTAGGATGTTGACAGCTATGTGATAGACGGTATGTTCCGAGTTCAAACCCAAGTCACGCTTCTCGATCTAACCTAATCCTTCAGAATTTTTTGTGGTTTTCTCCGAAGCTAACATGAATATGGATTTTCTTATTTAATCTTAATTACATTTGGAGAGAATTACTCTAAAAATAAGCCGGTGTGAAAAAAGCGGCGGATACTAATAGTACTACGGAATATAATTGGGATGTTGGCAGCTATGTAATAGAAGGGAGGTCCCGAGTTCAAACCCACGTCACATTTCTCGATCTAACCTAACCATTCAGAATTTTTCGTGGTTTTCTCTGAAACTAGCGTGAATATGGATTTGGACCCCTTAGGAAGACCCTCTATGTAGGGCACTCCGCCTAAACCTGGAACAGGATCATGGCACAAACGTAAAATCTCAAATCAACTTCTGTATAAACCACGAGTGGTATTTATTCAGTACATTTATTTGTCTCCTTTTCGCATAAGGACGTATAAGAATCTATTAAGGTTGTTTTTTAATATTATAAGTCGCAGTATTTATCTGCGACTAATATCTATGACTGTAAATATATGATATTTACATTTTATTTAACTGTAAATCCTTTAACGAGCGAAATGCGAGAGAAACGATTCAAATAATAATGATAATAATAATTATTATTATGATTGTTACACTAGTACATGCAAAATACTGTTCATATCGTATATTTTTAATTCATTAATATTTCTTTTTACTTTATTTAAAAATATATATATATACTGCGATATTTCTTTCAAGAGAAGAAAAATAGACATTTGCTACTTTTTAAAGACAAATGAACACCAATTTTAATGTATGCAAGTGGGGAGTGTTATATATATATATATAAAGTATAAATAGCAACACAATGTTTTGTGTTTCTTTTAATTTATACCATTACTTTTAAGTATACTTCTGAATAGTTTGTCCTCCATTCTTTCCGTTTTAAGATTTAATTATTTCAAATTCACATTTTAAGAGAGTTAATAGCTGATATGTGTTTTATTTACACAAAGTATATCATCAAGATTCATAATTATAATAAAAACGTAAGAAAAATGAAGTTGTACTTAGAATGCAGATGATTAATAAAATTTTGCGCAGAAATCATAACTATCTATCTGTCTATATATATATATAAATCAATGATTCACTTATATACAGAATTTTTCAAAATAAATATTAGTATGAGTTTTCCGCCTAATTCCCATCCCTGAGTATAAAGAAAGTTCATTTACTAGTAGTCTTGCCAGTCATTGATAGCGATATGGTTATAATTAAATTAATTTCAGTGAATAAGAAATGCACAGTAGAAATACTGTTCATAAACTTTCTTTAGAATTTCCACCGAATAAACTTTCTCGGTTGTAGAGTAATATTAATTTGAAACCTTCATAACTCATAGGTATTCTAAAGGTCAGTTACCTGCCATTTTTATTTTTTTATCTACTTACCATATCATAAAAAGTTTTTTTTTTTTTTTTTAATATATATATATATATATTGAATTTATATTTTGTAATAGTTTTATAACAATTGGAAATTGTATTATATTTATATACTAGTATCGCCCAGTAGTTGAAGATCTACCACTTTTTGCAAAGCAAAGCAAAGCCTTCTCATAAACGGAATTAAATTGTAGCACAGCAGCGATCCCTGTTGGCCTATAGGCATGATTCGCCCACGAAGTACAGTGTTCGAACTTTAAAAAAAAAAATCTTAAAAATAGTCAATTTGAGTTCAGGTATTTACAAAAACACTTTAAAACGAAGCTTATTCATAATTAATTAAGTTTAATACCTTATTATGCTTCATTATTCAATAGCAGAAAACCTTTTCGCAGGAGGATCTTCCGCGTCATCCGTGCCGACTGCTTGTAGTGGATTGTGACTGTTGACATATCGGTCTTGGTCTTTATTTACAAGAAGATGGCGCCACACTCTGTCAATTTCGGCCGATTCGTGGTCATTAATTCCGTTTTTATTTATTAATTTACTATTTATTTATTAATTTGCGTTTTCATTATTCTGCCATTGAATAATGAAGCATAACTAAGGTATTTAACTTAATTAATTATGAGTTCAGGTAATCTCAAAACTTGTAACATCATCGAAAACTGGAAATCTAATTTTTTTCTGAATCTTATACTTTCTTGTTATATGTGCAGAAGGTAAAATAGCAGATCCACTTTTTTAAGAATAAATAGTCAATTTCAGTTAATTGAAATGCAAGGAAATCTGAAAACGTGTAAATTCATCGAAAACCAGAAATCGAAATTTTCCCCGTGTCTTCTACTTTCTTCTTATGCATGTAGAAGCCAGTAATAAATCCACATTTTAAATAATAAGTAGTCAGTTTCAGTTAATTGAAAAGCAAGGAAATATCAAAACGTGTAAATCGTCGAAAACTGGATATCTAATTTTTTTCTGAATCTTATACTTTCTTGTTATATATGCAGAAGGCAAAATAACAGATCCACTATTTTAAGAATAAATAGTCAATTTCAGCTAACTGAAATGCAAGGAAATCTCAAAACGTGTAAATACATCGAAAACCGGAAATTGAAATTTTTCCTGTGTCTTCTACTTTCTTCTTATGCATACAAAAACTAGTAATAAATCCACATTTTAAATAATAAGTAATCAGTTTCAGTTAATTGAAAAGCAAGGAAATCTTAAAACGTGTAAATTCATCGAAAACCAGCAATCAAAAGTTTATCCAAATCTTATACTTTCTTCTTGTATATGCAGTAGATAGAATAATAAATCAACTTTTTAAAAAATAAGTAATCAGTTTCAGTTAATTGAAATGCAAGGAAATCTCAAAACGTGTAAATTGTAAAACTTATATATACAAACAAATTTACATATAATACTGCACACGATTAAAAGTTACAGATCGAAATATGTTCGGAAATTATTTTATTATTTTCATCTCCAGGACATCCTAAATATTTCCATATTTGCATTTTTTTTTTTTTTTTTTTTTTTTTTTTTTAAATACCACTTGATACTATTTTAACCAATTGATATGGCTGCGAACATTCATTTTACATTCAACATTCGAAATATTTCTTTCACGTAAACCGCATTACTACATGGAGAAAAGATATCGATATCAATGAGGGAATATCAGGCAGACGAGATTACTCATGCGATCAAAGTTCTAGTGGATACCAGTACCAGTATCTGAAATACTGCAATTCGGCTTTGATGACATGATGATATTTGTCGATAAACACATGTTGAAGCTCGCATCTTATTGGCCAGTAAATACCGATACTTTGAAATATATCAATATCAATGAACCAATAGCAGGAAATGAGCTAAAACAAGAAAGTACATACATTGCGGCCACTTAAGACAGATCGTTTGGGGTTGGAGTATGTTTTTCTACTCAGTGAGTAAAGGCAACAGTGATGGTAAAAGGAAGAAAGAAGAAAAGGGGTATTAGAGAGTGTAAGTTATTCTGCGCTCTTTTTGTTCGGTATATGCATATTCGGGTCACGTGGTTCAGTTCGGGGTTTGTTATCAATGCTAAAAGTCGAGTTGCACCTATTAAGGAATTGACCATACCCCGCCTTGAACTGTTATCTTGTCTTTTTGGCGTTAGGCTGGGCAAAAATGTGCAAAACGATTTAGATTTACATGTAAATACCATATTTTGGTCGGATTCAACCACAGCTTTAGGTTTGATAAGAAGAAAACAGGAATGGGGTACCTTTGTACATAAGAGTATTAGAAATCCGAAATCTGACCGAAGTTTGCAATTGGAGACATGTACCCGGAGATTTGAATCCCGCGGACCTCCCGTCTACAGGATGTTCTTTTGAACAACTACAGAAATCGAGATGGTGAGAGGGTCCTAGTTGGCTTTATTTACCTGAAAATGAATGGCCTCAAATAGAAGAAGACCCAAACGAAGAACTCATAAACAGCGAAAAAAGGAAGACAATCTTAAATCTTTTAGATAAAAAAGAAGATAATTTCATCGACTTTATCAATATTTTTCTTCATACAAGAAAACTCTTAGAACCATTGCCTGGATATACAGATTTTATCATAATTCGAAGACTACTGAGAAAATATACGAATTGGATATTTCAGTTGAAGAATTTTCAAAAGCAGAAAATGTACTTCTCTGATTAGTAAAACAAGAATCTTTTTCAGGGAGAACAGATCCAAAATTAAGAAATTTAAGGCCTGCTGAAGATAAAGCTGGTCACTTAAGAGTAAGAACCAATATAATTCAAAGAAACGACAGTGAAAACTTCAGATATCCTGTTATTTTACCGTACAAGCATCCTGTCGTCCAAAGATTGATATTCGAGAAGCATTTAGAAAAGCAGCACGCTGGAGTCAGCACTCTAATGACACTACTAAGAGAAAATTTTTGGATACTGAAGTCAAGAAAATGCATTAGAAATACAATAAGAAAATGTGTGATTTGCAGAAAACTTCAGACTTCCAAAATAGATGTTGAACCTGGAGTACCACCCGAGGACAGAGTACGAGAAGCAGCCATCTTTAAAGTGGTAGGTGTGGATCTAGCTGGTCCTCTTCATCTTTCTGATGGATCAAAAGTGTGGATAGCTTTATTTACTTGCGCTGTCTACCGAGCCATACATCTTGAAGCCATTACGTCTCTGTCTACAGAAAGTTTTCTCCAGTCTCTGAGAAGGTTCATAGCAAGGAGAGGCAGACCCTACATCATCTATTCAGACAACGGGAAGAACTTCCTTGGAACCAGCAATGCTCTCTTGAGTGTAGTTTGGGAAACCATCTGCAAGGTAGCTTCCACCCAGAAGATCAGATAGAAATTCAATCCTCCTGCAGCTCCTTGGTGGGAGAGGCTTGTTGGAATGGTTAGAGGAATCCTGAAAAGAAACTTAGGTTGTGCATCCTTGAATTACGAAGAACTTTACACCATACTGTGTGACTGTGAAAAAGTGATTAATTCATGGCCTATAACCTATGTTTCCGAAGATAACAGAGATCCGTTACCTTTAACCCCAATGATGTTCATAAGAGAACTACCAACATCAGGAGTACCTGACCTAGATGCTTTAGATTCTAAAGATCTTAACCGCAGAGCTAGATATAGGCAAATAATTAGAGAAAACTTAAGAAACAGATTCAGAGCTGAATATTTAGGGCAATTACGTCAACATGCATCGAAGACCAAAAGATTCAAGCAATTGAAAGTTGGTGATGTTGTCCTACTAGAAGATTTCAATAAGAAACGTGTTCACTGGCCTTTGGCAAAAGTGATCGAACTTTACCCAGGCAAGAATAATGTGATACAAATAGCTGAGGTGAAGACCGAAAATAGACTTTTTCTGCGTCCATTGCAAAGATTGTTTCCTTTAGAAATTGACAATGCCGAACTTAAGAATCACCCCTCTTTACATAAATCTCTCCAAAAAAAATTTAAGTCCTTCGACTTCCGAGAACAAGAACCTCTCACAGAAACCGATACTCAACCCCAGAGAAAAAGGAACCTGTAAAAGACCCTCCAGAACCTACCAGTTCCAGAATCAGTAACAAGAAGTCCACAACAGATGACCCCACTTCCCCCCCCTGTGGTCACCCGAACTGGCCGTGTGATGAAACCCCCCCAACGACTCCAACTTGGACTGTTGAGTTCCTCCGATTAGTCGCAACTCAATGTGGGAGGATGTCGGGGATTCCCTATTCATTCTTCTGTTTTCAGAACAATTGACTGCTACCAGACAAAGCGACGCGCGCCTAGTTGAAATCTTTTGATTGCGCCACTCTTTTGTTTTAAAATGAGAAGTATGCAACAGATGTGTTTTAGAATCAGAACAGAAAAGGACCTTGAATAGAAATGGGGCCACTAGAAAAGCGGTTTGTTTGCAGATGCCCCCGTCCTAGAAAATAACTTTTAAAACACTCAGAACTTATAACTTTAATGTCAACATGTAAATAATATTTTGTTTATGTATTCATTTCATGTATGTAGCCAAGGATTAAACTGTATATTCTCAGCAAGCTGTGCTCTTCGTTCATCGACTCTTTATTAATGGATATATGTCATTCATAGCTGGCCACCTTCTACACCCAGACCTATTGTGCTAGAAGCTTTCAGGTGAGGGCCATCCATATTTTATTAGTTAAGAAGTTTATGTAGTAAAGAAATTTATATTAGAAGAATATGTATGACTAGATTATGATTGAGAACTGTTTTATTAGATAATTTAAGAATGCTGTAACGGGTCTGTAAGACATAGAAATAGATTTAAGATTTAAATCAGAAGTAAGAATTCGTTGCAGCAATAAGCAAATTTTCGAACAGATTTTATTATGTTGTCCTCCACATACATTTTAGCATTGAGTCCAGTGTTAAAAACAAAATGCAATTGTCAGGAAATTGTAATTTTAAAAATTATTTCAAAAATGGTAAGAATAAGGCAGTTAACGATGCCACAAAAAGTATTAATTTTTGAATGAAAATCAAAAAATATTTTAATACGTGAGATGGCAAAATAATTAAATTTAACAAAATATTGGTAAAATGGTTTTTAGCAAGATATAAAATTTTTTGGTAATTTAAACTGGAAATTTGACTTTAGACGGCCATCTTGCTCATCCAAGTGAGATAAGTGATTGAGCGAGTAAGTTAAAATGCCATTGCTTATAAAATCAGTTTGTATTACATTTAGAACATAAAAAAGATTCAGAAAAAGTGTTTAGCAGCATAATTTCTTTAACTACAATGCAGCAACTATTAAACAAATCAGGTTTAAATGACAGGAAATTTGAAAAAATCCCATTCTTAGTGAAGAGAATTAGGAAAGCAAGACCTCAGAAGGCTAAAAAAATTAAAAAAAGATTAGTTAATAGTTAATTATTGGGCTGAACTGGTTCTCTCTGATGATTCAAGTTTAACTTATTTCAAGCTAAAGAAAACAAGCAGATCTGACAACGAAAATATGACTGACTTAATGAAAATCACACTTTTAAAACCATGACATATTCTCCATACATTATGGCACGGAGGTGCATAACTTTTCAAAGAATTGGACAAATTTTTATGCTCAAGGGATCAATTAACTCGAAATAAATCACAGTCTTTATAAAAGTGATGCCTGACCGACTACTTTGGAGGTATCTTGGACATTTCTGCAAACAGCATTTCAAGATGATAATGCACCTTACTACACGGCGTCTATGTTAAGTTTATTTACTCCAAATTGTCAAAATTTCCTATCGATCCCCATTAGAACCTATAATTCTGTAAGTAATCATATATTTTTTCACTTTAAGTTAAATCCCACAAAGGATATAGTAGAATTTCTTCTTTACCAGACATGGAAATAGTTCTAATTGCGATCCGCTCGAAAATGTTTCGTGTATAAAAAGGCGGGAGAGAGAGGAGAGGATTCGAAATTTGCAGCCTACAACTCTGCCAGAACTAGAAAAAACTATTTGCGATATTTGGCACATTGAAATTTCTGAGATTTATATTAAAACACTGTATAAAACTATGCCATTGCGCATTAAAGCAGTAATTCCATATAAAGGTGGAAATAACCAAATGCAGGATACATATTTTTAATTAAAAATTGCTTAGATCTAACAAATAGTTTTATTTCATATATTAAAATATAATTTGTTTATTTCATATAATAAATCATAATAGAATACTAAGTGTATGGTTATTGCATTACGTTTAAAAAGAAAGTTTTATGCAGATTTTTATAAAGTACTTCGTAGAGTGTAATGAAGCGAATTATTAAATCGAAAATGTACATAGGTATCATTTCATCCCTCTGGTATTATGCAAAGAAGATAGTTTTATTTGTTTCAATCATTAATTTTAAAGTTATTACAAATAAAAAAGGTAGAGGTCATTTTTTCTGCAGTGCAGTTTTTTTTTTTTTTTTTTTTTTGTCGCTTAGTGTATATAAGGTAAACACACCAGTAGTGGACACTTTAAGGGCATTTTTCGACTATTTTGTGCGTAATTTCCTAATTTTTAGAGTTTCAAAAAATAATTAATATTTCTGTACTGATAAGTATAAAGGATTTAAGTCCATAGTCTTGATTTTTCAGGAGACAAAAAATAAAGTTAAACTAACTAAAAACTACAATTCAGAAATTTAATTCATCAACCTGGAAATTAATTTTTGAGAGAATGGAGTAGAGCATCCGCGCATTAAGCGGAAGGCCCGGGGTTCGATTCCCGGCTCTGGTATTTTTCACATAGTTGGTAAAAATCAACCTTCTACTCCATTCTCTCAAAAATTAATTTCCAGGTTGATGAATTAAATTTCTGAATTGAAATTTCATGGCCGTTTGGAGTTATGCCACTTTCAAATTTGTCACTTGATATAGCTGCTTTAATGCAGACTCGGTGACCTTGCCAACGTAAATTATGTGAAAAGTGCCAAGCTGGTTATCAGCCAGGGTAGCTCAGTGGTTAGAGCATCTGCGCATTAAGCGGAAGGCCCGGGGTTCAATTCCCGGCTCTGGTATTTTTCACATAGTTGGTAAAAATCAACCTTGTACTCCATTCTCTCAAAAATTAACTAAAAACTAATCAGAAGAATCGAATAGGAAAAAAGGATTATGTTGATTTATACCCTTTATACCATTCAGTAATTGTCAACCTTCATTTAATAAAGGGAAAAAATTGAATTAAATATTTTATACCAATGATTAATGCTAAATTTCTGATTTGAATCTTTTTTTACCAATGGATTTTCTCATAGACTAAATGACATTGATTTAAATCCTTTATACCAATCGATAGAGAATTTTTTTCTGAGTCTGACTATGTACTTAACTCAAAATCGACATTTTTGGACTTAAATCCTTTATACTTATCAATACAGATTTCACACCTTTACTAACTCTTTCTTAACCCAACTGTATTATGAAAATTGCTAATTGCAGCATTTATATATGTAAAAAATCAAAAATCCGGAGAGCTTAAAATGAGCTAGTAGTGGACACACTAAAAACCCAGTAGTGGACCCTTTTTTGTTCCAGTAGATGACCCCTTTGAATTTTTACTTTAAAATTAAGGTGACCAAACATTTCTATGTCTTGGGGACAGACCTGTTTTAACAGTTTGTCTTACATAAGGAAAGGGCATGTTTACAAACAAACGCTCCATCAATCAATCTTTGCCACTCTCGAGTGGCGAAAGATCAACCTCTATTGGTGGAAATACCCATGTTTTGCCACTTTACTCATAATTTGACTGCAAGTGACGTCACGTGCCCTTTTCTTATATATGAATCCCCGGTGGGGCCAACATTTAGGGCTGAAAGTTTAGTGAATTTTATGTCGCACTAGTGCTACATTATTGGTTACACTACACTGAAAAATAAAAAAAAATCGAGCTCCGATACCATTCTTGCTGATTCTTATGTAAAATGACCTCCTGGATCCAAATATGACTTCCATTTTGCTCAGTCAACCACCATTTTCTAGAAACACCACCCCCTCCTTCAATTTTTATCACTGTTCAGTAATTTAATGACCATGGATTTGATTTGGAGAATGAAAAAGAATTAATTTAACACCTGAAAACAATAAAATATAATGTTTATTTAATAACATTAATAATAGATTTAAAAAATATAAGAAATTTAATTTATAATTTCAGTGGCAAATATCCCCTAAATTCTCTCCTTGCCACAAATGTTCATGTTTTAGAATTTTTCAACTCTGCAGCCCCTCAGAAGGTATTCAACAGTTAAAATAATCCTCCCCCCCCCCCCCAAATAAAATTTATAGCAACAAAATTACCGAAAAGTAATAAAAATAGGGGTCCGTTTCTAAAAAACGGTGGGTGATAGGGCAAAATGGCCGTCATATTTGGAATCAGGAGATCATTTTACATAAAAATTTGCCAAAATGGCGTTGAGGGCAATTTGCATGCCGAGCAGTGTTATTGGAGAGAGTAGGGTATGACTAATAGGGCTAGTTAGTAGACATCCAATCACAATTTTCTCTTTGCGGCCGCAGTGTCTGCCATTTTCCCATCAAAGTTAAACTTTTGAGGGTTATCAAATGTCTCCCGACTATCCTTATGGGGTGAGTTTCATATAGAGATGCAAGGCTTTCAAAACACAAGGTTTTTTCCCGGAAAAAAACTTTTTTTCCCCTGGGAATTTTGAAATTATGAATATTTTTACAACCTTTGTTAATTATTTAGCCTCTGATCTTTAAATTAACTTCAACTTTAATTCCTGCATAGATTTCCTTTCCAGCTAATTCGAGCATCTTTGATGTTTATTCCGAAAACGAAGAAGATAATTATAATTAATGCGGTGCTAACACTAAGTTTCTGTCATTATTGTATTCATTAATATTAATTTGTTATGTTCTTGAGATATTCTTTCCATTTTTAATGAGAATTAATAACATTTAATTTTTTTTATTCATAATTGGTTTATGAATGTACTATGAAACAATTAGAGAACTAGACTTAAGATTTTAGGGGAAAAAAAAAAAAAAAACAGCTAAATTCAAGTTTCATTAAACTTAAGTGAAGTATGTAAGAAATTAGTTTGTTACCTGATAATTTTTAAATTGTTCTTTTATTATTATTTTTTTAATTACAACAAAGAAAAAAGAAAGAAAGAAAAATAAGAAGAAGAATTCTTAAATTTAATATGCTTTAGGGAAATGTATAAGTAATTCGAAAAATTTCTCCACTTGTTGTGTTAGAAATGCAGAAACTTTTTTTTTCTTTTTATATATATATAAAAATCAGGAAAACAATATGTATATAAATTTTTATAAAAAAATTTTATTGTAGGAAATTTAATACCAATTTTTTACAAACTCTAATAAGAAATATTTATGAAAATAACTTGTAAAAGAAACTATACCACTGCAGTAACTGCATAAAATGCCACCTCTTCTTTCAAAAAACCACTTCATTATTTTAAATAATTCTTTAGTTTTATAAAATAGAAATTTTTAAAGAATTTTCAAATTTTAATTATTTCTCTTCTCAAACTATTACAGGATTATGTACTTTGCTTTCCTTAATTCTTCAGCTTATATAATATGGAAATTGTATCCAACATTGTACCAATACATTTGTCTTAAGTGCTAATTTAATAAAGAAAGCTTAAGTTTCTTTTCAAATTTTGATTTGGCTGCAGTTCTGAAAAACTGAAAATAAAATGATAAATTAATGTTATAAGCTTATCAGTATATCAAAGTCCTTAAAATTGCCATTTATATTAAGTAAACAACTTATCATATGCTTTAGAGATTTCTAATTTGTTTTTCCCTGCAAAATTCCCAGTTTTTTCCCCAAAACTCCCAGGTTTTTCCCCTTGGTTTTAAATTCCTGGGTTTTTTGCATCTCTAGTTTCAGACCGTCGTTAACTGCCCACCGCACTAGTGCGACATAAAATTCACTTGTGCTCAACCCTCTAAATACGAACCGCAATTTTGCTATTTCAATGTCGATGTTTCAATGGGAACCGAACTTAACCAGCAAGTCCAATATTGACCCCCCCCCCCAAAAAAAAGAAAAGAAATGAGAATAAAATTAAAAAATTTAAATGTCGCAAGATTATTACATGATTCAAGTGAATTTCCATTTTGTTCAGTTTTCTAAATTTGGGAAAGCCTGGGATCCACATTCTCTGCAGAAGATCAAAATTGTGATAGCATGTCTCCTTACTCTCCTAGAAGCGAGTCCCAGACCAGTGCCAATTGCTAAAAGTGTAGCATTAGAGTGACGTTTAAAAACACCGAATTCAACTCTAAAATTGCAAGATTACAGAATTGTGTCCACTACTGGATCTGATTTTAAAAGTCACATGAGCCAGTAGTAGACAGGGCTGTCCACTGTTGGTCATGATGACATTTTTTGGTACCAGTAGAGGACACCCATACAAATACTATGTGTTAATACAAGATTTAAAAAACAGCGAAAGAAAAGAATTCTGCATACTTATTTTAGTCATATGAAAGCAAAAGGTAGAAGGAATCAGTTAAAAATAAGTAGAGAGAGAGCAAATAAAATTTCATTTCCTTATTCAAAGTGATAAGAAGAAAACAGCAAAAATCACATTTTTTTTAGTTAAACTAACATTATTTTAAAACTAATGACCGTAATTATTTCTAGTTAAAGGGTTTAACAGTAGAGGACTATAACATCCTTCCTGAACATTGCTCTAATCTTCAGAACTATTAGGTAGCTTATTTTCAGAGTTTAAAATTAAAAGTGTCCACTACTGGTGCGTTTACCTTATATATATATTTTTTTTAATTAGATATTATTACCTACTTTAGATCATGTTGCCTGAAATGTAAGGACTCGTGTGCTGGAGTCCACTAAACCTAGACACATTACAAGTCTAGGATTAGTCGACACATAGTGGTGTTCTTATGTGGCTTACTATTTAGTGTGGGTAGCATACCCTGAGGCCACGCTTAGACACATTGCAGGTGCTGAAAAGCTTCTGGTATGGCATATGGGTTGAATAGCCTTTTCCTGTGTACCCAAGGGTCATGGTCTCTCTCTATATATATCCAGGTATCAGTGGTGTTGCGTGAGTGACGTTTTGGTCATCTCCATATGAGTGGTTAGAAACAGTCCTTTATCATGGAAAGTTCATTCATCTAATTGACTGTTGGAATGCCGCCATACCTACGTTGCTCTTTAAAAAAGGCGAATCAACCAATAAGATAAATACATATTCCATTACAATGCACTGTTTCCAACTACTTGTATAGAGATGACCAAAAACATCATTCACGCAATGCCACTGCCAGGTATCTTATGTGATGCAGCATATCTTCATCTGTGGCTGCATGTCATCACTTATTATCATATGGGAAATGACAGCAATGCATTTGGAAAGTGAACAGTGGAGCAATGGCCTATCATCCCATTCTGGATCAGACTAAGATATGTCTGCTTTGTGATGATCTTAGCAAAAATGTTCTCATGACCTGTGGGTTTTTTAAGGCCTGTCCCTGTCAGGGCAGTATCTAGCAGAGTCACTTATTCTACTTGTTTTCCCAGGTTGTGCATCACTGCTACCACCCTCTTAGATCTCTTCAGAGGTCTGTCGAAATCAGGCAGCCTTGGCTCCGACATTATGTATATGCTTTTTTAAAAGCTTTCCTTCTCCCCTTGCATTTGGCCTAGGGTGTGAGCTGCGGTTCATACCAATGGAGGTTCAATACCCTACATGAAGGTCTCTTTTTTACACTCTTTCGAACACAAGGAGCTACAGATCCCTTTTTGACATTGTGATGGCCAACTCTTACTGTATTGCTTGGGACTATACAATTACATGCAGTTGTGTTTTTTTAAGAAATTTGTCATGGTAATCCTTCTGGTTCCTTATGTAAATGTTATTTACAGGCTTCCCACTCAATTTCAAAAATAAAATTCCCTGACTTTTCCAGGTTTTCCAGGTCTATTTTTAGAAAATTCCAGTCACAAAATTTGGTTTGTGACATAAAAAAAAGCTCACGGTGTAAAACAGAACATAGCTTGCGGCATAAAAGACAACATAGTAACGTGATTTGCAATATAAATTAAATGCTCAAAAAGCATTTTCCAGGTTTATATCATTTTTCCAGGTTTATATCATTTTTCCAGGTTTTTGAGCAATATTTACAATTTCCCCTTATATTTCCCTGACATTTTTCAGTAATTTCAAATTCCCTGAGTCTTCCAGGTTTTCCCTGTTCTTCCTGACCCGTGGAAACCCTGTATTTAGTTATAGGTGCATAGCAAAGGATGACGGTAGTGGTGTAATAGTTTGAATGATGGTGGTGACGTATGGCCACAGATGATGGCTTATTCCATAAGTGGGTTCAACACTCCAATTTTCTTTTGGAAAACAAGGAAAATTGAGACCGAATTTCCTTGACAAGATCTGAGAAGGTAACAGTATGTCTGGAGAAACAGCATGTCGACTGCATTCAATGTAAAATCGGCTGCACTTGTGGGGGTCGAGCCCTGTGAGCCTGTTTCTGAATACAGCTAAGGTTACCCTGCTAAGGTTAAAAAAAAAAAAAAAAAACTAGGAAATTGAAAACTGGGATTATAGGGGCTAGATAACCTATGGGCCTCTGACTTTCTTATCGCATACCTTGTTTTAAATTGTTTTACCTATTTTTTTTTTTTTTTTTTGCTGAAGTTTGGATTTAAATCTGTTTGGTTTTTATATTTTTCAACTCAAACTGGAGTTTTTTTTTTTTTTTTTTCCTTCCAGGATAAATTTTATTTTTTGAATGATAACTATAATATCTAGGTGAAAGCTTTCAACATTTGAAATAGCCCCTAATATCCATCTGACTTTACAAAAAATGTAATTGATATTGTATATATGATTGTTAATGCATTTTCATGAATATATTGAACACTTTCACTTTGAATATCTGGTTAGATCTGTACATTTTGAATTAAGATTCATAGGGTTGCACAAAATTATTTATTTGTGTAAATTTATTTTGTCAGTCGTAGTTTGACCTCAAATTTACCTTTCTGGTTCACACCAGACTGAATCTGACTTATACATGAATTTTAACTGAAATACTAAAATTTGTGTTATATAAGTTCAGCTCTAAATAATAATAATTAAAATTTGATGAATGATATATAAATTAGGCATTTTACAATAATAATGACAATACAACAGTTAATACTGTATTTTCTTTTAAGTTGAATATGGTGGTTGTGAAATACCTGAATTGGATAGGTACCACATACTACTGAAACTTAATCATTCTTAATTAATCTCAGTTATTGAGCAGCTTGTTTATAATTCAAAATATTAAATTTGCACTAAAAAGTGTATTTTAAACAATTTCTTTAAGGCTGCTCTCCTTTTCTAAGCAAAAAAAAAAAGAATAAATTGCAATATTTAATTTGTATTAAATCAAAATTTTTTATGTATTTTACAGAAGCAAATGAACAACTCACACAAACACTAAAATATTTTAACAAGAAGAATAGAAAATATTTTATTGATACATGATTTCTTACAAAGTGAATTATGAAAGAACTTATGAAGTTATGAAAATTTTGTTCAACAAAATATACAAGGCAATCAAAAATGGTTTAAAAAACAAATTAAAAAAAATATAATTCAAGTGTATATTTCACATTAGACTACAGAACATCTTTTTCAAAGGAATCATCCATATTCTGGGAACATTTGGAACTACTCTCAGATTCCTGATCTATTAAAAAGAAAAATAAATTTATTCAATTATAGAAAAATAAAAAAAAAAGAATCCCAAATTCATTTAATTTATGTGCCTTCATATTCACATAAAGTATTAAAATTTTTTACAAAATTAAAAAAGTAAAGAAAATGTTTTTTTATCTTTATACATGTAATACAAAAAGAAATTATATATATATAATTTCTTTTATATTTCTTTTTTCTTTTCTTTCTAATTTTGGAAGGTTAAAAAATTAGAATTGGTCAAACATCAATTGCATCCAATATCTTATTGATATTAGCTACATAGTAATAGTTATCAGATTATTGCTTAAGGTTCTGCATATATATATATATGCAGAACCTTAAGCAATAATCTGATAACTATTACTATGTAGCTAATATCAATAAGATATTGGATGCAATTGATGTTTGACCAATTCTAATTTTTTAACCTTCCAAGGTGGCAAAATTATACATATATAAAATAATATTTTAAAAAATATTTCTAAAAAGAACGCTTTTTTATTGACATCCTAAAAAATAGTAAATAAGGTAAAATTTTTTGTACTCAGACCAACTGAAAGATCAAAAGCATTCATTGATCCTCATTCATCCTACTATTTAACCCTTTATTTACTGACGGTACTTTAAAGTACCATTACTTTAAAAAGAGTATAAAATTGAAGTTACAGAAAAAATGTCAAAGATATATATAAGAAAGGAACAGATGTACCTCCCTTTAATCTCACTACAAAGCATTAGATGATACATATAGCTATTTTTGTTCCACAAAGGATTATATGGAGTGCACTAGCTGTTTTTGCTTGATATTTTACACGATCTTCATGTGTGTTATAATTAATTCCTATATTATTTCAAGAATATCCCACTAATCTTAGAAAAGATATGAGGAACATAAAAAGTAAATATTTCTTTACCCTTTTTTCACGTCGAAATACTCTTTTCGACCTCTATGTACCAGTGGTACATTTAAGTACAACCTCACAAAATTCTCTTTAATTACTATCATGAGGTGGTATGCATAATTTTCCACGTATATATCTTTAAATAATGCTCTTAAGTAACTAAAAATATACCTTTCAAACACAATTTTTGTCTGTTTCATAATGCAGTAGATAAAGGGTTAATAAGATACTTTGTCATCAACGAATGCTTTGATCTTTTAATTGGTTTGAGTACAGAAAATTTTGCCTTATTTACCACTTTTTATGATGCCGATAAAAATGCATTCTTTAATTTTTTTTTTTTTTTTTAAATATTATTTTTTTAATTAAAACTAAAAACCAAAATTTAAATCTGAAATGAAGCAGGGCATGGAGGTTTTGAAATCCTTCAAATATTGTAAAATTTTCTGATATTCTGAGTTACTTATGGGTCACTCCCAAGTCACTCATATTCATAGGAATGACCCTTGAGTCAAAATATAGCAGAAAAGTGGCTCGATGACAGGCAGAATGACTGACCACATGGGTGAATAAAAAAGCATTCTAATCATGGTGACCCATGGTCACTCACATTCATAGACACACATGATTTCCCTTTCTTATCACATTCATTCCCTTGAGTCAAAATATAGCAGAAAAGTGGCTCGATGACAGACAACAGACAACCTGCGTGAATAAAAAAGTATTCTAAAAAAGGGATGGAACATACAAAGCCTAATTAACCTCAGGAGCTAGGGGGAAGCTCAATATCATTTTGGTCCTCTATCTCTCTTATTTTGGAGAAATTTTTCATAATTTCCCCCAAAATGGTATATTCTTAATTTTTGTATTAAATAATATAATAACTTATGTTAGCTTTATAAGTTATTTTACAAATATGGCAGATAAGCAGGAACCAATAGGGGCTTATTGGAATAAAAGAAAAGCACCAGAACAATGTGAAAATATATAACAAGCTGTTCCTTAAAAAAAGGTTTTTTTCTAGCAGTGCAAGTCACAATCAATTGAACATTTCTGCAAATTAATGGTGAAACTGAAAAACTCTGAAATGACTTCACTTGTATTTCTGAACATTAAATAAGTAATGGGTATTTAAATAAAAGTAAGAGAAGTTGTTAAATTAAGAAAAGAGAACATTATAATAAATTTTTGAGTATTTTTTCCATACAGTATATTGTTTAATTTAACACTATATTCAATAATACTGTATCTACATAGCATTAATTAAAAATTACTATGTACATGTACACTGTGCTGATGTTTAACTTTTAAGCTCCCTTTTGTGGTCTTTTACTTATCCACGATTTTGTCTCAGTCTCTTGTGCCAGCACATAAATGAGATATCACTGTATGTTATGCAAGTTCACTATAGAATGTTTCTATTGAAAACTGAGTAAATACCATCGCTGTATTTCTATAAACAATATTTTAATATCTTCACTTTGCACAAATATTGATGAAATAGAAATATGTTATTCATATGCACTGTAGAATGCTCTCTGCACTATATATAGCTTCCTTATGCTACAAGGAAATAGCTGGAACTGCAATTTCACTTTTATTAAGCATTTTAACACCTTTCTAACAATGTTTAAGAGTGAATATCATTTGAATTAGTACAGCTGTCTATCTAACTGACCTGTAAAGTGTTGATTTGTCTATCTGTCTGTTTGCACACCTCCAGCATCAATAAATATTTTTTAGACTTTCTTCAAAATGAAAAACGTTATTTAAGTTTAGTATGGAATATTCCCTATTTAAAATGGCATTAATAGGCTTTGTCACTCAAAAACTGTTTTCTGTACAGGGATAGCCTAAAAAATGCAAATGCATTGTGTTTTATGAGAGGCCTTTTTTTATAAATCACATTTAAACAACTTTTTATTGCAAAAATCAGAATGAAATTGACATTTACTGCTAATATGCAAAAATAATGGTTTGTATAGAATATGATGTTTAGCGTTCAGATTTACAGAGCTATATTCAAATAATACATTAAGGGCTACAATTGGAAAATGCTGGAATTTTATTTCCATTTGTGTTACGCATTTTTAACACATTCCATAACAGCATTTAAGAGTGATTATGAATAACATACTTCAGGAATCTGCTTTAAAAAAAAAGCTAATTTTATCAATTAGCAGTAAAATGATCATATATCTTGATGATTGGCCACAAAATAATCACACATTTCTGCAATCGGTAGCAAAAATAATATATTTTGGGAATCTGCTTTGAAATATGCATGAATTTTATCAATTAATGGTAAAATCATTGCATATTTTGATGATCAATTACAAAATTATTGCTTATTTCAGAAATCTATTTTGAAAAAAAAAAAAGCTTAATTTTATATCAGTTAATGGTGAAATGATGGCGTATTTCAGCAATCAAGCACAAAATTGACTATATAGGAAATCTATTTTTAAAAAGAGTTGCTTTTTAAAAAGAGCGAAAGCACAAAAAATAACACTGAAATTCACAGTGTCACAAAATTATTCAAAATTTTATGTCACATGACAAAGCAATGTGATATATTTAAAAATATATGAAATACCTTTCATCCAATATGGCTGAAGTGAGATAGGTTTTTTTACCCAATTCTTCGGATCAAAGATTGCTTCATCAAAGCTGTCTTCATCATGATCACCATCGTCAATAACAATTAAAATTTCATCTTCTTCTTCATTTTTCTTCAAAAACTGTAACTGCTCATTGGTCAGGATATCATACGATCTAAGAAATCCATCTTCTTAAACATAAATAAAAATATTAAAATCAACTTAGCTAAGCTACTACATAGAAATATCCATCAAATCATCAACCATGAATATTCACTTTAGAAAAGTTGGAATGTATGGTTTTTTTTTTTTTTTTTTTTTTTTTTTAAACCTATTATGTGAAAAATGCCAGAGTCGGGAATCAAACCCGGCATTCCACTCACTGTGTGGATGCTCTACCACTGAACCACTATGGCTAATAACCAATTCAGCATTTCTCACATAATATCTAAGGGCAAAGTCATCATGTCTGCAAATGGAGATCTAACAGATGAGAATATTAATTGTGGCACAACTCTGATAGACCACAAATTTGCTATTTAGAAATATTATCCATCAAATCCTCAACCATGAATTATCATCCACCAATAGTCACTTCAGAAAAGTTAGGATGTGAGGTTGATCTTTTTTTTATCTACCAATGATGTAAAAAATGCTAGAGCTGGGAATAAAATCCGGGCACTCTGCTTACCGTACACATGCTCTACCACTCAGCCACCATAGCTGATAACCAACATGGCATAGCTCATATAATATCTGTTGGCAAAGTCACTGTGTTTGCAAACACAAACATAAGGGATGAGAATATTAGTCGTGGCACAACTGCAACAGACCATGAAGTTTCTATTTAGAAATATTATCTATCAAGCAGAGTCCTCAGGTTCGATTTACAACTCTGGCATTTTTCATGTAGTTAGTATAAAAAAAAAAATAACTTTACAGTCCATTTTTGCTAAAGTAAATATTCATGAAATACAATATATTAAAATCACACAATCAACGGACTGTGAAGAAAATCATATTTATTGAAATTTATTTTTCCAACTAAGTGAAAATAATGCCTGGACCGAGAGTCGAACTCCAGATCATTGACTTACAAGGTCAAGGCTCTACCAATTGAGCTATCCAGGCTGACAACCGGTGGACATTACTCACTTAGACAACCTTTAGGCAGAAACATCTGGTCTATCATGTAGATAGATCGACAGAAATAAGCCGCAGGTAAAGGAAAACACCATTAAACAATGGGAGAAAGAAATACAATATATTAAAATCACACAATCAACGGATTGGGAAGAAAATTGTATTTATTGAAATTTATTTTTCTAACTGAGTGAAAATAATGCCTAGACTGGGAGTCGAACCCCAGATCATTGACTTACAAGGTCAAGGCTCTACCATTTGAGCTATCCAGGCTGACAACCGGTGGACATTACTCACTCAGACAACCTTTAGGCAGAAACATCTGGTCTATCACTGGGGTATTTATCACTATATATCTGGGGTTCTACTCCCAGTCCAGGCATTATTTTCATTCAGTTGGAAAAAAAAATAAAAAAATAAATTTCAATAAATATTCATGATTGATGTTTTGATGAATAATATTTCTAAGAGAATTGATGAATAATATTTCTAAGAGAAATTCCTTGGTCTATCAGAGTTGTGTCCTGATTAATATTTTTACCTGTTATATCTACATTTGCAGACACAATGACTTTGCCAACGGATATTATATAAGAAATGCCGAGTTGGTTATCAGCCAGGGTGGCTCAGTTGTAGAGCATCTGCACTGTAAGCAGAATGCCCAAATTTGATTTCCGACTCTTGCATTTTTCACATAGTTGGTATTAAAAAAAAAAAAAAACTTACACTCCAACTTTTCTAAAGTGAATATTCATGGCTGATAATTTGATAAATAATACTTCTAAATAGAAATTTCGTTGTCTAACAGAGTTGTGGCATGATTAATATTCTCACCTGTTATATCTGCTTTGTTAAGTCACATACTGTACACTTACTGATAAGACTGAATATGCATATAAAATATATAACGAAAAATACATCACTGACAGGCTCATGCTGACTAAAATGCTCTCTGTCTGAGGCTTTCTTGAGCCCTCAATCAATAAAAAAAAAATTGTCATAAAAGTGAATTATCTTGTATAAAAAATTAACCCACTTAAAAAACAAAACAATGGTCAGTTCTTATCTCCTTTTACAAAAAGAGAAAAAATGTTGATTTCTATGGAAATGCAATAAATATGTGTAAATAACTGCTGGAACAATCTCCTCAACTTCTGTCTTTATAGGCTGAAGGATATTAAAAACAAATTAGGGGCGCCTATTCCTTTGTCATTCTTTTCAGGAAGAGAAGAATGAAGTTTGAGCAAAAGAAACTGTCCAAGGCTATCAAGATCCCCTCATTCTGAGAATTTTCATTATCATATGCTGGGCAAGTAGGCAGAGGCAGTAAAAATACCTCCCCTCCCACTTCCTTGTAAAACAGGTGCAAATCATTTGAATGACATTTATAAGTAGTAGATCAGCCAGTCATTATTATAATCTTAATCTAGTAGGCACCCTAGGAAGTGCAAAGCTAATTAAAAAAAAGTCTGTGAAAGAAGGGTATTTTTTTTTTTTTTTTTTTTATAATTTCATCGAGGTGGTACAAAAGACATCCTAAAAATGCTCATAATTTGACTATCAAAATTTCTATAATTTTAATTATTTACATGTACAATGTTCTCATTACATCATTACATGTTATAGTCCTTTTTTCTTAAAATAGTTGGGTGAAGGTTACAGAATTTCTTCCTTTTGTAGAGAGGGAGAACAGATGACTACCAAGTTCCTCCTTCTTTTTTAAACTTTTTTCCCTCTCATTTTTTTTTTTTCTCTTTTTTTTTTTTTTTTTGAATAATTAACATTTTTATTATGGCTAGTCAAATGTTTAAAAACAGTCTAAATGTATTATTTAGAATGTGTACAATATTTTTTAGAACTTGTTGCAAATAAACCACATGCAACAAGTAGAGTTTTTTTTTCTGGAAACTTAAGTGATTATCGCCTAACATAACACATTTAAAATAAAAAGCATGAGAAGGCGTCTTCTGGAAGCTCTGGAAAGTGTCACTGAGAACTGCAGTTGATGTAAATCGCTATCATTTATTACAAAAAGAAGATTTCACCAAAGAAGATATTAGGAATGAAATTGTTCATCAATTTCTGATAAACTTACAAGATGATTCTATCAGTGAAAGTGAATATGAAGTTCAAGTTTTCCAAATTTACTTTTCCAATCACTAAAAAACAGAACTTTTTGAAATATTCTTTGTTCTTTGGAAGTTGTTTATTTGGTTAGCACGCTTAGATTGTTTCCAAATTTAATTGAGGACAAAAAATCAATTCACAGAGTTAAAAAAAAAAAAAAAAAAAAAAAAAGACGTCTTTTTGAGGACTTTCAAAAAGTTCTTGTCAGAATTAAGCTCTACTTAGGGCTAAAAATTAAAAAGAAAAAAAAAAAAAAAAAAAAAAAAAATCACATAATATATAATGGAACCTAGGATGCATTTGTACGAATTCTGAAGAAAACTACGTAAAACAGAACATTTAAGTCAAAAAGTGAAACCTGGATTCGAACCTGGCACCTCCTGCTTATCAATTCTGAGAACAGAATCTCAAAGCTCAAAGATGAAGGATTCTGGGTTCAAAATCAGGTCTGATTCATTGTCATAACCATTCGAAATTTCCTGTTGTTTTCTACAAAACTTGCATAAAAGCTAGTTAGGATTTTTGTCTCCCTTAAATGAATCATTACTGTTAATCATATCAAATTCCATGGAAAACATACTTTAATTCATCCTTTATTATTAAAATTTTACAACAGAACTAAAAATACACTTTGAACAGTTTTTACTTTATCAGAATATTTTGTATATCCCTGTAAAATTATCAATAATTCTAACCACTTATAGAAAATATGCTTTTGTGCATCTGAGTAATGTATGTTAAATTAATAATTTTTTCTTCTCAAATTTTTCCTTTTCTTTTTTCTTTCGGGGCAAAATTTTTGCTGAAATATGTGAGGTACAACATTTTCTTTACATGCATAAGTTTAAGAATAATTGACCAAAAATGAAATTATTCTTCCATGCATTTTTTATATATACAGTCATTTGCAAAAGTTTAACACCATTAGCTGATTTTCAGTATTTTAACACATTGTATCATTTTCGCAAATTATTGTGTCATCTCATGTCAGATGCATTCTACTGCTATAAATAAAGATGCCCGACATGTTTATCACCATTTGTTTATTGGATTTTGTCGTAGACAGTGCTGTTGTGTAATTATTATAAAGGGTAAAAAACCTTCGCTTACTGTTACAAAAAGGTCAGAACTATTGACCCTGCATAAAACTGGATTTCCAGAATGTCAAATAAGTTCGAGGGTAAATGTGAGCAAGACAGCTGTGCATCAAGCTATTAGTAAATTTAAAATTTCGGTAAAATTTGTGGACCTTAAGAGAAGCAGTCGCCCTAGAAAAATGAGCGCACGTGATGATCATGTGATAAGAAGGATGGTTGTACAAGATCGAAGAACTTCCTGCAATACGATCAGACATTCTCTGGCTGCAAAAAGCACCAACCAGACTACGACAAAATCCAATAAAAAACTGTCGATAAACATTCCAGGCACTTTTATTTATAGCAGTATAATGCGTCCGATGCAATCAGCACATGAGATGATGCAATAATCTGCACAAATGATGCAATGTGTTAAAATACTAAAAATCGGCTACTGGTCTTAAACTTTTGCAAATAACTGTATAATGAAAACTTTAAAAATAAAAATTTTATTTGTGATTAATTAAAATGATTTTAAATGTATGTATTAATGAAATTTTTTGAAATAAAATTTATTTCTATAATAGCAATACTTTTATAATTTTAACCAACAACATAACGTATACAGTAACTGTTGCTTAATAAATTCACTGGTTAATAAAATCAGCTGCTTAATATGATCAAATTGCCAGGATTGGGATCAAATCAATATAAACTATTTTAAAACTGTCACTTAATAAAGTCAGCATCGCCGGTTAATAAACTCAGAAATACCTCTTCAGCAGCAAAAATTTCATTTATGTACGTGAAACAATTCTTTATTTACACTTTTTTTTTTTTTTTTTTTTTTAATAAAAAAGAAAATAAAACACAGCAATCCCTGTTATCTCTCTTTTTTGAAAATTTCACACTTAACAGTATAATTACAAATTAAACATGCCCCATCAGTAACAATGTCAAAGAACATATTCTTCAAAGCGCAGTAATGAGTTAAATTTGATTTGATTTGAGAGTGATAATTATTTTTTTAATTATAAAAACAATTGCTAATCATTATTTTGAAATAACTAAGAGGCAAGAAGTAAAAACGTAAGGATTTTAAACTTAAAGAATAGTGTGAACTTTCAGCAAAATAATGATGATTTTCCTCAAAGAAAAGTGCATCAGCATTTGAGATGTGTTTAATTTATAATACTAAAGGAGTAATTAATCAATTATCTTTCAAAAATTGATTAATTCCATTATTCATTATCTTTTGAAATTTCTTTCCAAATAAAAGAAAGTAATACCTTTTTTTTTGTGTGTGTGCAGAAATGTTAGCCGGATATAAAAATCAGCAGCTTAATAAAATCAGTTTGGCTCAGGACAAATGTGATTTTAATAAGCAGCAGGTACTGTATATATAATTATAATAAATATATATAAATATACTCTTTTATAAAGCAACACTTTTCTATTTATTTGTAAACATAAATATTAATATTTTGTCACAAAGACATAACAAAATTACTATTATATAATTTTTATTATCTTTCAAAAAAGTCATAGAAAAAAATAGGGAGAGTGATTTGTTTGTTCCGTAGCCTAGCATCGAATGGGAAAAGTGAGATCATAATTAATCTGTGCTGACCTTGAAGCACCAGGCTTGAGTAAAAAAAGAGTATAGTAAAGAAGAGCTCTTTAATTTTGATAAATGAATTACTTATACAAATTAAACTCTGATGTTACATTGCAATATAGGATTAGTACATAGGTCGGTGAAAAGAAGGAGTGTATTTTATTCTAATAAGTTCTTTGAGAGGGGAGTGAAAGCAGTATTAAGGGTACCCTAAAAAAGCCTCATAATTTTTTTTTTTTTTTATAATTTTGATTATCTATATATTCAACCTTCTTATTACAAATGGTGATGATATAAAATATAGCTCTAAATTTCTTTAAAATAATTTCTGTAAAGTATACACATAAATATTTAACTAATATTACATTACTACAGGGAGCCATGTACCACGACTAGTACAAAGATAGGTAAAAGAAAGACAGGCTTTCATTCTAATAATTGCATTGAGAAAGGCACAAAAACAGGGTTAAGAGCGCACTAAAAACACACATAGTGGGGCACCTTGGGACACTTTTTAGATAAGGATTTTTAGAAAATTTATTTTTTATTCAATTTTCACCAAACCAAGTTTGACAAAGTTTAAACCTACCTGTTTCAATTAAAATTTATCCCAATGCTGTATTCCGTCAAATTTAATTTGTGTAAATTTTTTTTTTAAATCTTTAAAGTGTTCCAACCTGCCTCACTGGGTGGGGCAGCTTGGGACATTGCCAATAAAACGTCAATGCATAAAAAGTATTAACCAGGAAACATTCAAAAGGTCTCGTCTTAAAAAAATATTGAAAAAATATATGTTATTCTACTCTTCATAAAACACCAGAAAGTGAAAAATTATCCTTTGAAATGAATTACAGCGACCACAAAAAATTATCAAAATTAAGCATTTTTGGCGATTTAGCACTGTTAAGCAATAAGTTCGCTAGCACCGAGATTGTCGTGTATGAACAGAACCATGTTTTGCTTCTCCACCAAGTACTCAAATCAATCACCTAACAGTGTAAAATTACCAAATATGCTTAATTTTGATAATTTTTTGTGGTCGCTGTAATTAATTTCAGCTGATAATTTTTTCACTTTCTGGTGTTTTATGAAGAGTAGAATCACATATATTTTTTTCAATATTTTTTGAAGACAACACCTTTTGAATGTTTCTTTGTAAGCAAAATTGATTAATAAATCTTTATTTATAGATTCAGAGCCTAATAAATAACAATGTATAGTATACTAGTATATTATATTCACAAATATTATATTTTACATTCCAAAATTGATCTTGTCTGAATTCTTAAGAAAAAGCATTTTTCTTAAATAATGATAACTATTTTCTAAATTTTAGCACATTTAAAATCTCAATGAATTTATATAATACATACAAATATTGCTTTTTTTTTTTTTTTTTTTTTTACATTGCATAGTGGTGGAGTAGGTTGAGAGAGTGTCCTAACCTGGCTCATCACTATGTGTACCAACCTTCCCCACTTGGATCATTATCCTAATTTAATTCTCAAAAAGTCAGGCTTAGCAGTACAATGCATTTTTTAATATTAAAATTATTATGAAAGTCCATATTTTATTTCTCACATACCTAGATTCGAATTATTTCAATTCTTGCCCAAGAAATTTGTTTATGAAATTACCCATTAATGTAACTTTGAATCTTTCAAAGCAAAGAAAATTGAATTAATCTTCACCTGCTAATGTGAGAAATTCTAAATTACATTGAAGAGTAGAGTATGCTACCCACTATGATGTCCTAAGTAAATTAATTCCTATTTACAAAATTAGAGCTGAAATTTAAGGTGTCCCAATGTGGGTCATGTCCCAAGGTGCCCCACTCTTTCCTTTGAGCAAATTCCTTTCTAATACTTTCAATAAGCCAGGTGCCTATCAGCGACATACTGCCATGAAATTTTTTAAGTATAAAATTTTTTTTGATATATTATCTAAACAGTTATGTTTTTATGGGACCAGTACAAAGGCCCACAACTGAACAGAGCCAGCTATTTTTTTTTTTTTTATTAATAATTTCATAGATGTTGTAGCAGTGTAAAGGGTGCATATAAAACCCCCATATTTTTTACATATTTTAATTATTAATATGTTCAATCTTGTCAAAATCAGGCTTTTGTAGGGTGGATTTTATTGTTCGTGGAGTTTTTACCTGGGACCCAAATTCTTAACTCTCTTCTTTTTATATTTAGAGCCCCACCAATGGTTATGAGGACCTGCTTTATAAGCTCATAAACAAAAAGTTATGGGCTTGAATCCAGGTCGCAGTTCTCGGTCTAGATGTTTGAGGTTTTCTGTGCTTTTCTCCAGAATTTGCATGAATCTGGGCTAATATGTTTTTAAAACATCATTTTCCCTCTCCCCAACATACACACCAAGGCATTTCAATTCAATCAAGCCTAAATCCAATGCAACGACAATGCCTTAACCTCTTACACCATCTATCATCTATGATTTAAAAATGGGTATTTGAGTACTATGCCAATGCTCAAACATTTATTTAAAAGAAAAGTATAAGTAGTTTTTTCTCCATTAAGACATGTTATATTTTTAAACACTTTCTAACAGAGATGAAAATTGCTTATCACTCTGGTTCATTTTTTTGTTAATTAGTCTGACTGCTCACACTCTTATTTTTGTAAATATTTGTGGAATGCTTGAAACTAATGTGTTATTCAGGTTCAGTATGACATGTCCATTATTGAAAATTGTATTAATAGCACTGCTAGTTTGTGCACAGGTGCTCAACAAAATATTGCAATACATTACCTTCTATAGTAGGCAGGGGCGAGACGTGGTTCAGAAAATTATGGAAGCGCTTCCAAAAGCAGAAGAAGAATCAATTTAGTCTTTTGACGAGACGAAGTTACTTGATTACTTTTTTAAAATTTTAAATAGGGGAAGCGCTGCTTCCATCGCTCCCACACTGATAGTAGGCATTTTTTAAAAGCCTGTTTTAATACCTTCATACTCCACAAAATGTAACATAATTAACATGTAATAGCAGGAGTTCCTGTTTTAATAATTAATTTTTAATTCCTGTTTTAATAATTAACATGCTTTAATATATACAATAGAGAGTCAAAAATCTGCACAGCTCAGGATCAGAGCTTGTGGGGATTTTAGGATTTGGTGGATTTTAAGGCCCATAAAAAATGATTATCACTTTTAATGATAAAAGCAGATTATTATTCAAATTAAACACATACTAGTGAATAATGACAAAATTTCACTTGAATATTAAATTATTAGTTACATAAGAATAACACTGAACATAAAAAAATTTATATAATGAAAACAATAAATAAAAATGGAACTTATTTGTTAAATTTAGATAAAATCTGTTCACATATATATTGTTTTAAAAAATACACTTGAAAATGCATACACATATCATTGATTTTTTTTTTTTTTTTTTTTTGCAAATAGTCATCTATTCTTGTTTTGTAACACAAATTTATTGTTCTAAGAAGTTAGTTTTCCCCTATACCATCATCAGATAGCAATTTTTTTAAATTAGTTTGTTATTGCATACAACACTGATGGATCATGAAAAACGGCAGTTTTTCTAGTGACGCAAGCGCAAAAACAAACGAACGCCACGACACTCAGCGGAAACGGAAAAACGAACGAAAACTGCGACACTTATATATACAGGAATTTTAAGATCAAACAAACCGCTGAAAGCCGACACTTAATATCTCAGGAAATATAGGAGGTTATGTTCTGATATTTTCAAAATAGACTTTCACCTTCTGTCTGATCCTACCCTGAAATCTCTACATTTCTGCGTGCAATATATTTCGAGATATGAATTGGCTCATTTAAGTTATAAATGGACGGACTAATGTGTAAGAATTTTTTCTCGAATATGGCTCGAGCGAATTTTGTTTAATTTATATATGATATTAATCGCTTTTATCTGATGTGCCTGACATCTCCCTTTTCCCTACGAAAACTCTTGTTTTTTTTATAACTCAGTTTAAAAATCGAACTATTTTTTACTCCGAAAATACCGTGATGCGGCAGTTTCGCGGACGAATTTCTTCTCTTCCATCTGAAATACTGAATATCAAATAATTGTTTTGGCTCCATCTATCGGAAAGCGTAAAAAAAAAAAAAAAAAAAAAAAAAAAAAAATATTTTTCTTTTTTTTAATATATATATTAAATGAGTTATTTATTTAGGTACTTGTATTTTATATGACATTTGTTTATCAAAAATATTCTTTGTATTTACATTGTTTTCATGCTGATACGTTGTTAACTTTCAAAATTGGTTCTATTTTAAAAGGTGATTGCAACAACAAAAAATTTTTCCTTTATTTTCATAAAAATGATAAATAATATGATAATCATATGCAAATATTTGTAATTTTTTCAAAATTAGGTGATAAATCACTTAAACTACGGATTGAAAAAATTCTTAAAACAGAATTTGAAAATAATTAATTTGCTCATTAAGTTTCTAGTATATATAATATATAAATTACAAAATGTTAAGCTATAATAAAATTTTGAATAGATTAAGATTTTTTTTAATTAAATTCATAACAAACTATACTACTTAAATATTTACCAGTATAAAATTTTCACCTTTTAAAGATTTTTCTATTATTATTTATTTTTCTCTTTTAAATCAAATCTATACCTAAAAAATTTTAATAAGAAATAAATATAAATAAGAAATTTTTGTCATTTTTAAAATGTACTATATTATGCCTTTGTAATGTTGCATGTGTCCATCTTTTTTATCACTTTTTATAAAATTTTAAAATTTTATTTAGTTTGTTATTTTGTTCGAGTATGACCTATAAAACAACACTTTTAATACAGTGTTATAACTCATTACCATGCTCCTTTAATTTTACGTTTTGATCATTAACCCCTAAAAAGTAATGATATCAATACAAAAAACCCTTAACGGGTTAAAAGTTTGTGACGCAGCACTGTACTTTATGGCTATAAGAATTAGAAATACGGGTCTTAAAAATAATGATATCAAATTTTCAGTGACGCTTTGATATTAATTAAATTATACATAGATTTTCTTATTTGAATTTGCTTTTTCCTTTTATTTATATTTACAGTGTAAACGTTATTTTCAACATAAAATAATATATAGCATTTACTCATTGATACCTTTCCATTCACATCTCTTATACTATGAAAGCATGTGTTTTAAAAGAAATTATATGAAATTCCAGTAACGCAGTGGTGTTACATTAAGTGATTTGTTTTTAAATTTCTCTGCAATTATTTTGTTTTGCATATTAAAGTATATGTGCACATTGAAATATTGCTTTTAATTTTCAAATACGCTGTCAAATATATCACTTTCATTAAGCTTATATTATGTACTGAAATATATTTATTTCAATGAATTATTCTATCTTTTGCGTCACGCCATCCAAAACTGAAAAAAATTTCACAGTTTTTTTCTTTGCATCACGATATCTATTTGCATGCATTTTCAATTTATTTGGATGAAATGACACAAAGTAAACATTTCCATATATTTTACTTACAGTTTTGGATGGCGTGACGCAAAAGATAGAATAATTCATTGAATTAAATATATTTCAGTACATAATATAAGCTTAATGAAAGTGATATATTTGACAGCGTATTTGAAAATTAAAAGCAATATTTCAATGTGCACATATACTTTAATATGCAAAACAAAATAATTGCAGAGAAATTTAAAAACAAATCACTTAATGTAACACCACTGCGTTACTGGAATTTCATATAATTTCTTTTAAAACACATGCTTTCATAGTATAAGAGATGTGAATGGAAAGGTATCAATGAGTAAATGCTATATATTATTTTATGTTGAAAATAACGTTTACACTGTAAATATAAATAAAAGGAAAAAGCAAATTCAAATAAGAAAATCTATGTATAATTTAATTAATATCAAAGCGTCACTGAAAATTTGATATCATTATTTTTAAGACCCGTATTTCTAATTCTTATAGCCATAAAGTACAGTGCTGCGTCACAAACTTTTAACCCGTTAAGGGTTTTTTGTATTGATTTAATATACTGTCAATTTCATTATTAGTAACTTGGTTTTGACAGTCTTCTATATTATTAATTTTTTTGTAATCATAAAATGTAAGTACAGTATCTGCATTCAAAATAATTTTTAAAAAATCTGATTTGCAGTTTGTAACTTAGTAATAGTGAATTTTGTTGTTTTCTCTGACAAGCTGAGCAGATTTCAGACTTCGGCAGATTTCAGGCTCTCTACTGTACATATATATATATTTTAATCCAATTAACAATTACTTCTATTATCTAATTGACAATATACTTATAATATACCTGTACTGATAAATATAAAGGATTTAAGTCCATATTCTTGATTTTTTCAGGAGACGAAAAATAAAGTTAAACTAACTAAAAACTAATGAGCAGAATCGATTAGGAAAAAGGGATTATGTTGGTTTATATGCTTTATACCATTCAGTGATTGTCAATCTTCATTTAATAAAGGGAAAAATTGAATTAAATACTTCATATCAAAGATTAATGCTAAATTTCTGACTTCAATCTTTTTTTACCAATGGATTTTCTCAAAGACTAAATGACATGGATTTAAATCATTTACACCAATCAATAGAGAATTTTTTTCTGAGTCTGACTATGTACGTAACTCAAAATCGACATTTTTGGACTTAAATCCTTTATACTTATCAGTACAGATATACACTCCTTCTCATATTTATAAGGACACTTTATATTTTTAAATAACTAACGTAAAAATAATTGTAAACAAGATTATACTAAGTGTAGTTAATATATCTAGTATTCTAAAAACCAAAACTGTTATAATTTTTTAATATAAAACAAAATTAATAAAAAATAATGCAAAATGTGTTTTTCTCCACGTTTTTAGATGTTCATAATTATAGGGACAATCCAGATTTTTTCGTTTTATTTAACTTACTAGCGGATAAATTACAGTTGACATGCGATTTTGTTAACTACTGGGCTAGATTAATTCATATATAAGCCTGCAATTTTTCTTGAATGGACATAACTGATAATTCCTCCAAAAAAAAAGAACGTTCAAGTAGTGAAGTATGATAAATGTGTTTTTTAAGTGGAGGGATAATTTCAATCCGCCGAATTTCTAATGAAATTCGAGGGTCTAAAATTGCTGAAGGAAATGTGATCAAACATTAAACTGCTGGTTCGATAGGAGAGAGATCTGATGCAAAATCAGAGTTGTTTTACAGAGATTGAAGACTCATAATTCCTCTTACTGTTCTACTCATAATGATTGCTGCCGAATTTGTTCGTAAATTTTAACGAAAGGTTAGGGTCTACATTTATGCATGTTTAAAATAATTAATAATATGTTAAAATGAATAAAAAAAACCTGTAATAATCAATCAGCATTTAAATGGGGAAAAGAACGTCTGTGTTAAAGTTGAATAAAGACAATATTAAATGGTAAAATGTTGCATTTTCGGATGAAAAACATTTTATTCTTGATTAACACAAATGGTTTTAACAGTTACTGGCACGATCTGAACATAGCGAAAGACAGAGCAGATTTGTTAAAGGTAAATATGAGTCGGGCATTTTAAAGGTGGATCTATGGTGCTCTGGGGAGCTGTTTCTACTGAAGGCAGAATAAATTTAGTAATTTTTTTCTATTATTATGAACATCAAGAGAATATCCGCAAATTTTAAACGTGGAATTATCAGATTTTTGTTAGATTTTGGGGGGTAATAATATTTTCTTCATCAAGACTTACATTTTTGCTCTACTTTTAGAGCAATAGGAAATAGTTTGAAGAAAGAAACTTCTGTATTATTGCCTTTCCTATGACCTAAAAGTTGAAGAAAACCTTAACTTATGATATTAGAAAAGTGCATGCAAGTGGAAAGCAATTTTAAATAGTTTAAATGTATTAAGAATATCATATATGCTATATGAAATGGTATTGAAACTGAATATTAAAAAAAAATGTATATACATATACCAGAGAGAATGTCTGACTGTTTAACCCTAAAAAGAGACCCCATAAAATATTAATTTAAAGAATAACTGAAAAAAATTACTAAAATTCGAGCTGTCCTTATAACTGTGAACACCTGAAAAATCATCATATTTAAAGTTTTTTAAGATAGAAAAACGATAAAACTTTTTAAATATAGTCTATTAATGAAATTCAAATTAATAAAAAATATATTTGTTTAAATAATAGTGTTCAGTGTTTAGTTATAGAAAATAATTTAATATAGAAATAATATAGAAATTTAATATAGTTTAATATAGAAAAACGGGTGTCCTTATAATTATGAGAAGGAGTGTATACATGAGTGTCATGCTGATATCATGACATATGCTATTTTATATATATATATAAAAAAAAACTATTCTTAAATTAAATTCAAAATCAATAGTTGAAGTACTTTTCTTCATACTAAATTCTGAAGCCAGGAATTCTCTGCAAAAATCTTGGTATGGTAAAATCATTAACTTTCTCCCTCTTCATCCATTTCCATTTCAAAAACTAAAACGACCCCTTTTCTAGCATATTTTTAGGCATGGAAGATAATATTTCTGTATGAACTTTCCCAGGACCTCAAAAAAGGGTTACTAGGGGATAAAATATGGGAGAGTTAACAGTGCCGGCCCGAGCAAATTTGGCGCCCTAGGCAAAAAATTTTTGTGGCGCCCCATTAAAACAAATTTTTAAAAGATGTAAGACACGCAGACAATTATACACATACAAATACTGTAATAAATAATCAACTAATTATTTTTATTACATATTGCATATTATTGTTTTTTCGGCGCTACTTTTAGTGTACAAACAATATACTTCAAATGAATTGTTTTAGCTTTATCTTGATCTGTTGATAATGGTGATAGTCCTACAAATCGTTCTCATGTCACTATAGAACGCTAGTAAGTTTTTATTAATTTCAATTATATGAAGCTGAGTTCTCCACTGGCCATAGACACAGGAAGTGTCAGCAACAATTTTATTGCTGTTACTAAATTCAATACACAATGTACTAGTTCGTTTTAACAAAAATTATTCAAAACTTCCTGTAGTGTACTTTCATCAACATCCTTAGAGTCTCCTTGAATTAGATAATCTCCAAATCTTCTGCATAACTTCAAAAATCACTTTGAAAGTTTTTTTTTTTTTTTTTTTTTTTTTTTTACGACTCACAATCGTTTGAAAGGCATCAGAAAACACGATTTATCTTTTTGGTCTGTTTGAACTTCTCATCATTCGAATTTCTTGCTGTATCAAGACAAGAAATATAAAAATTAATCTTAAAATGATGTTTTAGTTGATTTATCAGCTGACTGCATAATTAAACTTTTTTTTTCATTTTTCGTAATCGGGCTGGCTCTGACTCCGAAGGGAATGATACCGCAATATTAATTTCTTCTGAAAATGCCTCCTGTTTATCAAATATTACAAAAAAAATTTGTTTTTAGTAGTGGAGTTTGGGTCACATTTTCACTATTGGCGTGTCGTCATTTGTTATATGTACTGAAGAAAACTTTCTTCACTTATTTTCTAATAGGAAATTAACATTTTTTATACATGATCTAGCTTGTGTTCGTCGAGAATAGACAACTAGAATGAGGCGGAGCTTTCAATGTTTGTGGGAAAAAGCTGTGCTATGATAGGCTACATTCCACTGTTTGTGGGTTAAAAGAAGACTCCTACAGGTTAAATAAAAGAAAATCGTCAGGTTTTTGAATGACGTCAGAGAGTCATGTCGTCTATTCGCTGCAGATTACCCATAGAATTTTTTTACATTGCAAGGATACATAAACTCAAAGTGAAACCGGAAGCATTTTCCATGTTCTGTTTATCAAAGCCTCAATCTTTATTTCTTTCATATCAAACTATTATTTTTTTACTAATTATTTTGGAAGATGAAGTAAGATTTTTGCTTATTCAGATTCAGGTGGAAAAATCTTTTGTTTTTTCAATTTATTATCCTGATAGTGTTTCTTTAGGATTAGGACGAAAATAACTTTTCAAATGAGCCTAATTTGTTTTGCTAATGATATTTTTTCTCTAATTTTCTCTTACAAAATTGTACTCCAAAAAATTTTTTTTCTGTTAACAGCTAGTCTCAAGTATCAATTGTACTGAAAATGAAATTTCACATTTTATTACTAAGTTGAGCTACTAGAAAAAGAAACTATAACAGAATCACTTTGTAAAATTCCAAAAAGCCCCCACGCATAGCCCCTACAAAGTCACCTAGTCTAAAGAGCTAAAACTTCTTTCTAGTTAGAGCTAGCTTCCTTCAAATCTTATTTTTATTATTTTCTTTTTATGTCAGTTCAAAATTATAAAAACATGATGTGCAATTTAGACCCTTGAATGGAAAATCAAAATTTTATAGTTCCAATAACATACAGCCCCATTAAATAATGACTCGGTGACTTTTAGATATAGTGTAAAGCTGTTAACAATTAGATGGACAGATTTAATGACGGACTGTTTATAAAACTCAATTCGACATTGTAAGTTTTTGAAATAAATAGATCGTTATTATGGTAAAATCAAGCCAGTTGTTTGTGACTCTTTCTCTAGCACTTCTGATTAGATAAATTAGATTGACTTTGATGCCCTGAAAAGTCAGTTCGAGGATTATCCATGTCCAATTGAAAAAAAACCAAGAAAAACTCAATAAATGTTTCCAAGTCATAGCAGCAGACTTGTATCTTTTAGTCCTTTCTAGGCAAAGATTGTAAGTGTTTAAAATTTTCACACAACATGAGTGCTGTGTTTCCAAGACTACATTTTATCTATTCTAAAGTGCCGTTAGATAGTAATAAATAAAATAGATCTTGTTGTCTGGATTGTGCCGCCCTCTAGATTTGAGCGTCCTAGGCCATCGCCTAGTTTGCCTATATGGTCGAGCCGGCCCTGAGAGTTAAGCTAAAAACACAGCCTTTTAATAACATTCATTCAAGTCGAAAATTCAAAATCTTAGTATAGGTTTGACCGAGAATTATTTTTCAACAGTTTCTATTGGTGTGTATATTGGCAATGTACGCACACAGTCTTCGCCAAATTTTATCGTCAGTTTGGCACTTGTCTTTGAAGAATGAAGAAGTGTGTGATTGAGAGTCTCTCCAACATGTCAAGGAACAGAGGTCTTGAAATTGTTGTGCACTTCTATAACATTTCTGACCCTTTTTATGTATTGAATAAAAAAAAAAAAAAAATTAAATAAAAAATACTAGTTAGTGCTATTTACATAAGATGTAATATCTAGAGTGTCTTGATTCACAGAACAAAGTTGAAGTGCAATAGAAATATTACCTTTTATTTATTTTATTATGCTATGATATTATGAGTATAGTATCAATGATCACTTGTCTATTCACCACTACAATGTTAAGACCTATGCTCGTCAGACAACTAGTCAACTAGATTATTAATCTCGGCAGTGATAATTTTCACTTGGAGATACCTTGTCCCTTCAAGATTATTTATATACTTACTTCACAACTACCCCAAACTGCAAGAAATGTCTTCAGAATGAGTAAGTTCTTTAATACAATTCAGTATGATTAGTATTAATTTTCGTTCAACAGGGCCACTCAAAATACTCAGATACATTGTAAAATATAAGTGGATATGGCATGAATGGCATTTTAATTGGTTTATAAGAACATTTTCAAACAAACTTGAAAAAAGTTTGTCTGTCTATCTGCGCTCTAAATTCCATAAATTTTTGTGGAATGCCTTGAAACTTGAAACTGGTGTAGATTACTTAGATTCATTAAGATTAAGGCATGCTTCCCATTGAAAATTATATTAATAGCACTACTTGTTTCTTGTACAAGCACTCAGAAAAATATTGCAATAATTCGCAATTTATTAAAACTTTTTCATTAAAACCTGTTTTAATACTTTTGTATAACATTCAATACAGCAAAATTAACGTATGTCCTATAAATGTATATAAGCATAAGAGCTGTGTATGATTAGCATTAGTGATTGTTTCACAGGGCTACTCAAAATATTCAGATACATCGTGAAATATTAGTAGAAATGACTTGAGACAAATTTGATGAAACTGTGTGTGCAGCAAAGAATTTCTTGTTGAAATTTATCCAGACATAGACTCTCTAAACGACATCATTGACTTCAGAAAAAAAAAAAAAACCAAGAAAAATTAAAATGCTAGCAGAGGAGATATATAATATTTTAAAAAAATCTATTTTAACCAAAAAGATTTCACCATATTAAGTATGATGAATTTAAGAAAGCAATAACCAATTTAACAGTTGGGAATTTTCTGAATACAAAAGCGGAATTTAAAAATATGTATAGTATTAGTTAATGAGTTATAATGAGGCAAAATTCTCCATAGAATAACACTGGCTTTGTCTTCCAGCGACGACACATAGATGATGATGCACATCCATATGTCAGATTAAAACTGAATTTTTCTTCCTGTATTCCCTTTTCTGTTTCTTTTTTTTTCTCATATATGGAAAGCATTTAAACGAATATACATACAAACATGAAAATTGATTTGATGTTCATTTTAAAGTTACATAGATCTGCATCTAAAATTTTGATTTGATAATTTTGGCTGATCTTCATGTTTTTTTTGATCTGCTGAAACCAAAAGTGAAGCTAGTTTTTCTCTATTATGTATAGATTTTTGTCAATACAGAGCCTCTACCGATACAATTTCTTCTATGACTTTTCCACTAATATAATCATATGGTAACTTTTATAGCATATTTTCATTATTAATTATAATTAATCATGAAAACATACAATAAAAGAAGAAAACAGAAGAAACTGTGTCCACAGATATCCTTTCTGTATTGACAAAAGTCTGTACATGATAGAGAAAAACTCGCTACATTTTTGGTTTCAGCACACTAAAAAACATATGCATGCTAATATTACCAAATCAAATTTTTCCAACATTACTTATGCAGACCTGTGTTACTTATTAACATTTCTATTATTCTAGCAATGCTCAAAGCTTACAAATAAATAATTATATTTTTTCAAAAAATCCGTTTTGGCAAAAAAAAAAAAAAAAAGAACTTTTTTTGTCAAATTTCATCATCCCCGCCCTTCAAGTTAATTCTATTGGATTATTGTTGCTTTGTTTTCTGTGGATTTCTCAGGGAAGAAAAACTTTTTCAAAACACTTTTAAGCATGCAATTGATTAATTTTTTCGGTTTCACATTAATTTACAATTCATAAAAAATAGATTGAAATATTTCTTTTTTGTGATTAAAAGTTAGTCATTAAACAGTTTCTTAATTTCACCCAAAAGTATTAATTTTAATATGTAAACTAAAGTGAAAACTGGCAAATCTAAACAAAAATGTTCAAAATATAAACTTGGATTTTTTTTTTTTTTTTTAATGTTATACTATTAATAAATGAAGGTGCCTTTATTCTATAGGATTAACATGAGAAAACAAAATGTGAAATCTAACTGACCAATAATCTTGATATATTTTTTAATTCAAAGCAAATAAATTTATTATTCTCATTTTAACTTAAAAATTAAATAAATTTTTGCTTGATTATTTTTCATTAAAAAGTTTATTATTAGAAATCAGAGTATAATAATAGTAAATATAAAGTATAATAATCAGAGCAAAATAATACTAAAATAACTTGCAAAAAAATTAGCATAAAAATAATATAATTGAAAATTAAATTTAAAAAGAAATGACAGTTTCTTTGATTACTCAGCTATTCTAAACAATGTGAAAATATTTGTTATATTATATAGAACAATACTTTTCACGGAACCAATATTATCTGCATTCTTATAAAAAGAAAACTATCCACAGCTACTTAACAAAGTCCTTAAAAGTCATTAAATATATGATCCACATTTATTACTATTGTTAGTATAAAATTAAGTAATGAAAAATTACTTTTATATTTCGATTGTTTAAAATTTATGTGTTTAATTTTCTTTTCCTTATTAATGCTATGACAGCATCAAAAGTCATAACATATAAAATATAAATTTTAAAAAGCTAGTAAAGAGAGAAAAAAAAAATAATAATAAATGTAAAATAAATGTAATCATATAAATATCCTATCTGACATCACATTGAAAACACACACATGTAAAACAATGCAACATTCAATCGGAGCCCTTGAAAAAGTAATTCATGTTTTCTCCAGTTCTTCATATAAGAGATGGTTTCATTTTGTGAAATGTTTAAAAAAGTTTTCAAAATATATATATATTTATTTTATTTAATTTTTAAAGAAAAGCACAATTATACTTGCAAAACATTTAAAATACCTTATAAAAAAATTTTCCATTTATTTGGCCTATTAATTTCAGACACTCCGTGTCCATCTTCAGAGCCTATAACTAAACGTCGTCGTTCTTCTGATGTTTACTCTGCTGGGGAACGTTGTGGTTGTCGTTTCGCTTCACTTCAGAATCTTTCAGTAGTTGTTGCCAGGCAGTGGGGATGAGATAGTGCTCTCTATCGTTTACAGCATTATTGTTAGTTATAATTTCGAGGGTCTCCCGTTTTAGTGCATAGCTATGGTTATTGTAAGGGGCTATTTTTTTTATGTTAATGGAGTTAATATTTATAGGGTTATTGTTATGGGTGGTGGAGAAAGCTGTAGAGGATTTTCCTAATTTTAGGTCTGTACGGTGTTCTTTTTCTCGTTCTGAAATTTTACGTTTTGTCATTTCTGCGTTTTGTCATTCATTGGTCAGCCTGCTATATCGGAATGACCAAACGTAAAATTTCAGAACGAGAAAAAGAACACCGTACAGACCTAAAATTAGGAAAATCCTCTACAGCTTTCTCCACCACCCATAACAATAACCCTATAAATATTAACTCCATTAACATAAAAAAAATAGCCCCTTACAATAACCATAGCTAAGCACTAAAACGGGAGGCACTCGAAATTATAACTAACAATAATGCTGTAAACGATAGAGAGCACTATCTCATCCCCACTGCCTGGCAACAACTACTGAAATATTCTGAAGTGAAGAGCGAAACGACAACCACAACGTTCCCCAGCAGAGTAAACATCAGAAGAATGACAACGTTTAGTTATAGGCTCTGAAGATGGACACGGAGTGTCTGAAATTAATAGGCCAAATAAATGGAAAAATTTTTTATAAGGTATTTTAAATGTTTTGCAAGTATATATATTTATATGCATGTACATTAGGGTGCCCCTTAAATGAGGGGGAAATTTTGCTTTTGTTATTTTATTTTTTAAAATTTGATACGCAAAATCTCTAATTTTTTTCTATTTGATCTTAAACACTTTTTAGCAAAATAGCAGATCTCTGGGGTAATTTTAACATGCGTCGAATTGATGCGAAAATTTTAATAATTTGGATTTTACCATCAATTTGGCATGTACTAACATTATCCAAAAGGGCTGATATTTTGCTAAAAAGTGTTTAGGGTCAAATAGAAAAGAACTAGAATGTATACATATCAGATTTATAAAAAAAAAATCTCCTGATTTAAGGGACACCTAATGTACATGTACATATATATATATAATACTGCCTCAGCATAAAATGCATCCTTGTGTCGCCCTGTCCATTGCCCTTTAAAGCAGGGCTGGCCAGACCGCAGGCTGCATGTGGCCCGCCGTGTAAGGTTCTGTGACTCGTGATAGAATTATGGAAATTTCTAATTTGACATCTTCAGTTAAAACTCTAAAATTAATAAATTGTTTCTGATTTTTTTTTAAATGGAAATGTCGATTAATGTGGCTAAAGAAACAAACATCACTCTCATTGGTGTTAATAAAATATTATCAGATCAATAACTGATTCTTACGATTATACTTATGAATGTATAATCATAAGTTTTTGCTGTTTTATAGTTATTTTATGAATAAAAATATATTTAATATACATATTTTTTGTTTTAAATCCTCACAAGCCTACTGGAAAAATAATTACTGTATATACCATATTGATTTATGCATTTATACAATGCGACCCACCAAGAGTTTTCTTTCAGACAGGCCTTCTAACAGCATGGGCCTGATCACTGACTGGCAGTGGTGGATCCAAGGGGGCAGGGGGGGGGGCTAGGGGGCTGAAGCCCCCTAAAAGTACTGACATTCACATTACAATTGTAAACTTTTCATTGATCTGGAATAACATCTTGAAAAATCTTAGCCCCTCCCTCCAAAAGTGAAGTTCTGGATCCGCCACTGCTGACTGGCTTAATTTACCATCACCCCTCCCTTTGCACAAAAACTTATAAAACTTACTTTCCATTCTGAAAGAACCAAGAGGAAAAAGAGAGGGTTCATCTTTCTTTTCAGAAATGTCTTTTCTTTCATCAATGAAGCTTGCAAGTTTATCATGTAAACTAGAAACACCTACAGTAGACTGTAAAAAAAATATATATATATATATATATATACATGCATACTACATGTTGTTATGATAAATGACATTTTAAAACTGTTCTGAAATTTGTAAACAATTATATTAGGATTAACAAATTCTAAAGACTGTTTTTTTATTTATTTATTTTAGATTGGTAATAAAAAAAAAGGGGGGGGGGGGGATTAAAATATTATTAGAGTGACGATTATTAACTTTAAACACAGAAAAGAAAAGAAAGAAAAAAAAAAAGGCAGCAAAAGTCATTTATAAATAATGTGTTATCAGAAACTATTGTAGAACGCATAGAAAAACACTCAAAAAAGAACATGTTACACCTTACATATTTCAGTAAAAGTTTTGTTCTTAAGGCAAAAAAGTGATCAGTTACAAACTACACAAATGGAATTACCCTGTAAAAAATGCTTCAACTGAGTTGCAGCTGTAGCATATGATCATGATGTTTTTCTTTATTGTACATATAAAATTATATGAGAAAAACACATATATTCATAAAGGTTTCTACAACAAAAATCCACAATTTTTTGTGTGTTTTTCGTTTAATATATCATATCAATTTTTTTTTATAAAGTTTACTGTGCTACATTAGATACAACATACTGAAATCAGAATATAAAAAATATTAAATATCTAATGTAATATGAGTACATTTACTAAAGACATTTTAATTGCACATACGCAATTCACAAAATTTCGTTTGCATAATTTATTAGGTATATGCTTAGACTTGTAAAAAAAAAAAAAAAAAAAAAAAAAAAAAAAACTTTCCCAAGTAAATACATCAAAAATTTAGAAAGATTTTTTTGATAGAACAGTTAAATTTTAAGTACTTTCCAAAAGTAGTAATACACTTTATCTAAATATGGATAAGGGATAAAATCCCACACAGAAATTATAAATTTAAATGAGGCACTTTCTATTAATTTATTGAAGAAACCTTTTAAACACTTGCCTCATGTTTGGCCATAATATTTTCGGCTAGGCGCCCAGCTCTCCTTGGCGGCTTCATCTGAGTTCTTGGAATGATGTCTTTGGGTAGTCTTCACCATAAGGTAGCGCCATGCTCTATCTGGTGCCATTGTGACGCTGTCGTTGAACACCTCTGAATTAGTAGCGATTTCAGTGGATTCCTGGTACACTGCATATTTGTAATTGTTGTAATTTGGAAATTTTTTAGTTTCATCAAAATTTATCACTATATCCTTGTTATTAAAATTTTGGCTAGAGCTGTATTAATTTTACCAGTTTTTATGTCATTTTTATATTCATTTATTCTTGTTTTAATTTTTCTTTTCGTTACAACGATATAAGAATCTGATTCAGGATCCTGAAAATTATTATTAATTGCTTTATTAACTATTTGAGTTACTTCTTCAATGTTTATAAAGGGGTAAAGATTAATCCCGTCAAAACTAGCGAAATGGCAATTGCTTTTATCTTCAATCTGAGTTTTTTGATAAAATCTTCCGTGGATTTTAAAGAATGTTTTGAGGGGGGGGGGGGAATAATTTCACGATATATTTTAGCCATGTATTTTTCAAGATTATAGGTGAGGGCTTCATTTTTATTAACAACTGGTCAGAATTTTGGAGGGTCTGTGTGATCTTTACATCTAAAAAAAAATACGGGGTTGTATTGGGTGCATGGTTTTGAAATTGGGGGGGTATATTTTCAAGCCATTTTCTATCTTTAATTATTTTTCGGGGGTTTTCTATTAACCTATTATTAGGGTCCTTAGTTATTTCTTTAACACTAATTTGTACATGAACCAACAATAGAATTAAAAACACAGTGTATCGAAAACCGACCAATAGTAATGATATCATACATTATAAAAGTAAAACACCTTTCTGGTATAAAATTAATGCAATCTGCTCATACAGCAATTGCACTATTTTAATATGTAATGAATCCGATGACCGATGACCTAAACCAGAAATTAAACATAATTAAAGAATTTACTAAAAAAGCAGCTTACCCCGACAAAATAGTTAATAAACTTGTTAAAAATAGATTAAAAACCCTTAATAATATACCTAACTTTAAAAAAAACCCTACTAAATTTACTTCTTCTATCCTATTTGATCACGAAGCCTCAAACTAAGTAAAAAATGTAGCTAACAAATATGATGTTAATATATCCCCATTAAACCCAATCAAAATATTTTTCAACTAATATGTAGCGATAAAGACACCATTTCCCCATTAGAGACTGTGGGAATCTGTAAAATACCATTTATAAATCAAAATTTAAAAAATCAGGTTCTTATATCGGTGTAACGAAAAGAAAAATTAAAACAAGAATAAATTAACATAAAAATGACATAAAAATTGGTAAAATTAATACAGCTCTAGCCAAAATTTTAATAATGAGGATATAGTGATAAATTTGGATGAAACTAAAAAACTCGCAAATTACAATTACAAACATGAAATGTACCCGGAATCCATTGAAATTACTACTAATTCAGAGGTGTTCAACGACAGCGTCACAATGGCACCAGATAGAGTATGGCGCTACCTTATGGTGAAGATTACCCGAAGACATCATTCCAAGAACTCCACAACAGATGAAGTTGCCGAGGAAAGGTTTGCACCCAGCCGAAAATGTTATGGCTAAACATGAGGCAATTGTTTAAAAGGTTTCTTCAATTAATTAATAATCCCACACAGAGTTTAATACTTTTCTTTAAAGTGTACAGTTGAAGAACACTAATCTGCATAACTTGGTTTCAGATTACATTTTAAAACTATTAAATTTCTGTTTACTTTATTTTTCTTCTTCTTCAACTTTTACGACTTAACCAGTTAATGATAAAGAATAAATAATGTGCATATTTAGATCAACTTCAGATTATCAAACAACAGCAATAAATAAACATTTTTTGCTCTTGAACAGGGTGTCTACTGAATTGTGGAAGGAAAAAAAAAAAAAAAAAAAAATCCATGACCTTAAAAATTTTTCATGACGTTTTTATCAACATATGGACATAACCTTATATACTACGTACATTAAAAAATTCAATTTATCAATCATATTTGTTGGTTTAAATGGGACCACAAAGTAAGACAGAGTCCTTTTTAACACTCACAAACAAACATTTAATAAAGAAAGAAAAGAATAGTAGTTACAAACTGCTGGCATTTTGTCACATTCTTAAACAGCTTTCTCATAATAGATACACTAAAAAGCGATGAGTGCTCTTTTCTCTTGGTTATGTCATACATACTACGCTACATCTGATGTCATAATGTGTAGGTGTACTGAGTTGGCTAATATGTAAGGAAACATCTGTTGATATTCCTACATATCCTCCCCTTTCAACAAATGTTTCGAAAATAAAAATATATTTATACATTATAACAGCATATGAAAAATTACAGAAAATTATTTTTATGTAAAAATCACTTGAATTGTAAGAAGTGTTAGTAAGGAAATAAAATTATAAGCAAATAATTATGGTTAATAGAATAAAATAAAATATGTAAAACACAGATAAATGATGGTTAAATAATATTACCAACTTGTTAATGAGCAAACAAAGTCCAATCATATCACAACAGTTTTTGTGTTTGAATGCAGTTAAACAATTTGTTAAAAAATCAGCAGCTTTCTCATCTCATCTGATCTAATATATTTAATATTTAATTTGTCATTGAAAACTTCACACACAAAATGATGATGAATACATATTTATATGTTTGGTGCAGTTGTAATGAACTGGATTTTTCGCTAATTTTTGTGCTGATTGCTTATCACACATGATCTCAGTCGGACTCAACACAATTTTGGGAACAAGTTCTTTTAGGAAATTTCTAAGATGAATACCTTTTGTGGCCTCTGTAGTGGAAAGAGCAACAGTTCACTGCTTTCTTGGCTCCCAAGAAATGAGACCACTGGCATATTTGAAGATGCATCCAGTCTAAAATTTTCTTTCATTTACATCTGATGCCCAATCGGCATCCACATATTCTGTTAAAGGTTTACTATCTCTGTAATAAACTATCGCTAGATTTCTAGTTCCATTGAGATATCTTAATATTCTTTCGGCAGCCATACAGTGGGATTTTCTTGGATTATTATTAAATTGACTTAAATAATCAACTGCATGTATAATTTCAGGTCTGCTAGTGATGGACAGATACATGAGAGAACCGATCAATTGTCTATATGGAATGTTAGACATATGTCATGTTTCTTCTTTTGTATTGGGACACATTTCTTTCATTAATTTTACACTGTTATTTAGAGGTATATTCACTATTCTAGAATCTTGCATATTAAATTTATTTAATAAATCTTCAATATATTTCTTTTGTGTAATTACAATAAAGAAATGTCCCCATCTTGACTGAATTCAATGCCTAAGCAATAACACAAAAGGCCTTCTTTCATTTTGAAAAATTCTGCTAATTGATCTCTAATATTAAAATAATGCTCTTCACATTTGGTAAGACAAATCAAAATGCCAACATACACGATTATGATGGTATCAAAAGGATATTTTGAGTGACAGATATATTTATCAGAATTCAAAGGGTTGAATTTCATTTGCCTTAATTTTTTTTTTTTTTCTCATTTCTTAAACCACTGTCTTCCTGATTGTTTTAGACGATATGTTTTTTTAATAAACAAACTATTTTCATGTATATCATTTTAAAAGCATTCAGGAAGCTCCCTAAAAATTTCTTCAGTTAAATCACCATTTACGTATGCCATAATAAAATGTAATTAGTAGGCTGCAAAACCATTTTGGATCAGTAGCGCAGCCAGAAAATTTCGGTAGGGGGGGTCCAAAAAGAAAAACTAAAAAGCATGAAGGGCCATTTGAAACCTATTTTATATATATGATATATGCCCTGACTAACTCTAAGGCATGTGGGCAGCTGCCCTGGGCCCCTCTTCTTTAAAGGGCCACTTCCGAATCGTATGCAGGTATTCTGCAACGTAAAGACCTTTTATGCCATTGCGAGCGTGGCCTCCAGAAAAAGCTTGCCCCGGGGCTCCAGGTAGTCTAAATCGGGCCCTATGTGCGAGTTTTTTATAGCTGTCATCATTTAAATTCTGAAAATTACAATTATTTTTTATAGAAATCATTGCTCGTGTTTTCGTACGTTTTTATTTAATGAGGCGCACTATTATAAAAATCTGGTACGAAGTTTATCCAGAAACTGGATATATTTGACAGCTCATTGTATTTTTAGTCTGTGTGTGGGACTGATACAGGCAAAAATTTTTTCACTTCATTTGTAAAATTTTTTTCTGGTTCAATGGATTGGTCTTCTTTTTTAGGTTGTCATGGGCTACCACATCTGAGAAACCTACCATACCTAACATAATTATAATAATTAAATTAAATAATACGGGGAGAAAATACTTTTCGAGTTATTTTAAGATTTTTGCATATCACTTTTTTTCTTATTAAAAAGGGATGACCCTAAGAGAACGATTCAAAGTCATAAGCCTCAAATTTCGAAATAAAATTAACATATTCAAATGCAAAACGGCGATAAAATCTCTGAAAATGGACCAAAAATATCTTTACAAATCGTTTCAATTTTATTTTTACTTTCTTCGATATTTAATACAAGAAAATATTAGATTCGTGAAAAATTCTGACCTCGTGTTTTTGATGGATTTACACGTTTTGAGAAGTTTAGAACACGATTTGAGCATTTTTAGAAAATGTCTGTCTGTGTGTGTGACAAAATTTTGTGGCAAATGTATTTCAGGAGTTACAGCACAGAATTTCAGAAAATTTTATATATAGGTGCATTTTGACATAAATTATTGAGTATCAAATTTTGAAGAAAATTGTCCAACAGGTGGCGTTGTCATCCCACTTTTCTAAAATTTTAACATGATGGTATCGGACAAAATTACGTATAAATGTACGTAAAGAAAATTATTTTTTAATAATCATTATGAAATTTAAAAAATTTATAATAATTGTAATAAAAAATGATAGTTAACTGAGGGGAAAATTGTATATGTAGGAGCAATGCTTTACCCCCTGGAGGGAAGTAACCCCGAGGGGGGGGGGCGGATTTTAATTTTGTGTATCTTTCAAAAAAGCTCGTCCATACAATACCTTTAAAACGAATGGTTGAAACATAGACTTGCGATAATTTTAAATAAAGTTATCGATTTTTTTAATAATAATAAAAAAAAAACTTTTTAAAAAGATGTCATATAGAGAATAAAATTGACTTTCTTTGGATCTTTAATGTTATACTATTATTTATTATATATTTAGGGTGTAAATCGTCTGCAATCATCATGTAAGATAATTTTAATAAATTACTTTTGCTGGTGATTTTGTATAAAAAAAATATATAAGAAAGTCATGCGGTGGCCGCAACATGCTAGTTTTTTTTTTTTTTTTTTTTTTTCCATACGGCAGTTATATAAATAAAATATGAAAAATTTACATTGTGCACATAATTGTGTACATAATTAGGAAAAACTTAACAAGAAACTAACAAAATCTTGTATTGCTTGGCCATCACAAAACTTTCTTCCATATCATTCTAATGTATCTAGTTGTGTTTCGAAAGACTTGAACTGTTGTTGAAAGACTTCATAACTACCCCAGTTTATGCCTTGTGCTTCTATTTTTTCAATTTAATTTTCTTTTTTTCAGCTTTCAGTCAATTTTTTGCGAGATTTTGCTTTATTTGAATGTTTTACAATTTTCCCACAAACTTGGTCGAACCAGGGCTTTCTCAAATATCTAAAAGCCCTCGTTCGAACCCAGGTCACGCTCTTCGGATTCGCGTTTCGGAGTCTTCAGTGACTTTCTCCAAAGCTCGCGTGAACATGGCTAGAATCTTTTGAAACGACCAAATGGAGGATACTCCAACACCAACACCATTTATCCCTCTTTGTTTTGGGAGTTCCTTTGTTCTTTTTTTTTTTTTTCTTCCTTCCTTTTTATTAAATGATGTGCAAGAATTTCATTCCCCCAGTAACGCATGATCAATTGCATATAATTTCACAAAATGTCTCATCTAGTTACACTGTGATAATTTGGAGCAGATAACATTATGAAATAATATTTTTTGAATGATCTACCACTGAATCTATCACATGGAATTTGCCGAATTTTATATCAGTGTTACTTACGTTATAATAATAATAATAACAATGATATCAACTGTTGGTCAAACTTTGGTGTATATAGCTTAACAGGTGTTGTTGTAACGCCACAAATTTTTGAAAACTATATCTCAGAATCTATTAGATATAACTGAACAAAAATAACTATGCCACTAACAGGGGTGATTGTGATTCAAAGGTAAAAACCCTGAAAATTACAGCCTCAAATTAGAAAAGACCCAAAATTTCAAATAATACTCAAACTATTTAGGCCAGAAACCCCCAATCCTTTTACATTTCATTCATATATCACCTAGATAACAAATGAATAACCAATGAAAGCAAAAAATAACTTTATAGGAAATATGAAAATACAGATGGGTTACAGTAAAAACCCTGAAATCAGGGGTAAACCCTGAACACAAACACCCCTGCGTAATTTATAAAAATAACTGGTTTTTTTTTTTCTTTCTTTCTTTTCTGGCGAAGGATGTGCTAGAAAGTACTTTATTCATTATGTTAGAAAGATATAAATAAAAAATTTGTAATGACCCCCTTCATATCACAATAGTTTAATATTCAATTCAAACCCAAACTGAAAAACTGTAAACTACAGTTGCTGCAGACTGTAGACTACAGTCGGCAGCAAAAGTATCCGAGCACTAGCAATAACCCTGTTTAAAAAAAGTACACTCAATACTGCTTTGTTAAACAAATCCTTGTCGATTCATGTTCTTAGTCAGTCTAAGAACATGATTCGACAAGGATTTATTTAATAAAACAGTATTATGTGTACTTTTTTGATATCGGAATTATTGGCTAGTGCTCGGATACTTTTGCTGCCGACGGTACATGTCATTTTTCTCAAGGATAATTTTAAAATTTCATGCAACAATACAGTAAGTTTAAGTTTTCCTCACAATGGAAAGAACAATCAAAATAATAATAATAATAATTAAATCACATTAATGATATTTACTTTCATCCACAAATTTTGGTTCAAATCAAAAGTTTATCCAAAACAGTAAGAGTTTCTTTTAAAATTAAGTGTTTTACTACCTATACTCCTTTCAGGATTTTGATTAAATTAAAATTATACATAAATCTTAAATAGGAAAATTCGTTAAAGATTATTTTAATAAAAAAACCTTTTAGATTATGAAGCATATATTTCTTTTTTTTTTTTTCTTCTTCTTCTTCTTTTTTTTTTTTTTTTTTTTTTAATCCAACCAAGAAAAACATTTAACTCTAGACTCAGTTTTAAACTTTTAAATTTGTACATGGGTTGAACTTATTGAAGATGAAAAATGCATAATACGAGTATAATTCCTTACAATTAAATATTTGAAAAAATATTAAATAAATAAATAAATGCATAAACTAACTATTTTTTAAGAAATACCAAATAAAAAAAGAACTTTAAACCTTATATTTGCAAATAAATTTAACTTCTTTTAATTAATGATTAATTTATTAAAATTCGAGATTAATTTTGTTTGAGTTTTTCCACTTTCTGTTGATTTGGATCTATATATTTAACTATTGATTTACAACATTTAAAACCAGACTTATCGTCCTTTTGAATGAACCCAGATCGCGCTCCTTTGTCTAGCCGTACAGTGTTTGTCGTCGTTTTCTCCGAAACTCACGTGAGTACGGACTAGAATCATTCAGAAAGACCGGAGGACATTCCAGTCAGACCTAGATCCCTATAGAAGATAATCGGACTTAACCCTACTCCAATACAATTTTTTTAAACATTTGTAATTAAACCAAATTAAAACCTGTAACTGGCTGAGAAACTTTTAAATTTTGTTTCATTGATTCTGAACTTCTCGGAGAAGTCTCCCAAAGTGACCCTCGTCTATAATCCCTTTTTCTTAGAAATTCTAGATGTATGTAAACAATGAAAAAAATTCAGGAATACTTACCAACGGCGATCCGTGTGGGGTGTCGTCTTGTCTGGAGAATGAATGCGCACAACACATGTTTTCAAAGCCGACAAAACGCGAGCGGTCAAAAACAGGGATTTTAACTCCAATTTTAAGTCGGTTAACAAAGGCTTGTTCCCATGTTTCCAGTTTCAAAATAATTTGTCACCTATCGTGAAAAGGTAATTTAGTGCTTTGACGCTATTTTTTTTTATAGAATCAGATGTTTTCTGAAAACTGTTACACCCGAGCTTGCCGAAAAACATTCTTTCAAAAAAGGATAATGTAATTCGCCCCTTGGATACTTTCTGACGAAATTTAAGTGGAAATCAAGAATATATGTATTGTGAAACAATTTTGCTAGCACACTCATATACAGGGTTAGAGTAGATTATGAGATATATATACTATGTTAATTTAATATTTTTAAAGAGAAGAGAGAATGTAATAAGACAATAAGGCTTTTATAAAAGGAAAAATATGGAGTGAGTCCTCTCGACTTTCCGAACTTTAAGTAATTAATGGCTGTATAAATAAATTAAAGTAGGAAAAGCCGTTAATAAACAAAAATGAAAATTATAATACGATGTTTGAGTATTATCCTCACATAGAATGTTGTTTAATTTTACACTATTGCACTTCAAATAATTTGAGCCCATAGATCATAATGTTAAAGAATGTTTGTTGTGTCGCTGTAAAAATCTATAAAGGTTTAACTCACCAAAATCTATACAATTCATGCGACTGTGACCTATAATATGTGTATAAATTTTCAGCTCAATCGAAGAAGGCGTTAAGGCACCATCACACTTTCAATAACTTGAGCTCATAAGCCATATACTGATAAAGAATTTTTCGTTGCGGTGTCCATGTAAAAAACTACAAGTGCTAGATTCTTCAAAATTCCTACCCGTCGTGTGACGGTGTATATAAATGTATACACCAATAATATGTATATAAATTTTCAAACAGTCTAATAAGAAACTTAGACGCTATCGTACTTAAATAATTTCTGCCCATAGGCTATAATTAGAATTTTTCTTTGTCTCCGTAAAAAAAAAAGGTTCTACATTTACCAAAATCCTTAGGGTTCGTGCTACGGTGACCTATAACATACGGTGACCTATCAACTTTCAGCTCATTTGAACTATGCGTTTAGTCCCTATCGTGTTCACTCACATATATCGAATCACATTACAAAGCCGCTATCGCACATAAAAAATTCGGGCCCATAGGCCATAATGATAAAGAATTTTTCTTTGTGTCATTTTAGTAAAGCTGTACGTGCTAGATTCCCCAAAATCTACACTGTTTGTGCGATGGTGACCCATAACTTGTGTATAAATTTTTACCTCTATTGAATAAGGCATATAGACGCTATGTTCTGTATTTTATTTCACTAAAGATTTTTTTTTTAATTTTATTATAATTATTTAAATTTATGCCTCCACCTTCTTTTACTAATTGCGGGACTCTGGACGGTTTTCCATGTTTTTGGGGACGCCCTGCTTCCTTTCCGCCGTTCGAACTTGTCTCGTCAACGCATGCAATAGCTTTCTCTGTTGCACTTAGGATTTTTTAAGGAGTTAATAATTTTATTTTATTTTACTTTTATTTATTTTTTTTTAACTCCTGATGCTTCACTCTGAAAAATCTCTGCTCATGCGTGGAATATTTTCAGAGTCTAAATTAAAAACGCTTTTAACTGTTTTTTTTTTTTTTTTTTTTTTTTTTTTTTCTGAAAAATCATCTTCAAGATTTTTATACTTTCGATGGAGGTAAGCATTAGTTGCAACCAATTGCAGGTACTCTGAAGCACTCACGTTGTCGTTTACCTTAAAAAAATTTGGGCTCGTAGGCCATAATGATAAGGAATTTTTCTTTGTGTCTGTTAAAAAAAAATAAAAATAAAACTTTTAGGACTAGATTCATCAAAATCAATAAGGTTCTTGCTAAAGTGATTTATAACATACGTACACACTTTCAGCTTATTGAAACACAGCTTTTAGATGCTATCGTGTTCACTCACAGGCACACACATACATACATCAACGTAAATATAGCAAAAATGAACTTAGGGAACCTCAAATCGTGTAAAAACTTTAAAATTCAAATTGTTGCAGTCGGATTTTTTGGCATAATTACAATACTTTCCTCACATACGTATGTTTGGAAAGTAAAAATATGTTGATTTTTGTACAAATTTCTGGTCGAATTTTTATACGTAATATCAGGACCTGCTTGACTTCATGTAAAGACTGAGGCACACATGCTTTCTTAGACACCCGCCAGTACTTGACGATGTGAAAATAGTTGAAAAAGTGACCAAAATTTTTGAACACAGAACAAATAGAGATCAAATAATCACAAAAGAAATTAGTTTTAGGGCCCCCCTCCCTGCTATTCAGGGTCCGAGGCCCGGGCCCCACCTGCCACTGTGGTAATCAGGCCCTACATAATGCATAAATTTCTGAATAAAAAATCTTAGCTCATAGGGGGGGTCCGGACCCGCTGGACCCCCCCCGTCGCTGCGCCACTGTTTTGGATACCTGTTGACCACCAATACTGGTTAGTCAATTATATTAGCAGAGTGTGCATGATGAAGCTCCTTTAGTTTTGCTCTCTAACTTTTTACGTCCTTAAAATAAAGAAGTGTTGCCTTTATATTAAAACAGAGATAGTAACAAAGTAAAGTTTATTAAATATAAAACTTAACAAAACAACTGTGAATAAGTCATGATATTAACTGACTGCAAGTAAGTCAATAGTCAAGTTAAATGAAACAAAAATTAGTTGAAAATATTACGATATATTGCCATCTTTCATATTATATACTACCAGGAGGATCTAAAAAATTATTTATTTGAAAAAATTTAATGAAGGTTTAGATAAAGTCATTTTAGAAATCAGACATCGATGAGATTCAAATTATCACCAAGCATAAACATTGTTGGCATCTCCAATCAATTATTTAAAACTTAATGACTTCATTTGAAAAGAACAATGACCTTTAACAATAAACTTGAACTGTAAATTCAAACTCATAACTTTAAATTTAACAACAAATATCTTTAAAATATAATAAGCCTTTTAATACATATTAACAAGACAAACGAAATGATAAAGAATGAGTGAATGAAATGAAGAAACATACCTTATTTATACTCTAACAGTAGGATTATGCCATAGCCACTCAGCAGCTTCACTGGGACAACACTGCTGATTTGGCAACTCCCTACACGTGACAAGTCCCCATAGCAACGCTACGACTTCCATACTATCACATTACCCAGAAGCTAATGGCGAAAACTTCACTTCTACTACAACTGTTAATGTGTTACGTTTGAAAAACATAAACACAATTTTAACTTTTTATTAAAAGACTCCCTATATAAAAACTGCTTTTAAAGAAAGATTAAACTTAAAAAGGTAAGATTTAAATTAAGAAATTCACCATTAAACTTTTATATTATGGGAATGAACTTCTATATTTTAATACTTCAAGGTTTAATCCAGATTTTTTAAAATGGTACCCTATTTGTGAATTTATAAAACAATTTGTGAAAAATCAAGCAAGTTTTGTGAAAATTAATTATGCTTCCGAACAATTAACCAAAATGTGCAAAACAGTTTATTTAATTTTAAAATACATTTAAAAAGTAAAATGGAACAGTTTAAATAAATATATATGTGGGGCGAGTACTTTCTTATGTGTGAGGTAAGATGGTGTTTACTATTTAGATATTTACTACTGTCAACAGTAGATATCCAAATTGAGGGTATTATTATGTGTTTGATGCAGCAAAGCTTATAGAAATTTTTAGTATGGAGCTATATTGCTGAAAATTGACTTTGTGAAGGTGCCTCTTTGCTTAAAGTTGATTTTGTGAAAGTGTCTCTTTGGCAAAAGTTGACTTTGTGAAACTGCCTCAAAGAGGCACTTAATTTGTTCTGGATTAACCTCTTGTTGCAAAAAATAGTGCTCTTATAAAATTTTGCTTGTCCATACATACCATTGTTATAGTACGTTTTTCAATCGGATTAACATTTTCAATCGGATTCATTAATTTTGTTTTCATAAACTTAAATTATAATTAAATTCTGTATTAAAACAATTTCTATGCATTAATTTGGACCTTAATTTAAAATGAAAATAGTTTTCTCAAATGTTGCAAACACTTACTTAGTTCAGCATTTCAATACTGTTTTTGTTTACACACAATTAACTAATAAGATCATGTTGTTACAGAGAAAAACTGCCTCTTAATGAGTATTTCGCATTTCTCCCGTAAGGTGGCCCCTTTCATTCGTTTAGGGTTTTATTCAACCACTCAACCCTCAGACGAAACATCCTTCTTCTGATTGGCTCTCTTGAGAAGTGTATCCTTTTTCTGTCAACAACGTTGTTTGTAAAATTAGAATAAGTTTTCAATTTCTTATAAAAGCTGTCTGCTCATGAACTAGGTCACCTTTTCTTTTCCTGTTGTTGACCTTCACTGCTGCTGTCAGTTGACAGTTTGAAAGTTTCAGTTTCCATAGGATGTAGTTTATAGAAAGTTTTAAAGCAGTTATGGGGTGGCGAAGCAGGACACTTTGGTCCCGCCGTTTTGGTCCCGTCACTTTGGTCCTGTCATTTTGGTCCCTTCACTTTGGTTCTGCCATTTTGGTCCCGAGGAAATTTTGGTCCCTGGCCATTTTGGCCCCACCAATTTTTCACTATTTTTTAAAAATACATATCAGATTTTTAATATGATAGCATATTTATTGATACGGAAAAATTGAAGTGCTCTTAGAATATCTTTAATTAAGGAATAGCTTACAGATAAATATATAAATTTTCGAGATTACGATTGCTACCTAGATATTGAGTTTCGGAGAATTTTGTACTATTATTTTTTTTTTGCAAACATTTAATATATTTAAACTTTTTTTTTTTCTTTTTAATGCAATTGAACTTTTTTTTTTTTTTTTTTTTTTTTTTAGATTTTTTTCATTTGATTTCGATTTAACTTACTTCAATTGTTATTTGACTTTAATTCACTATTAGTGACAAAATTTTGTGATTTTATAAGTATTATTAACAATAACAATAGTACCTTCTTATTAAAAAAAGAATGCCCATTTGATTATATTTATTGATTAATTTAATCTGAATTAATTTAAAAATAATAAAATACAGAAAACTTTTGTTTAAAAAAAGGGAAAAAGAAAGAAAACCTTACGATATTAAATATAATTTGTTTTTAGTGGCAGAATGCTATTTCTTTCAAAGAACTAATTATTGTCCTACTCCCATCATAGACTCTTCTTCATTAGCATAAGCTAATGATCATTTATAAAGTTTTTGAACTTACACATGAATTTATTCATAATACATGTGTGTGTGAGAGAGATATACGTTTCATTCAATCTGATTGCGATTTAATTTTTACCATTAATCTAAGAGGAATTTATTTCAAAATTTGTGTTATATTAATAATAATAAAATTCATGTTTGTTTGTCTGTGATATTTAATTACGTTAACCGTGTATGTATGTGTATAAATTACTTTTCTTTCAATTATAATAATTTTATTTTAAAAATGAAAAAATATAAGTAGTCCAATATTAAAAATATAAGTAGTCAAATATTTAATCAACTGTGCATATTGTAAGCCTCAATGTTCAGAAAATGTTGATGTTCAATTTTTTTTTAAACCTTTTTAGTTTAATATTATGTTTAAAATAAATAAATGAATATATCTGTCTGATATGTCTCTATGACTAAAAATAATTCCCGCATTGAAATCGCTGTAGCACCTTGGTATTCGTTTCACACCTGTTTCTCCCACAGATAATAAAAAGGAATTTCACTGTTTTGTTTCAGCGCATTTGAAAAAAAAAAAAAAAAGGAGGGGAGGGGTTTTTAATGAAAATTTTCTTAAACAATATTGTAAGGGATTATAATGAAATAAAAATGCTTTTCCATATCTGTGTGATATGTAACTATTTCCTTTGTTTGACAAATATATCCGGATTGACAGAGAAGAAAATGATTCAAGTTTAGCAGATCTGTACAAACTAATCCTGAGATCATTATTTAGGTTCCTCGCATCTTCTTTTATTATTAAATTCTAACATTTAGGAGATGCTTGGATAAAGCATCGATTTCCTACAAATTTTGTATTCGAACACTCAAAATTTTAATGTGATAATTAAGAGCCGCATTACAGTGTTTCTTATTAAAAACCTTGTATTTTATTTAAACTGAAATTTTGCAGACTTAGACAAATTAACAATGCTTAGATTTTCGCTGATAACTAATACCTTTATCATTCAAAATTTGATCGGAAATAATAAATTTTCTGTTCTATGTGTCCTACAGTTACATCATTTTCAACAAAGGTTGTAGATATTCAACTCTCCAATTGAAAACATTCGACTAAGTTCTCTTTTGTTTGAAGTTCTTAATTTTGTTTGAAGTTGATTATTCCTAATATAAGGACCAAAACGTGGGACCAAAATGGCGGGACCAAAACGTCAGGACCAAAATGGCGGGACCAAAGTGTCATGTACCCATGGGGTGGTGAGCTGAAGGGTTTTTTTTTTTAGATGTTTATTTCTCCTTTTCTCTGCTCCTGTAGTCTGGTATACATCGCAAATTTAACTTTTTTTGAGATTAGCTTAAATTATGGATCATTTTCTAATATTAAATTTTTTCTGACTCACTAGGAATTTTCATTTTTATTTTATTTTATTGTATTTTTTGTGCCTTGCTTTCAATAAATGAACTTCGTTATAAGTAATTTAAAATATCTTTTCCAGTTTCATTCATCTGTGCCAACTATGATAAATACAGGGTTGCCACTCAAACAGGAAAATGAAATCCCCTGAATTTTCCAGGTTTTCCAGGTGCGTTCTAAGCAAATTCCAGTCTAACCATATATTGAGCACTGGTTATGTTCAGGCCAAAATAATTATGGTACTACTTGAAAACACAAAAAATACATATGACAAAAGTTACATACAGTGATAGCATCTGTCGCTTATAAGCAGAATAAGAAATTTCTTTCACGAGCGAAAAGGAAGGCTGGCGATGTTTAAAAAAATCATGGAAGCTAAGGGGGGAAAAAAAAACAGAAAAATTACCTACGTTGGTGGAATAATTGTTTTTTCTTTAGCAACTATTGTATGAAATTCCCTGACTTTTCCAGATTCTGGCTAAAATATTCAAATTCCCTGACTTTTATGGTCAATTTTCGAATTCCCCGACTATTCTAGGATTTCCTGGTTCTGCAGGTAGTATGGAAACCCTGTAAATATAACCTGTTAAAAATAATTTTGTCTACAGAACAACATATCCAGCAGAATCTGTTTCATGTGGCCAGGGTATTTAAAATTGTTATTTAACCTTTATTTGCTTAACACCTTGTTTTATTTTAACTTAATAAATGTTAGATTTAAAGAAATCTTAATTTAGTGTTCAATGTATCCTATACTGACAATTATCACTTTTACATTTTCCAGATATTTAAAAATAATTAAAAAAATGCAATACCAGCCAAGCTACATTGTGCAACTTTATTTAAATATATTTTTTATTTAGCTACTTAATGTAAATTTTGAAATTAACTTTAAATAAAATTTAGATTGGAAGGTTTTTTTTTTTTTTTTTTAAATAAATATAATTTTGGAATTGCTATTTTTAGGAATTTTCGCAAAGGAGAAAAAAACTAAATTACACTGTTGCTTTAATATAGCAATGTAACACCTCAGCACTTTAAAAGCGAATTCAAAACAAGATTTATATATAACCTTATTTTTAAAACTAACGTTTTAAACTTAAATATTATATTAAATTTGTACTATCCAATATTATAATGATCCTCATAATATAGAGCAGTATGGGAGACCCAATTTCAGTATGATTTCAAATGAGAATCATTCCAGAATAGAACTAAGTTTTATATCAATATCATATGCAATTGCAGTTCTTATAGAACTTAATCTTGCTACGGGTGAAAAATTTTCCTCATAATCAATGCCTTGTATCTGAGACCAACCTAATCTGGCTTTAAATTTTTCAATTTGGCCATTTGGTTTGAATTTTGTCTTTCAGAAACATTATTAATCAGTTGTTTAATTTTTTATTATCTTTTTTACTTTTTTTTTTTTTTTTAAATTATTATCCATATATTTTGTACTTTTTTTTATTACAGTTTGTACTTATTGTGGTATTATCCAAGTATAAGGGTTGTAATTTTTTTCTGAAATGTTTTGAAATTTGTCAAAGAAAATAAAACTTTAACATCTCTATCTGGGTTTTACTTTATTTACAAAAGTCCTGTACCTTTCCCAAACTCATTCTTTTTATTAAAACTGGAAAATGTAATAAAAGTAGTATTCTAAAAAAAGTATAACAGACAGTTTGGAATGAAATTATATATACAAGAATGATACAGCTTTAGATACTTCAATGTCAGACTTCTAAATTGTATTATTTTAGTGACAATAACAACATATTTTGACATAGTTCAAGTATCATCTTTGATATTTGGTGTAAGAACATCATAAATCAAAAGCAACTATTTAAAACTTATATTTTTTATACTTATTCTTTCGAAACAGAGAGAAAAAAAAAAAAAAATCAGTTAAAAAAAAAAAAAAAAGATCTGCTACATAATAAAGATCTGCTACATAAGCCATCCGACGCAAATGGCATAGCATGTTGAGTGAAAGTGTCATTCTCCTGCATGACAATGCCAGGCCCCATACTGTTCAAACAATGCAGAAATTGTTGCGACGGTTCAGGTGGGAAATCTGGAGTCACCTCTCATACAGCCCAGATGTGGCACCCAACAACTATTTCCTGTTTCTGAGGTTGAAGAAGCACTTATCTGGTAAACGGTTCTCTTCAGACAGTGATGTGAAAACATCCGCCGAGACCTGGCTCAGTGGACACGGACAGACCCTGATTTCTACCAAGACGGGTTGAACAAGTTAGTTCTGCACTCTGATAAATGCATTAATAGTAATAGACTTGGTGATTATGTTGAAAAGTGATAGGCACGTATGCCTCTTAATTTCCTTTTGTATTTTCTGTTTATTGTAAATAAGTATTTCTTTATTCGAATTTTAACCTTTTTTTTATCACCCCTCATAATTATTTAGCGATAAATATTAAAACATTTATAAGAAATTTAAATTATTAATTTGAAAATAAATAATGTTCACTCATTCTATTATATAAATTCTTGAATAACCCTATTCTACATCTATCTTGAAAACTCGGCATCATTTATTGGGTGAGTGCAAAAGTTCTACCCGTTTTTATTACCCATAAAGAAGAGCAAATGAACAGTACCTATTATTGTGCATAATACCCATTGCTATCTATGACCTCTTGCCATCTATCTTGTAGGAGATGAATCCCACCCCGGTAAAATTCCGGCAGTTTCGAGTCAAAAAAGTCTTGGATGGCAGTTTTCACAGCATCAAGAACATTAAAGATTTTCTGACTGAAGGTATTGTTCAACGCACAAAATAGGTGATAGTCAGTCAGTGCCAAGTCAGGAGAATAGGGAGAGTGGGGTAAAACCTCCCAACCAAAGACGAGTAACTTTTGGCGAGTGATGACAGCAGCATGAGGCCTGGCATTATCGTGATGAAGGATAACACCGCAACAATTGATGAGACCTGGCCGCTTTGTTACCAAATTTGAATGCAGCCTGTCTAACTGTAGACAGTAAAAGGCAGTATTGATGGTTTGGTTGAGTGGCAGGACCTCCCAGTGAATTATTCCCTACACATCCCACCACACACTCAATAACACCTCCTTGGGATGAAATTCAGCTTTCGAAGTCGATGCAGGTGGATCAGAAGAGCGACACACAGTCCTACGATGCTTAACGTTATGGTACATAACCCACTTCTCATTTCCTGTCACAATTCGTATCAAGAATGGATCATTTTTGTACCGGGAAAGCAAGGAAACACAGGTGGCGATTCGGTCATCCCACTGATTAGCTGTCAGGTTATGCGGAACCCAATGATCCAACTTTCTCATAAAACCCAACTTAACCAGCCATCTCTCGATTGTTGTCTGGTGCACGTTGAAAGTCTTCACTAATTCTTGCATGGTTGGGTTCAGGTTGTTCCTTATGGCTTGATCAATATCGTTGTCTCCAACGTGTGATGGCCGTCCACTCCGAACCTGATCTTGGCAGCTTCTGTCTCCTTCCCTAAATTTATGAAACCATCGACAACATGTGCTTTCATCTCTTGCATCCTCCCCATAAACTTGACAAACATTGCGACATGCTGAGGCTGCCGTACTCTTTTTATTGAACTTGTATAGCAAACAATGTCTTATATGCTCCTTCTCGCTTTCCATGTTACACCCTCTGATATATATATCTTTTTTTTTTTTTTCGTAGATGATTAACTTTGTGAGACACTATGCATTTGTATGTGAGGTATCCACACATTTCATTGGCCAACAATTTGTGTCATTACAATGTCATGTGTGACATCAATTCCATTGCAAATTTGCATATCCAAAAACAGGTTGAACTTTCACACTCACCCAATATATAATATAAAGAATAAGAAAATTAAATGTCTATTATCATTTCTATTCTGTTAAATTTTTAAATGAGGAATTAGTACTTTTTTGATTTATCTAAAATAAAAACAAAAGGTATATACGGAAAATAAATAAATAAAAAAGGAACCATACAGCTTCAAAAAATAAAGAACTAATTTATAAAGAAGAAAGAAAAAATTAAATGAGAAGAAAGTTTTCAAATTCTAATTTTTGATTATTGTAAAACTTTTTCTTTGATATAATTTACAGAAAATATGTGTCATACTATTAGTGATTTAGCAGTACAGATTTGGAGGTGTCATCTGTCACCGAAAAATAGTACTAAACTTTCTCTTGTTTAGATTTCATGAAATAATGTAATAAAACGACTAAAAAAATTTGAATTTAAAAAAGGGAAGAAAGTTTCTAATCTTTTTAAAGTAACTTTTATAAAAATTTTCAATTTTCATAATTATGGAATACCATAATCTAGCAATACAAGTGTGAATTGTAAAATACAACTAATGGGAGGATTATCACTTTATTCAAATTCAATAATAGTTTTAATTGAAATTTTAAGCTTCAAGACAATTAAATGCACATTTTTATTTTATAGTCTTTACTTTAAAATAAAATTTAAGAATATTACTAATATATATACACTAAAGCTCAAACATTTAATTAATATTATTTTATAAATTTATAATTATTTGTTAAATAAAAATATTTCTGATAAATAAAATTTGTTTGCTTATATTTAGTGAAATATTATGAACTACAGGTTAGTGGATTAACAGTATTCAGCTGTATGTGAAATTAAACTCTAATATTGTTGATACCGTTCTGAATTTTTATTGTATTCACTTATTAAAACTATTGAAAAACTGTCAATGTTGTTAAAGAAACTTTTATTCTCATATAAATGGAGTTTAATCAAAATAATTTGTAAAAATCAAATATAAATTATCATACACACTTGCTCAAAAGTTTTTGCAAGAATTAAAAAAGAAACTTTTTTCCATTTTTTAAATGAATTACCTTATAAAAGGTTCTTAATCTTTGGAGTTATAAAGGACAGGATTTTTTGCATATTTTTCAGTAAGGATTATTTCAACAATTATTTAAGGGGTAAGGGACAGCAACAACAAATTGAATAAATAAATAAATAGCATTTACACCATTAAAAGAGTGAAATTTTCTTAACTATAGCAAAGTACAATTTTCTGATATATTTGTGTAAAAATATCATGTTAAATTAAAAAACTATAAGCATTACATTAAAAATTTAATATGAGTTGACTTATAATGAAAACACCAATTTATGAGTGACCCATTATTAAAAATTAATTTTAATCAACAACTTAAAAATGGATTAGGGGAAGGATGGGCAAAACAGGGTACTTAAGGTTATTCTGGCCAATAACTCTGTGACAAATAGAAATATATGCAATAAGTAATATTTATTTCAATTTTACAATCTTAGCGGTTAATTCTGCAGTATTGGAATTTGAAATACACCACATATTTTATGATCTGCATATGAATATATTCAAAGTAGTGCTGCACCGAGTAGCACTTTGGCCGAGTAGCCGAATACCGAGTACTCGGCCTTTTACTACTCGGCCAAGTACCAAGTAGCAGTAAGAAAGAATAATTGATGCATAATATGAAGAAATTTGCATATCTTAAAATTAAAGAAAAAGGCTTTTGAACATAAAATTTAGTTAAATGGTAAACAGCATACTTTCATGCAGAACTCTTGTAGTGTATATACATAATTAGGTTCATTGCTATATTTTGATACCTTCAGCATAGTGGATTACTAAAACCATAACTGATAACTTTATTCTTAACATCTTTTTTAGATGCAAAATTATCATCCTCAGATAATTCTTAGAGAACATAAAAGTTACTAGGCACTAAGGCTTAATTTAAGATACATGAAATTCACATATGAAAGGGGAACATTAAAATATTTTATAATTTCAAACATGATAGGCTTCATTAATCTTCAGATCGTAGAAATGTAAAATGACAGGTGGTTTTGGGCCATAATTTGCAAAACAACAGATTTGATTATGAAAATAAGTTTTAAATAACATTTTAGTGTATTTACCTTTTTTATATATAACGTAAAATGCCATAAAAGCCTTTACTCGGTTAACTGCCCCCTCCTCTTTTCACATTATTATTATTATTTGTTCTTAAAATACTAAATAAACGCACCTTTTGCTCAACAGTAGACTGTATCCGAATAGGTTACAGTTTTTTACGTTATTTTATAGTATAAAATTCAGAATCAATCTTTTCTTACCGATTTGAAAGTCTGTTACTTTTATTTGCACAAATGAATACCGAAAATTTTGTGTTAATATTACATAGAGGTTCTTTTTTTTTTTTTTTTTTTTTAATATTTTATTTTTGTCTGATTTATAGATAAAATTTCATGTACTAAGTTTTTATAAAAAAATGCATATTACATTCATACAAGATAGTTATAATTAAAGGCTCATATCATGAATCATCTCTATACTAAGTTTGGTAACAGCCCATTTTAACTGCAGAAAGCTGTTATAGCAAAAATTTTAATTATAATGTCTCTGTATTTATATTTTCATATTTTTTTAGTTTAGTTATAAAATAAATATCTCTCATTAACACATTTCTTTCAATAATGCATCAAAATAGTGACATTCCCACAACTACTCGGTACTGGCTGAATACATAGCCTAAATTTGGCCAAGTACCGAGTACTCGGCAAATGGGCCGAGTAAGCCGAGTGCCGAGTACTTGGTACAGCTCTAATTCAAAGTTGCAAACTTCCCCATTTTGCCCTATGGGATAGGGTAAAATTTATAAAATTATTATTTCTAGAGCAAAAATAAATTTATATGCTTCTAGAATAGCTAAAATAGCAGATCAGCTAAAAAAAATTGGCCAGCCGATGCAAGATGTGTATCTATGTTATCATTTTCTCCAAAATTTGCCGGATAGGTTTGAAGCTGCTACGCGATACATCATACAATGGACTGAAGGTTTTGAGTTTAAAAACATTGTTTTGGAAATGACTGATATCCATCAGTGTCCTCATATTAAATAAAACATCTGAATTTACTTATTTTCATTCAAGAAAGCATTTAAAACTTACCTTTTTCCTATTTTATTAAATCCTTTTCCATATTTAAAACTATTTTGCTTTCATCTTACAGACATCGTTATTCTGTTTTACTATATCGGCGTTGCCATTTCCAGTCTGCATAATCTTTTCTTTTTGTGCTGTTGCCACTTCTTGGAAATTGTTATTTTAAATTATGTTTTGGTTTTCACCACCGGATGTCGTGGCGCGGCAGTCAATTTTATTATGCAGATCAACTTGTGTAGAGTAGTATATAAGGCCGTGATGTTTGAAGATACTTCAGTTTTTGAGCTGAGTTCAGTTCTAGTTTCAATGAGCTCCAGCTAGTTTTGGCTTGGAGTCCCGGTTCCGGTGAATAGCTGCTGGCGGCTGTTCTGAACTATGAATATAAATTGTGGACTGCTCATGTTTTATATGCTGAACTCAAATTTAAATATAAAGTAAATCGATTGTTGAATTGTTCTGTTAAGTTTAATAGTTTCATGATGTTGAATATTGTTTACAATGGTTAAGTTTAGAAATTTTTTCAATCTACAATATTTTCTTCAGAAATTTAAATGAATAGTTTTTTTCATGAGGACTTATTTTTGTAATGCCAAGTTTTTTTGAACTTTATTTAATTTTCTGAAATCATTGGTCATGCGGCGACCATGAATTGACTTCGATCGTCTGCTAAAAGAAAGTTGGGTTTAACTGAGGTCCTTCTAGCTATTCTATTCATTGGTCATGCGGCGACCATGAAGTTTGGGATCGAGTGCTCCAATTCTATAGCATTCGCTGGTCATTGGGCGACCGCGATCTTCGTTAAATGTATTGAGTTTTGATCTTCTATTAGTTTCGTTTTCTCTTCAACATGATTTCTACGTTACGTTACGTTACGTGGTGTGTGGTTAGTCACTCTTCAATAAAAATGGTGAAATGCTTGTGACAGTGTGATGTAATGTTTTTCTCGTCCATTTTTCCACATTGGTCATGTGGCGACCATGTAAATTGACTTAAGTGTTATACCAAAGACTTTTCTTTCTATAATGTGCCAACAAGTAGCATTAATGTGTTAAATGAAGAAGTAATATAATTTTGAATTGTTGTTGAAAAATAATTTTGTTATACTGAATTTAAAATTTGTTATATCTTTATATTAAATCGTTTTCTAGTTATTGTTATAATTGTTTTGAATTTATTATATCTTCATGAATAAATTCTTTTCGTTTTAAATTTTTCTTTTGTATTTACTGAGTCTAACACCTTTTTACATACTAGTCAAATTAGTTTAATCAAAATCCTCTAAACTTAAATAATTCTACTGCAGTATTGATCTGCTTAATATAAAGTTTATTTAAGACAGACCTTAAAGTGTCTGACAATGATGACAGAAGAATCCCGTTTACAATTAAGAGATTCTAATAAAAACGGATGCTGTGAAGTTCAAAATATTTCCTGTAGTAATAAGACCTTCCAGAAATCCATTAAGTTCTTTAGATGGGGCAATAAAGGGCATATATGGAAAAATTGTTATGTTAAGCTTCCAAATCAAAATAATTCTAATGACTTTAATTCTTCAAATTTTTCTAGACCTAACTCTCCTTCAAGGGTTAAGGGAACTGGCACCAGCAACCGTAACAAGTGTAAATATGGTCCCCTAAATTCTTACTTTATTGCTCAAGCCAATTTTAGCAATTCTGAAGATGACAGCTGTTGGGCCTTCAACCCAGCAGCGTCACATGATTTTTGTCATAATTTAGAATATTTTCAAGAGTATAATAATCCAATTGAGGGTGAAAATTTAAATGTTACTGTTGATGGCATAAGTATTCCCATTGAAAGTAGAGGGTCTGTTCACTTAAAATTTAAAGATCATTCATGTGTTTTAAAAGATGTATTATATTCTTCCAGATTGCAAAAAAAATTTAATATCTGGTCCTAAAATGAACGTAAATGGAGCTCGTTTTTTTGGCCAAGGGGGGAGGATAAATGTGATCAGCATAGATAATAAGAAATTTTTTTCTGCTGTGTTAAATAATGGAAGTAATAATATTTACCCTAAGGTTTTAAATAAGAATGGGGGGCAGGTTTCAAATGTTAATGTTTTTCAGGTAAATTCAAATAGTGTTGAATCGTGGCATGCACGTTCTGGGCATGTAAGTTCTTAATTAATTGTTCACACGAATAAATGTAATGGTGCTAAAGGTTTACCTAAACTGAAACATTCAAATTTTTTTTGTGAACCCTGCCGCCTCAGTAAGCAAAAAAAGATCTTGTTTAAATCAAATGTTAATATTCAATGTAAAGAACCCTTAGAAAGAATTTTCATGGATGTTTGGGGACCTACAAAAATAAAGGGACACCATGGGGAAACTTATTTTCTTTCTATAATTGACATGTTTTCTAAAAGGACTGCCATATATCCACTTGTTGATAGGACTCAAGTTTTTTCTGTGGTTGAAAGACACATTGCCTGTGCTGAAAGGCAGTTGGGGAAAAATTAAAATTTTTGAGAACCGACAATGGTTCAGAGTTTGTGAACGATAATTTTAAGGACTTTTGTGATAAAAATGGTATCGTTCATGCGGTAACAAACACTTACTCTGCAGAGCAAAATGGTGTCTATGAGCGTCTTAATCAAACTGCTTTAAATTGTGTAAGAGCAATGCTTGTGGATACTGGACTGCCCCTCAGTTTTTGGTCCAAAGCCGTTATATATTTTGCTTATACATGGAATAGATTGGTTCACACTGGTGAAAAAAGATCCCGTTCGAGCTTTACACTGGACATAAACCTTCCGTAAGACATTTAAAACTGTTTGGTTTAATTATATATGTTGGTGTTCCTAGGCAAAAGCGTCAGCACAAGTTGTCATTTAGAGCTAAGAAAGGTGTACTCATTGGGTACGCCTTAAGAACAAAAGGCTGCCATGTTTGGTTTGAACAGGAGAATAAAATTATCGAAACACTTAAATGTTTCTTTTGGGAATTTTCTTTATGGTAAGGACAGTGGAGCAGTGCTGGGCTCTCTGTCTTCTGACCTAGGCCTGTTCGCAGATAATCCTGTTGACTGTGCTTCTTCCGGTCCTGTAGATATAGTCTTGCAGAACAAGTCTGAGGGGGTTGACGAGGAAGTTGAACCTGTTTCGACTCCTATTGATACTCAAACTAAAATGGTATGGAGAAGTAAGCCTGTGCCTACACCGACTGGTAATCTTTTTGATGTTTATTATTACTCTGGGGATTCTAATATGAGGTTAAGGTCTTTAAATGATGTCCAGAATTATTGTAATACTTATAATATAGTTTTTTCACCTGAAGTTTTTGATTTTTCAGGAAATAATTTGTTTGAAGGGGTTGTGAATCAAGATATTGTGCCTTCAAATCAGTTAAATTTAAACATAAAAATAATTCAACATGACTAGACCTAATAGTTCCTAAAACCTTCAATCAGACCAATATTTAAAATGGAAAGATGCAATGGATGAGGAGATGGCAAGCATGCAAAGTTGGAAAGTTTGGCACCTGGTTGAATTACCAGAAGGAAAAACCCCTTTAGGAAGAGAAGAGACGAACATGGTAACAAAGCTCATTTCAAAGTGAGGTTCGTGGCCCAGGGTTTTCGCCAAATCAAAGATGACACATATGACGAAACCTTTTTCCCTGTTGTGAATTTCTCCCTTGTGCAGTTTTCTTTTTGCTTTTGGTGCCCAATTTGAACTGGTGCAATGGAATGGTTTGCTTAAACTGCTGGGGTATGTTTCGTATACCATGCAGTATAAATTAAATTTAAAATGTAATAATACTAGTTTAATTGCTTTTTCGGACGCTGATTTTGCAATGATTATGTTTCAATGGGTGGACAGATTGTCTTTTTAGATGAGAGCCCCATGTCCTGGAGAACTCTCAAAGAGAAGTATGTGAGCCTTTCCACTATGGAAAGTGAGTTCATCACTATGTGCGAGTGCATCAAGGAGTTAATGTGGCTTGATCACATCTTGGAAGATTGTCATGTTTTAAATTAATTCCTGGTATACATAATCCTCCGGTTCTTTATTCTGATAATCAAGGTGCCATTGAATTTGCAAAATCTCCGATCGAAAATAATCGGTCTAAGCACATTAATGTCAAACTCTTTTTCATTCGTGAGTGGCTTTTTGAGGGGCAGTTCAGTCTTAAATTTGTTTCTAGTAAATTTAATTTTACCAATCCTTTTACAAAACCCCTTACCAAAAGGCCTGTCTTAGTAAATTAATTAATAAGGTTTTCTTAAAGTAAAATTTAGATTCAAAATTGTTTAAAGTTTTTTTTTTTTTATTTCTTTTTTTTTTTTTTTTTCAAATATATATAATTTTGTTCTAAAATTGTGTTTATACAGTATAAACATAATGGTATGAGGATCACTTGATTCGCATTTTTTTAAAACTTCCTTTATTTATTTATTTTTCAGGTCTCCATTGTTTCTGTATTGTATAATATAAGTTAGTTTAGTTTTTGTTTTATTTTTGGAATGAGTGGTTAATCATGGGCCCGTGTGAATGTTTAATATTCTATGTGTATGTTTTTCATTGTACAGTACAAAGCCAAAAATCTGGAATCGTCGGGACTGCGGCGATTCCAGATTTTCGAATTTTCCGGATTTTTCATCATGCCTAACAAATATAATATTTTGGTTTAAGTATTTAGGTAATATGAAAATTCAAGTAAAAAATAATATACTACGGTTTTTAAATGTATTCTGTAATATTTTTTCTATCAACATTAGCAATAAATAAATAAAATTAAAAATTAAGCTTGAAAAACAAAACAGATTTTTTTAAATATTTACATACAAAAATTAATACAAGGTATAGTAGAGAAAAATAAATAAGAAAAACATACCACTTTTAAGACATTTCGCGATTTTTTAAAAATTTTAGTACTTTAGGTTTTCAACTAAAAGTTTAAGCATAACTGAAATAGAATATAGAATTTAGTTCTTAATTAGATAAATGTTTAACAACTGTTACTATTACTAAAATAGTCTTCTCCCTCCTCTTTCAGACTTTGCAAATGCCGGTTTAAAAGATTACTAAGAAATAAAATACTTTTTCGATTTTTTATTTAGGTATATTTATGCAAAAAAAAAAAAAAATGCTGTTGATGATGATTAATGCCATTGAAATCATCCGGATTTTTGGCGATTCTGGATTTTTGGAGTCCAGATTTTCAGCTGCGTACTGTATATATTCTCATTTTGATTTTACTTATCATCTTACTTAAATGTTATGTGATGTTTAATTACCAAGTGACTTTGCAATGGGGATGTGGAAAAAAAAAAATGTTATATGAATTTCATTAATGTTTTTCTTGTATATTTCTAGTAATACAATAGCATTAACTGGAATTATAGATTATGCTTGGACTTTTTGGAATGAAGGATCATTTTTGTTGTATAAATTATTATTATTTTTTTTTTTTTTTTCTCAGCTACAGGTTGAAGCTGTAGTAATTTTTTTTCTTTTAATTTATATGCAAATTATTATGAATCTTAAGCAATTGGTATATATATATATATCAAAACAACATGGAGGGGGCTCCGTTGGAATTTCTATTGTTTCCATGTTGTTTTTTCTTAAATATATTTTCTAAGACCAGTAATGTTTTCTTAACTTACTTTAATTAATTGCTTTAATTGATCTGATGAATTACTTTAATGGTTTACTTAACTTCCTATAACTGCCTCATTAAATTTTAATGTTAATTTTTCAATGTTTACATTTATGAATAAATGGTATTTAAATGTTAAGTTATATATATATATATATATATTCATAAAAGTAATTGTTACTATTGAATTGCAACACTTACGTTTTCCCTTTTTGGAATGAGGAAATACTTTATTCAAATTTACTTTAAGAAAGTATTTCTATCGCCATGTCAATGTTTACCTTTTTCGATGCATGTATCGCCGATATTCAGAATGAACTGATGTAGGGACAGTTTGTTTCGGTAGATGGCAGGTCAATCACTGCTGCTGACGTGAATGATAGGGATGAAACGGATAGTGATTTTGCCAGATATCTGGCATTAGTTTTGTTTTTTGTTGTGTTGTATATTTCTTTTCTTTTTCTTTATTTTAAAACAATAAAATATAAACGTATTTCAAATACTATTCTTTTAAACACATTTAAATATAATTTACTTAAGCATATTTATTTAGCATTCTTATTATTTGTGCAATATTGCAATGAAGAATAAAACTTAAGTCTAACATACTCATTCCTACACTTGCAATTTGTCACAAATATATAGGTTTTGTTCAGAATTATAAAACAAAAACTTATCATTTACACATTTTTTACAGTACTAAAAAATGTGCGTTTGATATGTATTTAAAAAAAAATGAAACAAAATATTTTACTAATATAATCATAGTTGAAGGGTTGATTATTTTCATAAGAAAACATATTTATTGTGGCCATCACACACCACTTACTGTTTAAATTGTGCAAAAGTTTAACCATAGCTTCACACAATAAATATTTTGATATGGAGTTTGGTGCAATTTTAATCAATAGATGCTGAGATATAGGCTTGTGAAAAAATCATAATAGCAGATCCACTTGTTGGCTGATATGCACCTAAATAAGGCTGACATCAGTTGAACAGAATTTTAGTCACACACACACACAAACACAGATTTTTAAAAATTGATCAAACCAGGTTCTGGACCTCTTAAAATGTGTAAATCCAGCGAATACCAAATGTAGAAAATTTTTATGAATCCATTATTTTTGTTTGAAACATTTATAAGAAAACATAAACGAAAGAAGAAAACAAAAAAAAAAAAAAAATCTAAAAGCTTCAATGGCTTAATATGTTATGGCCATTACAAAACTTTCTTTTATATCACTCTACATAACAAAGCTACACTCTGTTTAACATGCACAGAAGGACAGGGCCCGCTTTACCCTTTTGGCGGCCCCATCTACGCCAGAGCAGCTTATATATTTCATGTGACCACACGCAAATTTTCTGAGACCTTGGTCTTCATTCCCCCCCCCTCTTCTCACCACAAAAAAGAAATGACATAGAAAAAAGTCTTAATTATGAGTTACTACGTAAAGAAGACTTAACTTATAATAAAAATGAAAATGAACATAAATAGAAAACATTCACAGTTTTTGTAAAAATTCGTTTGGACGGGCCATATTTATGAATAACAAAAATAAACAGACTGAAAACTTTAGATTTTCCACCTGTAAGTGCTAAGCGATTGATTTGGAACCCTAACAGAACATCTTCTACCCAGGATTTCTTCATGATATCTTCAGGATAAAAAGACATCCCAGAAACATCCCGAAGATGTACTGTGGATAAGTGTGCTGTTAGGGAAATTGACTGAAAATTTTCATATATACAAACCCACATTCTCTACAAGACATTGCATCACAGGTAGTTTGGCGGAAGTTTTAGCGCAGAGGTGCAGGTGCAGTATATATTCGGACGTACGAACGAAGTTCGGGTGAAATTTTGGCCGATTGGGGAAATTTTGAATGTACACTAAGAGACAAAAAAAAAAAAAAAAAAAAAAAAAAAAAAGAAAGAAAGAAAAAAAGCCGCACTTGGATATTTTCCTTTTCGCCTTCTACAACTGCCAATTTTATCGTTTTTAAAGCAAATTTTCAACCAGATTTTATTATGTTGTCCTCCACATACACTTTAGCTTTGAGTCCAGAGTTAAAAAAAAAATGCAATTGTCAGGAAAATTGTAATTTTAGAAATTATTTCAAAAATGGTAAGAATAAGGCAGTTGACGATGCAACAAAAAGTATTAATTTTTGAAGGAAAATCAAAAAATATTTTAATAAGTGAGATGGCAAAATAATTAAATGTTAACGGAATATTGGTAAAAGGATTTTTAGCAAGATATAAAATTTTTTAGCCGTTTAAACTGAAATTTGGTTTTAAGCAGCCATATTGCTCATTCAAGCGAGATGACCATAAGTTAAAAAGCCATTGCTTATAAAATCGGTTTGTATTACATTTAGAACATAAAAGAGATTTAGGAAAAGTGCTTAGTAGCATAATTTCTTTAACTACAGTACAGCAACTATTAAACGAAGCAGGTTTAAATAGAAGAAAATTTGAAAAAAATTCATTCTTAGTAAAGAAAATTAGGAAAGCAAGACCTCAGATGGCTAAAAATTTAAAAGATGATTAGTTAATTATTGGGCTGAACTGGTTCTCTTTGTTGAGTCAAGTTTAACTTATTTCTAGCTAAAGAAAACAAGCAGATCTGACAACGAAAATATGACTGACTTAATGAAAATTGCACTTTTAAAACAGTGACACATTCTCCGCACATTATGGTACGGAGGTGCATAACTTTTCAAACAGTCGGGAAAATTTTTATGCTCAAGGGATCGATTAACTCGAAATAAAACACAATCTTCATAAAAGTGGTGCCTGACCGACTATTTTGGAGTTATCTTGGACATTTCCGCAAACAGCATATCAAGATGATAATGCACTTTACTACACGGCATCTGTGGTAATAGTGTATTCACTTCAAATTGTCAAAATTTCCTATCCATTCCCATGAGAACCTGTAATTCTGTAAGTAATAATATCTTTTTTCACTTTAAGTTAAATCACACAAAGGATTTAACTTAAAGTAATAAAAGATTTCTTCTTTACCAGACATGGAAATAGTCCAAATCGGGATCCGCTCGAAAATGTTTCCTCTATAAAAAGGCGGGGGAGAGGGGAGAGGATTAGAAATTTGCAGCCTATAACTCTGCGAGAACTGGAAAAAATTATTTGTGTTAATTGGCACATTAAAATTTCTGAGATTTATGTTAAAACACTGTATAAAACTATGCCATTGTGCATTAAAGCAGTAATTCTATATAAAGACGGAATTAACACAATGCAGAATACATATTTTTAATAAAAAATTGCTTAGATCTAACATATAAATAGTTCTATTCCATATATTAAAATATAACTTGTTTATTTCATATAATAAATCATAATAGAATACAAAGTGTATGGTTATTACATTATGTTCCAAAAGAAAATTTTATGCAGATTTTTAAAAAGTATTTTGTAGAGTGCAATAATGCAAATTATTAAATCGAAAATGTACATAGGTATCATTTCATCCCTTTGGTATTACGCAAACAAGACAGTTTTATTTGTTTTAAACATTAATTTTAAAGTTATTACAAATAAAAAGGGTATAAGTAATTTTTTCTGCAGTGCAGCTTTTTCTTTCTTTTTTTTTTTTTTGTCGCTTAGTGTATATTTTCTCAGGAGAAAATAATATGAAAACGGAAATAACAAACCTACTGAAACAATAAACTAAGAGCTGTTTCTATAGATTTGTGATTTCCGTTTTACAAGAGCTGTATTATATAAAAAGCACCATAGAACTGGCGTTTAAAAGTAATAAGCACAAAACTTTGAATAAACATCATTAAGTGGAAGAACCCGCATCTATCGTGCTTTGTTTGCAGCACTCGTGCCTACTTTGTTCACCTGACAAAGGGTCGTGTGTTCTTTCTAACCGAAACAATTGTTCAGAGTTTATTGTATTTTATGGTGTTTATTCAAAGTTTTGTAATTATTACTTGTGCATACTTGTTCTCCTGACGAAGGGTCGGGTCTTCTTTTGACCTGAAACAATTGTTGCGAGTTCTTGCGTTTTACATTGTTATTTCCCCATCATACTACAGGTATGGTGAACTTAGGTAACTGTTAAAATTTTGGACCTCGGTTTTTTTATTTTTTTACATGTTTTCTGGTGTGAGGGACATGAAAATGACAAAATTTTCATGGTGTCTGTTAGTTTATTAGTCCGTTAGTATGTTAGTCCATGTACACGATATCTCACGAACAAAATGATCGCAGACAGGTCAGACAAGTTTTGAAATATTATTTATGACACTGGCAAGAACCCTATTCATTTGCAACGTTCGGATTGAAAAACTTCATAAGTTATTAGAAATTTACGATTTTCTTAACATGGGAGAACAGGTCAAAATTTCACTTAAACGTGCATTAAATGGAAAATTTTTACTGTAAAATTATAAGACCAGTTTTAAAATATCGGTTTTGATGCCGGAATGGACCTCATCAACTATAAACATGCTACTTTGGAAATTTCGTTAGTCTTGGAAATTTACGAATTTCTTAGCATGGCAAAATAAGGCAAAATTTCGCATAAACTTCCATCTCGAGGGATATTTTCAACGTAAAGATGTCAGACTACATTTGAAATATTATTTAGAATACTGGTCTCAATAACAAGGACTATGAATTTTTTAATTTAAAAAAATTGTAAGTTAATAGTAATTTACGATTTACTTAACACGGTAGAATAGGACAAAATTGAGCATAAACGTCTATTTTGAGGATCATAAATATATCAGACAATTTCAAAATAACATTTATAATAATAATTTATTTTTTCACTTTTTTACTTCTGGCGCCAATAAAGGATTGCTTTAGCACTGAAAGATTTTTAAATGTATCTATCTGTCTGTGTTTATTAACATCATCATTAAATCGTAATCGATGGGCACCATTTTATTATCATGTTGCAATTTCAAATTACTCCCTCCCCCCCTCCTCTTTTCCACGTAATTTAAAAAAGATCTGGTCTTCATTCATTATCACAATACAATTCAAAGCGTATATATTTATTAAAAGTCAATATTTTACTACTTTATGGTGTTTTAATTCTATGTTAAAATCATCAAAGAAATACTACTTTTAATTTACAATTTAATATGCATATATGTCTTAAAAAAAGAAAAAGCCAAAAATCAGTTTATGATTTATGCTTTTTCTTTTTTTTTTTTTAATGTTTTTGTGCAGTGTTTTAAATTTTTTGGCGGCCCTAAGCAACCACTTAGGTTCGCCTAATGGTAAAGCGGGCCCTGCAGAAGGAACTTAATAATAGCTTTGCACAATAAAGATTTTAGATATGGAGTTTAGTGCAATTTTAATCAAAAGATTGTGAGATGTAGCCAAGTGGAGAATCATAGAAGATGAGGAACAACAGCGACATCTGTTGGTCAATATACACCCAAATTAAGCCAGCTTTCGTTCTCTTATTATTTATCTTGCATATCAAGTTAAGTGCAGTTACATGTTATAGATGTTAAGATTTAGCCTTCCCATTCACAGGGTAAATTGCAGCATAGTATAGCCACTTATCAACCAATATGCACCAGAATTGAATCAACATGATGTTTCATAAAACGGCCCTCTCACATACCAAATTTTGTGTAATTATACACAAATAAATCCAAGATAATTTCTCCATTCACAGGAAAATTGCAGCATAACAGCATCGTCTATTGGCCGATATGCACAGAAATTAAATAAACATATTTCATAATAGCCCTGTGACATACTTAGTCTTTTTTTAATTATACACAGTAGAAGAGATATAGCCCTCCTTTAAATGGGAGAAATCACAGTATAGCAGCGCCACCTATTGAGTAATTTGCACCAAAAGTCAATGGGCACTTTTTTTTTTTGTTGTTAATGCACAACTATGTATAAATTTATATGAAATTCTGTGCATTAACTCTTGAACTAGAGCTGCTACACAAAACTTTTGTCAGACAGACATTTTCTAAAAACGGTCAAATTCAAAATTCCGGTTCACTGAAAATGCATAAATCCACCAAAAACGGGAAGTTAAAAATTTTTACGAATAAAATGCTTTCTTCTATTGAATATAGAAGAAAGTAATGATTCGAAACAAAGTTATATTTTTGTTTATTTAAATACTTTTAACTTATTTTATATTTTTATATTCTGTACAGATAGGAAAAAAAATTAGATTATTTATTAAAATTCTTTAATTAAAGGTACAAAATCAAACTTTAAATAATTAAGCATTTTTTTTTTTTTCTTTAACAATCTGAAAATGAAAATACAGACTTCCTGAAAACTTAAATATTATTTCTATTTGAAGAAATTTTCATTTTTGGGACTATATCTATGCAGCGTAATGGGAAATTCTAAATTCAGGTATTTTAGCAAGATATTCCATTAAAAGTGCACATTTATATAAATTGCAGTGCTTATTTTTTAAAATCCAAATCGAATAGGTAGATGACACGTTTAATTGAATAGGTAATGGCACAGACAATGATGCCAGAGGGTCTGCTAGTATAAATATATGGTCACAAAAACAACTTTCTTGGGTAGGGAAAAGTGGATTGTAAATGGACAGGCAGGTTCTAGTCAATAAATGCACGTTATTTGACTCATTCTCAAAACAATCTAACAATTTTTACTTCCAAGACTAACAATATTACTCAACATTCTCAATTTATTAAACAAAAGTCATGAAAACAGAGTTATATGCACTGCAGAGGATGAATATTATTTGTTCAGGAACAACAATGAACAGCTCTTTTTATTGTTATGGGCCCCGTGGCAAAAACACGGCGACATTGTCGCAGAACGACACTGGGTCTCTGCAGAAAGGATTTTCTTTTAGAAACAAAAAATTTTGAAAGATAAAAAATTTCAATGCAATAACTTGGCTAAAACTGTTTTGCAGTATAAGTTTCGTTTTTGCAGAAGATGCTCGTTTCTGCAGAAAGGTGCCAAAGGGTTACACTACAGCGATGTAAGAAGGCAGAAAAACATCGAACACTGTGTGCTCTGTGCGTACAAGACAGCAGCAATATTCCTCTATGCACATGATCTGTGACCGTGCTCTGTCTTGCTCGCTTTCGTTGGTTATGTGATGCGATTTCTCTTCTGTTTCTGTTTCAAACTACCTGGGGGTCATTGAAGGAAGCTGCCTTTCCTTTTTAAATATATTTCTAATATTCATTCCTGTAATTCACCCTCCCCTCTTTTTTTTTTCTTGCTTCACACATTTAAAAGGATATCACAGTCCGATCATTATGAACTTTCGATTTTATCTTTCTTACAGATGCTGCAAAAAACATATTCCTGGATTTTTTTTCCCCTCTTACCTATGTAATTGCCTCAACACCTCTTGAAAATAGGAAAACTAACAAATCAATTAATTACTTTTATAATCTAACTGAAAACCACATGCAATGTTTTGATTTTCATTAAAAAAAATTTTAAAGGTTCAGTTATATAGCTGAAGAATCTTTAAAAAATAAAACTTAAAATAACTCTTTTAAATTATTAGAAATAAATAATATATTCAAAGCTATTGAATTTTGACGAGGATGGTAAGGTGTACATGTTAAGGCCAATCATTATGTTAGGGTTTCTAAGACTAGTAGCAGTGTCCTGTGTGGAAGACTTTCTAAGGTGTCTTAATCCGTACATGAGTTTCGGGGAAAATCACGGAAAAATCTGACTTAAATTAATGAAGTGTTCTCCGTGGGAAATTTACTAAGACGTTTCAGTTAGCATTCATATGAGTTTCAGAGAAAAGAGAAAATCACAGAAAACTCTGAACTTTAGCGACGAAGTATTTACCACTGAAGAAAGAAAATAAATATTTTCTATAGCATTTGTTAAGATAATTGAAAATGTGATAACTCAGTTTTTATAATGCAGGGGTAATTCTAAGAAAATTTTAGATCTGAAAACTAGTTTTTCACAAATATCAGCGGCTTTTTAAAATAATTCTTCACGAGAATTGCACGACGATATTTTGTACTTTGAAACCAACCGCATAGAATAGCAGAAATATGACATATTTCAGTAATCAAATACAAAAAAAAAAGGATATTGCTGAATTATGAGGTCTAAATAATTTCATGTTTTTAGCAAAATAATACACATTTCAGCAATTAATTTCAATGACGTAATTTTTTATAATTAGCAATAAAATAATTCATTATTTCAGTAAATGGCCACAAAATTGTTCCGTATGTCGCAAATCATCTTTGAAAAGAAAAAAAAAAAAAATCACCGATTAGCATTGAAATAATGCTTATTTCAACAATTAATTCATATTAAATATAAATTTTGTTAATTAGCGGAGAATTGATTGCATATTTCTATATCCATTATCGGCTACAAAAATATCGCAATTTACGAAAATCAGATTTTAAAAAATTACAATCTTTATCAACAAGCAACTAAATAATAGCACATTAAACGTAAATGTTTTACTATTAGTGGTGAAACGATCCCGTATTTCCGAAATCTACTGTAAAATTATTCTGTATTTCGAGACTCAGTTTTTAAAATAAAAGTGCAAATTTTGTTGCCTAGCGGCAAAATAATTAAATATTCGGGATTCAGCTTTCAAAAGAATGCAAATTTCACTGATTACTAGCTAAATATTAGCATGTTTCTGCAATCGCCGCATAGTAAAAATGTGAATTTCGAGAATCAGCTTTGAAAAAAGCGTGATTATTATCGATTAGCTGGAAACAGATTAGTTGTAATTTTACATAAATTTTTGACGATTAGCGGTGAAATGGTCCGGTATTTTTTATTTCAGTTGCAAAAGTATTGTGTAATTTGGGACTATTCAGCTTTGAAAAAAGTATGAATTTCTTCGATTTTCAGTATTTAGGAATTCAGCTTTGAAAAGGGCACAGATTTCATTGGTTAGCAGCCAAATAATTTCATATTTTGGTAACTGACTACAAAAATATCGCAAATTTCAGGAATAGATTTTTGAAAAAAAAAAAAGAAAAAGAAAAAAGAAAGTGAATTAATATAAATTATGTGCGAAATTATGGTGTATGTTATCAATTACTCGCAATTAAATGTAGATTTTGTAAATTTGTAGCAAAATAATTACGTATTTCAGTAACTGTCCGTAAAAATTTTGCGAATTTCCATAATAAGTTTATTGATTAGCCAGCGGCAAAAATAACATATTTACAAAGTTAGTGGTAATTAAGAGTAAAATCTATCCATATTTCAGCAATTGGCTGTAAACAATGCATATTTCATTAACAAACACCAACTTAAAAAAAATAATAATAAATTGTACAAGGCTGTGTAGATTGGCAGCTAAATAATACCCTTTTTCAGCAGTTAATTGCAATTGAACATAAATTCTGTCCGTTAGTAGTGAAATTGTAGCTCTCAGGATTTATATTTTGTTTGGGTTTATTTAATTTTTTTTCCCATACTTTTATTTAAAAAAAATTTACTCCTGTTTTTTTTTTCTTTTTTTTTTCTTATATTTTTCCATTTTAATTATTAGTTCCTATTTTCTTTTCCCATTACTATTTGTCTAAAGTTCCTCTTAGTCCCTGAATTAATAAAACAAAATTCAGAATTTATTTTTTCTTAAATGTTCCCTTTTAACTAATTTTTAATTTTTTCTTTCGATTTTATATTATTATAGTTTAACAATATATTCTAAAAAACTCATTTGGCTATTATTTTGTGGATTCATTGATAAGTTATTGTGTAAAAATATTTTTATGAATACTAAAAATTTGTATTAAATTTGTAAAAATTATTTTTGTTAGCTAAAACATTTCATACCTGAACACTCTTATTCTTATATTCTTTTGTTTTTTTCTTAAACAATAATTAAAATAAGGTCAGGGTGTTTCATTAACTTTGTAAGCTAGCACATTAAAATATGATTTACCTTTTCATATTATTGTTTTACCTAGTTAAAACATTACAAATTGTAACAAAATTAAATAGAGCAAATAGCTCTTCAATGTTTCTTCAGAAATTCTAGCTGCGGGTAAGTAACATTTTCATGTGTTAATATTTTAATTTCTGTCTTCCTATGAATCATTTTATTTATTCGGTTAATTTTAATTTTCTTACAGTTGTTTTGTAAAGATTATAATCCCCCCCCCCTTTTTTTTTATTGTTCTTAATTTAAAAAAAAAAAAAAAGAAGAAAGAAAGAAAGAAAAAAGAAAAAAAAAAATTGTTCCCCAGAGGTAAAGGACACCATGTTAACTCTGTGAAAAGAACACCATGTATTTTATGTGCATTTTTAGCTTTATATAGAGTCATTAAGCACTAATATACATTTACTATAAAGAAAAAAAGAGACAATGGAAAAAAAATGTTAATTTTCTTTATTTATGACAAATATCCGTCATTGCATGGTGGTAACTCTTCTCACAAAATGGAGATGGTGTCATTTACCTCCACAGTACAGAATTACCTCTTACCAAAAATTAATATGAGGTTATAAAGTTATTAAAAAAAATAAATTAAAAGAACCTCATAGATTTGATATTAATATAAACATTTTTAGAAACATAAAAGCTAGTCTTATTGGTAGTTAGTATGCAAATATTTATTATTGAATAATATCGTCTTGCAGAAAGAAATTAGCTCTAGTGAGGTTTGTTGCAGAAAGCAAGAAAAAATTCTGCCACAGGGGTTATGGGGAAGATTAGGGTAATGTTATAGATGACTCTGGAAAATCCTAGCTAACTCTGCACAAAATTAAAAAAGGCTTTCTATATCTCTCAAACCTGAAGCTACTTTTTGCTAAATTTGTTTGCTAAAGTGGCCAAATTCGACTTTTGCATTTTTTTTTTTAATCTTTACAAGCTATAACTGATCTAAAAAAAAAAAAAAAAAAGTCGCAAATTTTTCCTCTGAGGGGAATTGGGGAATTTAAGCTTGAATTTTCTTCTCCGGATATCCGTATCCGGACTGCTGATATCCGATATCCCGTCGTATATTTAAAACTCAGCTGGATAGGCTGGATACCAGATAATTACCGGATATCTGTTTCATCCATAGTGAATGAGGAATGGATAAGCTTCAGCCATTGGCTATATTATATAAATATTTTTAAACTTGGTAGAACAATTTCAGCTATTAAACAAAATAAAGCAATTATTTATTTTCAAAACAAAATTATTGAAGAAAAAATGAGCTTACCTTTTTCTAAAGGTGTTTGTCTGGCATCCCATATCGCTATCTTCTTAATATCTTACTTTTATATATTCATTATATTTTCTTACTGGAAAATAACTTAATTTAGTTAATTAATAAGTGAGATCAAAATGATTGCTCTGACACCTTTTTGTAATTTGTTTTAAGGAAAATAAAAAAAAAAAAGGAAAAGAAGCAAGAGTTAATCTCTTACTTTACATTATTAAACACAAACTGAATAAGTATACATGTTGATAAAAAAAGACAGATGTGAGTCACGTGACAGAATTCTACTAATAGATCTTCTCCCCTAGCTGGGAGGCAATGAAAGAAATGGGGAGGGTTGAACTGATTCACTATTGTTTTTTTATATCGTTCATTTTCATAGAACATATTTTCAGAATAAAAAAAGAGTTTTTTGAGTTTGTAGTTTTTCCATCACCCCTCCTCAAACGAAGAATACGATCTCACTTGCAAGTTATCACAGTGTTTCAGAAAAATTGGCTTAGGAGTAGGTTTGGTCATCACATCTGCAGTCATTAATTTACTCTGCAGATACTGTAGGGCAACAGTTCTATTCTCGCACAGGCTCTTCACGCAGTGTAATCTTATGTCTATATGCTTTGAGCGAGTAGTGTGTTTGGGTGATTCTATCATTTTCATCGCTGACTGGTTGTCTTAAAATAATCTTATAGGCAGTTCCTGTGGCAAGTCAAGGTCCTCTAGTACCCTGGTCAACCACAATATTTCTTGTGCAGCATTAGCGGCTGCTACGAATTCTGCTTCTGCAGAAGACAGAGCTACACAAGTTTGATTTTTGGAAATCCAATGGATTGGTGTTTTTCCTATGTAAAATATATTTCCAGTCATTGATTTACAATTGGATTTATCGCTGGCCCAGTCGTCATCGGCGTAACAAGTTAGAATTGGTTTCTCTTTCGCACTTATGATCAAATTTAAGTTTTTTTAGGTAACTTATGATCTTTTTTGCGCTGTTTGGGCTTCTCATTACGTCTATTGAGAATATGAACTGCTGCTGCAATGTCAGGTCTAGAGATAGTGGTTATGTATAATAGAGATCCGATGGCTTGTCTGAATTTGGTGTTGTTTGGGAGTAAATTATCATTGGACTTGTCATCTAGATAACCGGCATTCATGTGTGTTAATTCGTTTAGCATTTAGAAGATTGAATTTTTCAACAAGTTCTTTTATCTTAATTCTTTGATTTATGAAGTACTCTCCTTTTTTTTTATTTTTGTATGCTTATGCCAAGGTAATAACTTATTTCTCTGAGATTTTTGAGCTCGTATTTTACACTAAGTTTTTCGATGGTTTCTTCTATTTGTTTTTCAGATCCAGATATTAGAAGATCATCGACGTAAATGATTATGTGTATAGGATTTGTTTCACTCTTTCTAAATAGGCATGGATCGGCTGTGCTTTGAGTAAAGCCAAGTTCCTTAACAGATTTACCAATTTTCAAGTGCCATGATTTGGCGGCTTGTTTCAGGCCATAACGAGCTTTCTCTAATTTACATACTTTATTTTCACTTCCAGGTGAAATATAACCTTCAGGCTGCTTCATATACACAATTTCCTCTAAATTCCTGTGCAGGAAGGCAGTTTTTAATATCTATATGGTGTACCTGCATATTTCTATGAGCGGCACTGGCCAGAAAAGCTCTAATTGTGCTGTGTGATACTACAGGAGCAAATGTTTCATGAAAGTCTTCACCATATTTTTGATTGAACCTTTTTGCCACCAGTCTAGCTTTATACTTGGCTATTTTGCCTGAGGAATCATATTTGACTTTACAAGTCCATTTGGATCCAATAACTTTTTTTCCGGGTGGAGATTCGACTAGTGTATAGGTTTTGTTCTGTTTTAATGAATTCATTTCTTCCTGCATGGCGTTTAGCCAATTTTGCTTTTCTTGTGTGTTTACAATGTTGAGAAAATCACTATGGTCTTTGGGTTCATTGGTTCCAAAGTTTTCTGTTAAGTAGATTAGCCTTTCAGGTGGTAAGCCTTTATTGAATCTAGTTGACCTTCTTAAGGTGTCATTGGTATTGTTATGTTCATTTGTAGTATTTTGGTCAGGTGAACTTATGTTGATTTTGACAATTTTGCACCCTATATGCAATTCGGTATCGGGGTGTTCATTCGTGTTGTTTTCTGAGAGTAATTCTATTTTATTATCTTCTCCTGAATTGTTTATTGTGTTTTCAATAAATTTAACTGCTCTTGCAAGTATTATGTAGTCATTTTTCAGGTAGATTTTATACGCTTTAGTGCTGTTGTCGTAGACGACAAAAATACCTTCTTGGGTTTTGTCATCTAATTTACCCCATTTACTTTTATGTATGAATGCATAGACTTTACAGCTGAAAGTTTTTAAGTGACTTAAATTTGGTTTGCTACCATGCCATAATTTATAAGGAGTTTTTGTTATGACCTTTGTAGGTAGTCTGTTTTGCAGGTAATTGGCAGTGTTTACAGCTTCCCCTCACAATTTTTTACTTAAGTTGGCTTCTGATAAGAGTGAACGTGTCATTTCAATTAGTGTACGGTTCTTTCTCTCTGCAACTCCATTTTGAGCTGGGCAATGTGGTACGGTGAGCTGATGGTGAACACCATTTTCTTTAAGATACTCTTCTAGTTTTTTGTTTATGCATTCACTGCCATTATCTGACCTTATTGTTTCTGATTTTCTTCCAAATTTGTTTGTGGTAAAGTTAACGTATTATTTTAATTTCTTGATTACTTTGCTCTTTTTGCTTAAAAAATAAATCATTAGAAAATAAATCAATAAAACCTAGAGTAATTGCCAACAAACGTTAAGATATATGATTTACACTATCGTTGGTACTTGCATAGGACCACAAACGTCGCTATGTACTAATTCTAGTATTTGTTTTCCCCTGTTTTCTGCAGTTTTTGGATATGGGGTGTCAGTCAGTTTTGTTTTAATGCATGTTTTGCATGTTGTTTTGTGTTTGCAGTTATTGATTTTTATTCCCTGAACTAATTGATTTTTGTTTAGTTCTTTAATAGAATTGGAATTTTTATGCCCCATGAGTTTGTGCCATAGAATGATACAGTCAGAATTTTGGCATTCTTCAGTTAGGTATGTGTTATGTTTGTTTATTGGCATGGGCAAATTTAACCCGTATAAGTTGTTATTTTTTGTACCCTCTAAAATGGTTTCATTTTTCATGGATATATAACACTTTTGTTTAGTGAATGTAACACAGCCATTTTGGGTAGCCTTGTGTACAGATATAAGATTTGCCTTTAATTCTGGAACATATAAGACTTCCCTTAGTATCAGTTCTCTTTTTTGTTTATTTGAATCCATGTATTCAATTTTTATTTCTCCTGAACTGAGTGAAGCGAGGGTGTTACCATTTGCTACACATACTTGCGATTTTTGTGACTCATCTAAATTAACGAAAAGGTCAATATTGTTGCTTATATGTGATGAAGAACCACTGTCGATTATAAAGTTGTTCGTCATTGCATTTTGAGTCGTGAAAGCCATTTTTTTTGTTGTTTATGATATTATTTGCTTCATTTGTTTTGAATGGCTTTGTTGTTGTGTATGTGTGTGTGGCAATTCATTAGCGTGTGTCACTAACTGCGAGGAATTGTTTGTTTTGAATTTATTTCTAAATTGTTTGTTTTTCATGTTATCGGCAGTTTTATTCTTCAGGTGCCAGCACTCCGATTTGTTGTGGTTGCCTTTTTTACAATAAGTGCAGTATTTATTTTCTCTTTTGAAATTACTATTATACTGCTGTTTTTTATTTATATGAAAAGCTTTAGAAGAGTTTGTATTGTTTTCGGAGGCTTCTCTTCGACGATTGAATTCATCAATTAATTTGCTGCTAACATAGTTAGGTGTCAATTCATTTTCTGGGCGATCTTCAAGGACTATTATCAGAGTTTCATAACTTTTCGGAACAGAGTACAATAGTAATGCAGAAATATAAGCAAATTTGATTTCTTCCCCAATGGATTTCAATTTATCAATGTGATTTCTAAAATTCTGTTTATGTGTTCTTGCATATTGCCCCCTTCTTCTAGTTTTGTGCTATGCAGTTTTCTTAATAAATACAATTTGCTACTTAGATTTGTTCTTTCATGGATATCGTGCAACCTGTTCCATGTTTCTAGGGCAGTTTGGCATTGTTTGATATGGACTATTTGAGAATCGTCAATGAGCAAGTTTATTATAGCATGGGCTTTATTGTCCTTTTTTCGCCATATTTCTGTGATGGGATTTGGCAGGTCGTCTGTTATTACTTCATATAATTCTACCTTGATCAAATATATTGAGGTTTTAAATTTCCAAACTGAATAATTTTCAGAATTTAGTCTTTTATTATTGGACTTTCTTTAAAACATGCCATTGTTAATTTCCTTTTATTTAAAGCAAATACTTTATTTTTCAGAAGAATTTATAATATAAAGTTTGGTTTTCGCAAAAAAAGTTACTTTTGTATTGTGATAAAGTAAGTTTCTTAATGTTGATTCGTCAAATTTGCGAAAAAAAAAAAAAAGATTTCTAGATTTTCATTTCATTAAATCGAAATCATACGAATCTATTAGATTCTTATTTTTCATTAACTGTATATGATTTCAAACACTGAATATATATGCTTTATTAAATAACATTATTATTTAATTTTAGTGTTTTATTTTCATATACGTTTTATTTTTTATTTTACTTTTATTTTCATTATCGGCGGGACAGCCAGATAAGTTATAATATACTTATAATAAGTTATAATATAGGTCAGCTCTAATATGTTACTTAAGAACAATAAAAACAATAATAATTTTTTTCACTTTCTATTTGTTTAACATGACATCAGTCCTTATGATCTATTATAATTATTTTTAAACTCAGTAGAACAATTTCAGCTAATTAAACAAAATAAAGCAATTATTTATTTTCAAAACGAAATTGCTGAAGAATGAATGAGCTTACCTTTTTCTAAAGGTGATTGTCTGGTGTCCCATATCGCCATCTTCTTAATATCTTACATTCATATATTCATTATATTTTCTTACTGGAAAATAACTTAATTTAGTTAATTAATAAGTGAGATCGAAATGATTGCTCTGATACCTTTTTGTAATTTAACACTTATAGTTTTAATAAAAAGAAAAAAAAAAAGGAAAAGAAGCAAGAGTTAATCTCTTACTTTACATTATTAAACACAAACTGAATAAGTATACATGTTGATAAAAAAGGCAGATATGAGTCATGCGACAGAATTCTATTAATAAATCTTCTCCCCTAGCTGGGAGGCAATGAAAGAAATGGGGAGGGTTGAACTGATTCACTATTCTTTCTTTATATCGTTCATTTTCGTAGAACATATTTTCAGAATAAAAAAGAGTTTTTTGAGTTTGTAGTTTTTCCATCAGGCTACTGGTCACAATCCGTTTGGGTGCATTTAAAGACCGGTGGACGTGTAAGCTTTTGCAGCCTTAAGTTTTTTGATATGTTGTTTACTTGTGTTAGTTTTGTTCCTTTAAATTATTACCTTTTATTTTAAAGATGGTTAAATTTAAGTTGTGTATCCTTCAATATTTAAAGACCATGTATTAGAAAATTATTCATAGTGTTTCATCAGTTTCGTTATTTTTCAAGTGAAATATAAGATGTCATGAAGCAGTTTCTCTTCAAATATTCAAATGTTGTTATTCTGCACTTCCTTAAATTCCGGCTCTGGCGGTGTTTCGTTAGTTTGGTAATATGTTTTTGTTTTTTTCTAGTAAGTGATGCATAATAATTTAACGTCATTTTCGATTTAGTTTGAATATGTAATTGGAAGAATAAGGTTTGTTAATCGTCGATATTTTCAAAGTGTTTAGTGCATTGATGTTTTTTTTATCAATGTATTTAAAATGATTGAGTAGTAGTAAAGTATGTTGATATGGCAGTTCATTAACCTTGGGTTAATGTCGTCGATGTATGTTGATGGTATGTTGTTTGTTAACCAAGGGTTAACATCGATGTTTTTTTTACTATACACTTGTTAAATTAAATATAATTGGTGCTGGTCGCGATTAGTTTTAATGTGGTATTTTCCATTTGCTTAAGAACTCTATTGCCATTTTTGAAGTTTAAGATGCTAACTACTTATTGTTATTTTTCAAATTTACATATTGTTGATCTTTATTATACTAATGTTTTATGAAAATTTTTGTCCTCTTTCTTGAACCATGTGCACACACTTTTCAGGTTAACATTTTTCCAGCTAAATGTTTCTACTGATGTATCATACTTATAATCATTAACAGCAACTTTGCTGACACCCTTTTAGCTAATACAAACTGTCACGTTCGTATCTGCAAGCTAACCTAACAATTAAAATATCCAAACATCATACACCTTATATCAGGGTAATAAAAAAATATATAAATCTTGGGAGTGTATCTGTCTGTGACTCTGCAAGCAGTATCTTATGTGGAAATGAATATCAGATACGGCACGCACAACCTATAGCAATGACATACAGATGAAAGCACTGTATCTGTATAAGCGGGGTTATCAAAAACCCCGTTTTGCCCTACCACCCCCATTTTGCCCACCCTTTCCCTACTTTTTAAAGCATTACTGAATTTTCATTATATTTGAAAAGGTTTTTCATATAAGTTGGTATATATAATTGACTATCAAAATTCTGGATTTTTTTCTTTCTCATGAGGTCATCATCACAAATGTGCATTAGAGGACAAGACTCGCGGTCGCCACTCGCCATGTGGCGACCTAATTCGAAAAAGTGGCGACCCAAAAAAATCGCTGTAGTCGCCAATCAGACATGCGATTTTTTTCGCGATTTCGCGGAAATCTGCGATTTTTTCCCCCCCTAATTCGCAGAATTTTGCGAATTAACTTCTGCTTTAAAAAAAAATCGTGGATATCGTCTGTTTTAAAAAAAGAAACCCCATTAAAGATCGCCGATTAAATTCGCTATGAAAGTCACCCAGTTCATAATCTTTCTCCATCCACAACAATAATTCAATATTCATTTTAAACTTGCTTAATGAGATTCTAGAACCTATAAAGAAATAGAATAGTTAAATATTTCTTCCTCATGTAATTAATTTTTATTCGTCCCCCCCCCCAAACATCTCCAGATAGTGATCAGTGATTAATTCTAGAAACAATAAAGAGATAGAAGTGCTCAATGTTTCTCACATATGTAATTATTTTTAAACTTCATTACTGAACTTGATAAATCTACTTATTTTTTCTCAATTAAATTAAATATTTATATTTAATATCTATTCCAAATGTTTAAACAAGGAAAAAAATGTAGACTAAATTATTCAGGTAGGAAAATGTTTTCTAAATCAATTTAAGAAAATTAATACTCAGTTGGTTTTATGCATATTAGAAATTGATAATTAACTACTGTAGCTTTTTTAAATATGTATGATTAATGTACATAAATAAAAATCATATTATATATTTGTTTGATTTTTCCCCCCTTATTGACATGGAATTTTAATAAGGTTTTATGTGGATATAAAACTTATTGCAATAATATTATAGAATTGTTTTGTGCTAATGAAAAAAATCCTGAAATTTTTAATGTAGATAGAAAGCTATATATATATTAACTGTTTAGGTAGTTAGGTAGTTAATTTATTAAAAGTGACATTATCAATGTTCAATCAATTAACCAAACAATCATGTTAGTAAAAAATTTCCAGCTAACTTCTAATTTTAGCAATCTCATGTCTGTTAATATAATTAAATCTCGGATAATATGCCAAAAATATTTTTTGCCCCCCCCCCCTTTCTCTCAGACTCAAAATAATTTTGTTTTCTTCTAATGTTAATCACATCTATTTTCCGTATGGAGATGTCACACTAGGTGAAATTTATTAAATGAATCAAATTTTTGTATTTCTCTTTCAATAAGACAAAGTAAATATTCTTGCAAAACACAAATTGTGTATGAGAAATAACATTATTTTGTTAGTGTGTCATCATTATAGCCTGCTGTTTTCTGTATCGAAATGAAATTAATACTTAACTACGAAAGTCCATATATTTCTCCTCATTACTAAAACTTTAAAATCTTCTTTCTAATACTATAGTTATTAATAGCATTTAAAAGTTGCATTATATGCTACTATAACTACCCTATATGTTTATAAAACTCACTCTTAAAATACTAATAAGAATAAAATCATAAACACTCAAAGGAAATTCAAACGAGATCATATCTTCTCTCAAAAGTCGCATCATTTTTCAATGATTTGATTTCTCAGCCAATTTTGTCTTTATCCCACCTGCTTTCATTTCAGATATTAAAAATTTTAAGCTCGAGAAGTATGAAAGTTTAAAAAAAAATATTTATATTCAAACAATATTTAAAGATTTTTTTTTTTTTTTTAAATCTGTGGAAGTGCATATTTTTTTATTATTAAAATAATACAATAAAGGTCACTATTTCTTAATTTCCCGACCATATCATCTGTGTTTCATGCCTTTATATGTATATAGATATATATATTTTTTAATTATGTGTGTGAATATCAGGTATAACGTCGACTCGCGAGTGGCCACTGGCCACTTACAAAAATTGTAAGTCTTGACCTCTAATGTGCATGCGCACTTTTCATACAAATGCTTCTATTTCATGACATATTTAATATGTATTTATATTCTAAATGCAACATATTATTTCTACAGCCCTTTATCAATTTATGTAAAAGCCCAGTGGCAGAAAGTTTTGTAGCTGTCTGCGACAGGCTTTTAAAATTTCGTAATCTGTCTGCAAAATTTGCATGTAATCAGGGGTGAAAATGGCTTACACTCAAAAAGCCTGAAAGCTGATAGCGGCAATCTTGGGTGGGGTGTGGGGTGGGGTGGGGAGACTAACAACAGTGGTGATCTCGTGCAACAATACACAAATACAATTTTACTACAGAACAATATACTACAAACAATTATAAAATAATAAATTGAACTCATTCAATTAAATATTTTATAGCAATGTTTGACACAACACAATATAAATAATTAGGAATAATAAAAGTATTAGTTTTAGTTTTGATACAGAAACTTTTAGAAGTGAATTTTGAAGTGGAGGAGAAGTTTTGGAGCAGTTTTAAATGAAATCAGCACTGTTCTATGTTCCCGTAGAATCTCAGCATCAGGTAACGGGGGAAAACAGTACACGCATAAAGCTGCATATCAAGGGAAATCTAAGTTCCCTAGGTCATCGTTGTTAAGCACTGTTTTGTGTGTTCCTACCATGGCGCATATAGGGGGGCTATAGAGTTCCTACCAGAGAGAGTCTAAGATGTCATATATTGGTAGTGGATTGTTGCAGGCGAAAAATGTTCGTAAATTGCAGACAATTTTTTACGACTGCAGACAAAGACTGTCCGAAAGTTGGGGGCAATTTTTTAAAATTAGTACAGACAAAGAGTATCCGAAAGTTGCAGACCAATTTTTTTATTAGTGCAGACAAAAACTATCTGCAAGTCGTTTTCTGTGTCTGCAACTATGTCTCCGTGTCGCAATGTTTCTGCCACTGGGTGTAAAAGTGACATTAAATTTCATTGAAAACTCTGCATATAATAAATAAAAGTACACTGATACATTTTTTAAGTTTTAAAAAAATTGCTGATAATTTTTCAATTTGACATATTATTCTTTCAGAAATACATCAGAAAATTATAAAAAGCTTACATTAACATTTCACATAAAGAGATGATTTCACTTTTTAATGATACAAGATTATCACAATGTCCCCCTCCCCTCCTTTAGTAGTTGTCTGTCTTCTAATAATTGTCATAATCAAATCTTCACTAAAAATAACACGACAATCCTGTCCTTTATATTTTCTAAAGTTCTAGAATAATTTTTCAAGTGTGCAAGTTATAAATTGGGGAATAAAAAGAATTTCCACAATCTTGCTGAGTTTTAAAAAAGGAGAATAGGATGCATAGCAATTAGAAAAAAATAAAAATAAAATAAGAAACAATAAAGAAAAATTAAATACCTTGATAGGATCAATGTGTTTGTGAAGACATTCAGCAGGTTTTGGCAGTTTAAATAAAATATCCGTTCTAGAAATAAAATTAAGGAACATACAACTTTAAAAGGAAAAGCTTAATATGCAACAGAGGAGAATTTCAATGCCATGTCAAATAAAAATATCAAAAGAATGCATACAACTGAAAAATTTCTTAGTATAAAAAACTAGGTATAATTTTCTTTAGACTAAGAGCTTTTCTTTTAATAATAGCTTTTTATATTTTAATCCATACCAACAAATAATATTTCTTAAAAAATTATTTACATTCTATAAAAAATAGAACTTCAATAAAGTGTTTGCTTTTTTAACCCCTCTTCAAATGAAAAATCCCTTAAATACTTTTTGTACAAGGATTATTACTCTCAAAGAATGAAATTTTAAAGAATTATTTCTAAAAGAGACAATTATAACTTTTAAAGAAAACAAACCACAAACGGAACAAAAATTAATCTAGATATAAAAAATTTATGCATAAACATTAATTTATCAAAAAAGAAAAAAAAAAAAAAAAAAGAAAACCAATGAACTCATAAAATGCAAAATTTTGTTTATTTCAACTTTTCCCAAGCTTTTGTTCTCTTTTTGCACATATTTACCTTGGCTTTATGGTTCTAGAATATTTTGAAAATGATATATATATATATATATATAATAAAGATGATCTATTAAGCATAGTAGAAGCCAAGCAACAGATACAAGATCACTGAAACACCAATGACCAATAAGATTTTTAAAAAATTTATCAGTGGATGAAATACACTAATGTAAAGAAACCAGATCTATTAATTAACAGCCTGCAAAACAAACGAATCAATAAAGTAACACAATAAATCTTAACTTAAAACCATAAACTTATTAAAATTAATGAAAAAATAACCTAAAAAACACAAGATAGGAAGGAAGGAGGCAGGCGGCAAGACTTGTGACATGCCTGTGGGGTTAAACTAGTTTCCCGCTGGCAACACTCACCCAGCCTGCCACGACCAGAACAGGAACTATATGGATTTACAAATGCAAAATTTCAAAGCAGATGAATAACAATGAAACCCCGAAGCAACTATGAAATTCACCGATTGATTACAATGTGTTTAATAGTATAATTAGAATTTTCAATATAGTTGACAACTCAAAGAGGAAGAAACTGAAATTTTATTGGAAAAAGAAAGTTTGCATAGTACTACAAAGTAAATGCAACAAGCCTTCTGCTGTTTTTTTTTTTTTTTTTTTTTAATTTAATTTAATTTCACAAACGCACCCAACCATCCAGCCTTACAACACCACCCCACCTCTTTAATCAAACATCTGCCCACCCAACTGCCACCTTTTTTATTGTCTTTTATTATTTTATAATTTTTTGTTGATATACACAACAGTGTACACAGTTTTTTTTTTTTTTTTTTTTTTTTTTTTTTTTTTTTACTGACAGAGACATGGTTATATTATTATTATTATTATTATTTTTTGTTTATATATATATATTTAAGAAAAGGAGAAGAGGGAGGGGAACTTTTGTTTTAAACCATAACACATAATTTGACTATGGTTCAATGATAGTTTCAATAAAATGTTCAATTAAAAGGTTTTTTTTAATAAAGTGCAAAGCAATGCAATAGCATAATATAAACAATACCTTAAAATATTCTAAAATGAAAAGCTTATTTAAATTCTAAATTTACTATTAAAATTATATATATAATATATATATATACAGGGCATGAAATTTCTGAGCATGCCCTGTATATAATTCAGCTCGCCATTCGCGAGCAGAATTTTTACTGTGGTGAATAAAAATTCGATCTAACTGTAGATGGAATTATTACACCAAACGTAGCATTTAAAAAAGGGGGGAAAAATTATTTCAAAATGGCAAATCTTGCTGATCTCAGGCAGTACTTTCTTATTATATTTAATAACCTCCTGTTTAACCTCTTCTTTTTCACTTCACGGAGTGCAGAATCCCGAACGCTGACCGACGTTTGACCCCATCCTCTTTCCCTGCCTCACAACACAGGTAAAGGAGAAATGTTTAACACATACACTCCTGCTCAAAAGTTTAGTAAGATTTGGAAAAAATCAGTTTTTTTTTTCCAATTTAAAACTTATCTCTTGATGAAATGTTTTCAAACATTGGGCATTTAAAGAACTGGGTCTTCCTCATGATATTCAGTGAAGATTGGTTTAAGACAATATTTAGTGTTGACTCTAGGCCGATTTAGCAGGGCGCAGCACCTGGCGGCCCTTTACTAACATATTTTTGTGCCCTGCAGCCCTTACTAACTTATTTCTAGTGCCCGGCGGCCATTACTAACTCATTTATAGCGCCCGGCGGCCTTTATTAGTATTTTTCACAGGGTTGCCAACTGCTCCGATTTCTGCGGAGTTTCTCCGAAAAAATCTAAAAACTTCGCGAGTTATTTTTTATGCTCCGCAAATTCAGTCTTGACCACCTAGCTAAATATTTTTTATTAAATACATAAAACTGAATAGTGGCAGACATTGAAAAAAAAAAAAAAAAAAACTACTATTATTTTCTTTTTCTTTCTATTTTTTTTTTTTTTTTTTTTTTTCCCTTGCACACATCTAGACAGAAATCGCGATCCAATCCTTATCAACTTTTGATTTTGCATTTCCAACAGTTGCTGCATAAAACATTATTCTTTGAATTTTATTTTTTATCTATGAAAGTGCTTCAACGGCTCTTGAAAATAACAAAACAAACTTTTACAATCCAGCTGAAGAACCACACGCTTCATAGTACAATACTTATAAATAAATAGTAAAAAAAAAGAAAAAGAAAGAAAGAAAACATTCTAGTGCTAGGCATTGCGTAATCGAAATATTGCTGACTCAGAACGGGAACAAATATTTGTTTACATTAGCTATGAGTGTGTTTAATTAAAACCACAAGCTGAAAGGGGGGAAGAAAGAAACCGAATGCTATGATTATGCGGTATTTTGATTTTCATTTAAACTATATCAATGTTTCAGTTATCTTAATGCTTAATACATCGCTAAAAAATAATACTTTCTAATGAAATAATTGTTTATTTTAATTATTTATCAATAAAAATAATGGATTCAAAGCTACTGAACTTTAAGTACGATTGACAATGCAAGGAATCAAAGACCAGGAAGAAGTATCTTCCGTGGGAGACTTTCTAAAGTGTCTTAGGCTGAAATCACGCAAGTTTTAGAGAAAACAGTATAAAGTCAGACTTTAACGGAGGAATTGTCCTCTGTAATAGGAAACTTTCTTAAGTGTTTTAATATACAAGTTTCTGAGAAAATTATGGAAAATTTCAAACTTTATCGTACCAAGTATCTAAAGTTAGAGAAAGAAAAAGAATATTTTCTGTGCTTTTTGTTGGGATAACTGAATACGCGATAACTTAGTTTTTATAGTTCGTGGGTGATTCTAAGAAATTTTCATATCTGAAAATGGGGCTTTCACAAAAATCGTCGGATTTAAAATGGATTTGTCACAAAAATAGCACAAGAAAATTGCGTATTCTTCAAATCAGCTGCAAAAAATGACATTTCAGTATCAAATTAAAAAAAAAATAAAAAGCTGATTTATGATTAAATAATTACACATTTTTAGAAAAATAACATCTATTTTAGCAATTAGTTTACGATTACGTAATTTTAAAAATTAGCTGTAAAATAATTCTGTATTTCTATAAAAAGCCACAAAATTATACGTATAATGCAAATCATGTTTGAAAAAAGCAAGAAATTCATCAATTAGCATCAAAAGCCTTTTTCAGCGATTAATTGCGATTAACATAAATTTTGTTAATTAGCGGCGAAATGATTGTGTGTTTCCACTATCGGCTACAAATGTATTGCGATTTACTGAAATCAACTGGGAAAAAAAAAAAAAAAAAAAACTTTATATGCTAGCAGCCAAATGATAGCATACAAAACATAATTTTTTATTATTAGTGGGTAAGTGATCCCATATTTGCGAAATCTACTTCAAAATTATTCCAGATTTCTGAGATTCCACTTTGAAAAATAAATAAATAAATAAATAAATAAATATGCAAATTTCATTGATTAGTGGCAAAATAGTTGAGTATTTAAGATTCAGCTTTCAAAAGAACGCACTTTTCATAGATTAGTAGCTAAATAATAGCGTGTTTCGGCAATCGGCCGCATAATAATCGCGTATTTCAGAAATCCGCTTTGAAAAAAAATGCGCAATTTTTTACCTATTAGGAGAAAAAAATAATTTAGTTCCAAGTAAACTTAATTTTTGACAATTAGCTGTGAAATAATGCGGTATTTTTTAATTCATCTGTAAATTTTATATATATTTCTGGATTAGGTTTTGAAAAAAGTGCGTATTTCATCGATTAACAGCAAAGTTTGGTATTTGGGGGATGTAGCTTTAAGAAGGGCTCAAATTTCATCGATTAGCAGCCAGATAATTGTATATTTAGTTAATAATTAACCGCAAAAATATCGCAAATTATAGGAATCAGGTTTGAAAGAAGAGTGAATTTTATCAATTAGTTGTAAAATTATAGTATATTATTAGCAATTATTTGCTATTAAACGTAGATTTTGTAAATTTGCGTTGAAATAATTATGAATTTCGGCAATCGGTCGTAAAAATATCGCAAATTCTGTCAAACATGGTAAAAATAGCATAATAGCATTAACAGTAAAAACATAATTCTACCCCCCCCCCTCCTCTACGAGAAACTCTTGATTTTTGAGGTATATTTAGCAATAATCTTAAGAAAGAAAGAAAAAAAAAAAAAAACGTTTCGGAAAAGTTCATGACTGTTAGTTTGCACTAAAATTGAATTTAATGTTGTACAATTTCAATCCTTTTCTATCCTTAATAACAATGATTATTTTATTGTAGATTCAGTTTTATTCCATTTTCTAATATCTAAACTATTAAAATTGTTCATTATTTTGACTTTATTATTACTTCAAAAATTTAAGATTTTGTTTAAAAAATTCCAATTTTTGTATCTGTTTGAAGTATAGCATTGAAATTGTTTTCACATCAATTGTCTTGTTCTTGTAATTAAACAAGTTTATTTTGAATAGGCATGCACTAAATGTTTGATTATTACTGAATAATGAATATTCAGTATACCAAATAGTAACTAAAAATTCAATGCATACCTACATTTTACCTTTTTTTTTTTTTTTTTTTGTATATGTATGGTGGTACAAGTTTAAGAAATTTCCCTCACTCATTTCTGCTGAAAATTTTAAAAGTGTAATTTATTATGCATGTGATGTCGAGATGTTAATTTTTATGTATTAACTAAGTGGGAAAATAGCTAAACTTTTTTGCAGAATTTTAAGTTTTTAAATAAACAAGCACCCACAGATTATTCTGGTCAATGTGCTGCAGATGGGCTACATTTTGTAAGTGATATATTTCATTCAAAAATGTAAAAAAATTTCAAAATTGTTTCTCATAAAAATCTGATTATGTCTTGGTATATTCTATGATATAACATTATCTGTACAAGCTTTTTTTTTATATCTGATTTTTCTTTTCTTTTAAAATTTCATTATTTTGTTTATTTATTCATACCTTGGATACATTGCTGCTATAAAAAAAAATTAGCAAGTTTTTTTTTTTTTTTTTTTTTTTTTTTTTTGGGGGGGGGGGGGCTACATTTTGTAAGTGATATATTATGAAGATGTTATAGTGCCCTTTTTGAATTACTGAGAATATTGTAGTGCCCCTTTTGAGAATATTAAAGTGCCCTTTTATAGAGTTTCCCCCAGCGGCCCGTTTGTTCTAGAATCAACACTAATATTTAGGGGGCTAGTAACAAATTGAGCAAAATCAATAATGTTTGTGATCACCCTGTATCGTAAGTGAACGAAATGATCTGTAACTTTAGAATATATTAATATAGGCCCAGTTCAATTTGTGGATGAATTTGTGTGACTATAGCATGTTAAATAATGGAGATATAAGCCTTTATTTTAAAGCTCAAAAAATAAATAAATAAATAATAAAATAAGTAAATAAACATGTTTTTTACTTATAATACACAGAGTTTTTAAAGAAAATTATTACCACTTTTAGATAAACTGGAAAAACACTTTGAAAACAATATACTGCATTCGGAATAAAAATATCTTAAATATCTCATGAAATATAAGGATTTTTATGAAAAACATTCTTACTGCACATGTGCGAAAGATAAAAAATTATTGCATAGGTTGAAAGCTAGATACATTGGGCAACTTTTATCAAAAGTGCATTTGTATAGAGTAAAAATTAAGCAAATTATATGAAAAAGAACAAGCTAGGTTTTAGATATTTCCCAAGAGTTGAACTTTTCTTAAGGGGTTTTTCAAATGCTGTGTGATTAATTTAAAGATCCACAATTATTTTAACCACTGAGCAAAAGTTCTTTTCCGTGAAAAACTCCTTATAAGCTTACATATTTTTGTTTATTTACTACAATTTATGAGATAATAAGGGGTTTCTCACAAAAAAGAGCTTTTGCTAAGTGTTTAAAATAACTGGATCTTTAAATTAATTATGCAGCATGTGAAAAACCCCTTAAGAAATAATAAGAATAATACTTGGAAAATACCTAAAATCTAACTCTTTCTTTTTTGTATAATTTGCTTAATTTTTACTCCATTCAAATGCACTTTTGATAAAAATTGCCCGATATATCTAGCTTTCAACCTATGCAATAATTTTATTTTATTTTATTTTTTTAATCTTATGCACATGTTCAGAGAAAACATTTTTCATAAAAATTTTCATATTTCTTGAGATATTTGTATTCCGATTGCAGTATACTGTTTTAAAAGTGTTTTTCCAACTTATCTGAAAGTTGGAATAATTTTCATTAAAAACTCTGTGTAATTATAAATAAAAAACATGCTGATTTTTTTTTTTTTTTTTTTTTTCCCGAGTTTTAAAATAAATGCTTATATCTCTGTTATTTAATGCGCTATTGTCACACAAATTTGTCCACAAATTAAACTGGGTCTGTATTAACATATCCTAAAGTTACAGTTCATTTCGTTCGCTTAACGATACAGGGTGATCACAAACATTATTGATTTTGCTCAATTTGTTTCCAGCCTCCTAAATGTTGTCTTAAACCAATCTTCACTGAAAAACATGGAGAAGACCCAGTTTTTTAAATACTCAATGTTTGAAAACATTTGATCAAAAAATAAGTTTTGAAATTGAAAAAAAAAAAAACTGATTGTTTGCAAATCTTGCTAAACTTTTAAGCAGGAGTGCATATAAAAACTAATTTCTTCAGCAGTTTCGTTTCTTCAAGCAGAGAGAGTACAGAAGAAAAGAGAGCCTCTTTGCTCATCACTCAGTACTATATCTACTTCCTTCCTACCATTTGAGAGAAGAGAAATGCAAAAATTTGCAGATGCGAAATTGGTACATAATTCAAGCAAGCTTGGGATGGAACGAGATTGAGCCTGAGTAATTTTTCAGGTCTTACCTACGTTTGTATTGTTGAATAATGACCAATAAACAGTCAAAACTTTCCTATATATATATTTTTTTTTTTATTAAAATGCCAAAGATTTGTGCTTTTAATGATATAGTAAACAAGGATACTATTGAAAAAAGTTATTCAGAAATAGCCGTTTCAAATGACAACAATGAATATTATAACAATGAATATCAACATTTTGCCTAATTGGAAAAATAATTTGGCAAGCAAGACTTTTCTGACATAAAAAGTTAAAATGAAAATGAAAATTTAATCTTTCATGGAAAAAAGATTTTTAATGGATATTTTTCAACCAAGTTCTTTGAATGACTCTTCAGATTTATGCTCTTAGATATTTCGATCTTTTTCAAATATCAAATGCAGTGCATTAAAATGATTTTTAGTTATAAATGATTATGAGATACGATGATATATGAGGCCATTTTATTACACAAAATTTTATCCATATTTGTAGAAGCATTTCAATTAGTTGGGAAAAAATTCCCAAAATACATTAAAAAAAAAAAAAAAAGAATATGCCAACCCTATTTTGTAGCGGGTAAATTTTTTCTTCAGCGAGTGTAATCTGAGTTGAAATTTTGGGCCCTTATATATATATAGTAAACAGACTTTCAGCCATTAAGCTTATCTTCAAAACATAAAATAGTTTGGGATATGTCTTACTTATCAGGCTTAAAATGGCTATGATCATCCCAATGTGATGAAGGGTGGTGAGCGGTGCTGTTTGTACCATACACTAAAAGGAAATAAGAAGAAAAATTATAAACAATTATAATGCTTTAATTATACATATATTAATTAAACCTCAGATTCATTCTTACCATATGCTTCTGAAATGCTTGCCAAAGAAGATGTCTTTGTTTCACTAAAATATAAAACAATAATATAAACAATAACACAAATTAAGGGAGGGGGGGGGGGGAGAAAGAGGAAGTGCCTAAAATGGATTATCATCTTAAACTAAAATATGTTTAAACAGTAATAATAATTTACAAATGAAAAATACAACACATTTTGCAATACAATTAAAAATCTCATATAAAAAATTTAAAAAGAAATGCATCAACTTAAATATTTGAGTCCTTTGTATCGAAATTATTTATTAACTAAATTCTGAAAAAAATTTAAAACTTTACCCATTTTGTGGCTTGTATTGTCTTATTTTAATCTAAGCTCTGCTTTGAATTAAAATTATGATATTCTTTGCTTATATAAACAATGTTCTCAATTCCTTGCCAATTATTTATTTATATTTCCTTTATATATATACACAGCTGTGATCAAGATGTTGCTCCTAGCAAACATATGTTACATCCCTATAATATTTTACAGTAAATTTGAATTAATGTATTAGGCAATAAAGAATTTTCTTAGTACAAATTCAGATTCTTTTTAAAAATATATTTTATGCCTAAATAAAACTAGAATGAAGATTAAAATGTAAGGATTTTTTTTAATATAGTTTGCTAGGTAAAGAATTAAAAATAACCATTTGTTACTTTATAAAAATAATTTTAATATATAGCATCAAACGGAAAGAAAATATTTTTGCACAAAATGTTGACTAAAGTTCTTTAATGTCGTATTTAAATCTGTAAATTATTGATTGAATATTTTTTTTTAATTCTGCACAAAATCCTTATACTTCTTCACACCAGTCAATAATACTTCCTACCTTAAAACAGATTTTCAAAAGAAAAATATTATTTTTCAATTTTTGTAGAATAATTACATAGTAAATATTTCTAGATTTAAAATCAAATTATACCTAAACCCAGGGGTGCAGAATATGTTCGAACGTGAGATTGAAGTTCGGGGCAAATTTTGAACATTTAATTTCTTAAAATAAAATAAAAATGGAAATAAAAAAACTTCAACTGAAAAGACAAACTTACTAATATTAAGCAGTAAACTAATACTGCACTCTTTTGTTACAACATATATTTCTTTTAAATACCTACATAACCCCCCCCCCCTTAAAAAAAGGATTAAGTATTTGAAGTTTGATGATAAATATTTGGTAATAAATTTATAACAGACACACACACAGAGAGACAGACACACATACAGACCAACTGCTAAAAACATAATTTTTGTATTCAGGGAATCTCAAAACATGTAAATATAACAAAAATTGAATTTTGAAAATTTTATCCAAAACCAATATTTTCTCTATGATTAAGAGAAAGTAATATTATCAGTGAGATGATCTGGTCACTTTTCCAATGCATTCAAGTGTACGGACAGTCTATCAATCCATATCGATTTTGATTCAGATATTCTTCCTTTCCCTTTTTGCATCTTTTCTCCCTTTCTATTCTTCCTTTCCCTTTTTGCATCTTTTCTCCCTTTCAACAACTGTCCTCATGATTAATGATGCTTAGCTTAACTAACAAGAGAAGTTTCTATATGCGCATATCCAGAAAATTTTGAAAAAAATATTACAGCAGACTTTTCTCAAAAAGTTATGTATGTTTGAAAAAAAATGAACGGAATCTGTGTACATTGTTTGTAATAAAAATAATGAATAAGCCTATCTCTTGGCTATTCATCACTCATTGGCGACACAAGGAAATTTCAAACAAACTGGGGTTTTTTATAATCTTTAACAAAAACCTTTTTACTATGCTCCTTGCACTAAAATAATTTAAGTTGGATTTGTTCAAATAATCACTTTTTTAACTACAGTTTTGTCATATATTTATTTATAAATGTGTAAACAGAAAGACGAATGTTGCCATTAATTTTGAGTTGGGCATCTACCATGCATAAAATGCAAGACTCTATGGTAGATTATGTGGATATATTTGGGATCAAGTCTCTTTGCTGCTGACCAAACTTACATGGCGATCAGTCATGTAAAGTCACTGAGTGCTCTTCAAATAGAACTTGACTGCTCAAAACCAGCAGAAAAGATTGTAGGTAACAGTAACGTGTTAGATGAAATGGCTAGACTGTGAAGACATGAATAAAATAATTTTGAACTAGATATATTGTTACACCTAAATTATAAAGACTTAAATGCCATATCTTATAGGTTCAGTTTTGCTTTATCTCTAAAAAAAGTACTAAAATTATAGTTTATTAAATTTAAAAGATTTAAGTATCATTACTTATAGGTTCTCTTTTAAAACAAAGAAATAAATGCTATTTTAATAAAATGCAAAGACTTGAGTATCATTAGTTATACTTGTGATTTTTCTTTAAAACTAAAAAATATAAAATAAAATTATACTTCTAAAAAACTTTTAAAAAGAGCATGCTTTTATTGAAATGTGAACTAAAAAGCAAAAAATAATTTATAAATGTAAAGTTTTTATTAAATAGCGATAAGATGTTGCAAAACTTGATATAACCTAATCATTGAACTAAGCTTCGAAGATAAAAATACAGATAAATATAACACAGGGTTGGCAAGTTTCTTGCAAGCTGGAAAAAACCATGGAAAAAACTGGCCGGAAGAAATAGGTTTCTTCCAAGTGGAAGAAATGGAAGAAACTGTTTTTCTTAAAAATTTATCCTATAAATTGCAGATTTGTAAGATACAATAAATGCATTTATCTTATAAACAACTTTAAGTAACTTTAATTATACCTATAAAAATTTAATTACATATTTAATTAATAATTCTGAGATTTTTACTGAAGTGATCTTTGGTATCTGATGATCACGTTCCAAAATACTCAAAATCCAGTAAAAAAAAAAAAAAAAATCGATTTAAATTTAAACAGTGTAAAGTTTTATAATCTAGACAATTTTATTTCTTTAACTGGTAATAAATAATAGTTTGGATCACTTGCTTATACTTTCTGATAAAACAGCTCATTAACAAACATCCAGTTAATTAAGAGTACTAATATTCAATAATTACTGTATTACAAAATGTCACCAAAAACTTTATTTTCCTTATAGTCATATACAGTACAGTCAACTCCCTCTAATCCGCAGATTTATAATTTGCAAATCCTTCTAATCCGTAATTGTTTTTTGAATGAAAAAGAAATTTAAATCTCATATTTAAAAAAAATTCACTTTTTTTTTTTTTTTTTTAAACAAATTTTTAGCTTAATCCTTACTTTGAAACACAGTTGGTGAGGAGGGGGAATAACATTCTTGTATTTATTATCCTGCAATTCATACAGACTAGTGTTTAAAACAAATCACTATTGCATCAACGCTTAACAAAATTAATCAGTGATGAATATTATTTCCGAACTTTGAAAAATATTTTGTTTCGTATTTTTTAAATTTGTTTGTTTACATTTTATATGTGCCTATTTATTTGAATATGCTTAAATTATTTACCATCATATATGAATTATGATAGATTAGTTTTATTAATATTGAAGAAATATTTTATTCTAAAATTATTAAAAATAGTCTTTCCATTTTGATGTCTATTTATGAATTAATAACTGACTCTGTATCTGCAAAACTCTAAACAAAGGCAATGATCTCCAATCTGCAAATTCCTGTAATCCACACAACCTCTGGACAAAACTTTTGAGAGTTAGAGAGAGTTACAAATGAAAAGTTTTTTAGTAGTTCAATACTGCACTTTATTTTTCAATTTAAAATAGATAAATACAAACTATGGATTTTTTTTTTTTTTTTTTTTTTAATCCTAGAGAACTTGCAGGAGAGTTTAAAAATAGGTATCTTAGTACTTATTGATACAGTTTGTTGGGTACCAGCTTCGAGCTTATACAAAAAATTGCATCCTTAAAAAAAAGTGCAAATATTATGGCTAATTCCGTAATTATCACTTGTACTGTTTGAAGGTATAGTAATATGAGATAGTATCTATGCAAAAAATTCGAAAAATATAAGCATTGAAACGTAAAAACCCATCACCTGTATATATTTAGTGTTTGTTATCAAATAACCTTTTTTTTCTAAAAATAGTTTTAATATTAATTAGATTATAGTTCAGGTTTGACATTATATTTATGCTTTGAGTGTATATAGTCCATAAATTTTAATTTTGAACATCTATTTTGTCTTCTGGTTGGTTTCTTCCATTTCTTCTGGTTTCTTCCAGTTTCTTCTGTTTTTTTCCAGTTTCTTCCACTGTCCTGGAAGAAACTGGTTTCTTCTGGAAGAAACCCAACCCTGATATAACATTATAGATTAATATAAAAATGAGAGACAATATTGTCTCATCTGTTGTATCTACATTTGCAGACTCAGTAACTTTGTCAATCAATATTATGTGAGAAATGCCTAGCTGGTTATCAGTCAGGGTAGCTCAGTGGTAGAGCATCCATGTGTTAAGCGGAGGTGCCCGGGTTCAATTCCGGGCTCTGGTATTTTTCACATAGTTGGTATATAAAAAAAATATCAACCTTCACACTCCAATTTACTTAAAATGAATATTCACAGTTGATGAATTTATGAATAAAAAATTTCTAAATATTCATTGCTTACTTTATAATATTTAAACCATGAAGTTAACATCAAATTTAAAACTTAAATTATACAACCTTTTAATTTCTTCATGTTTCTTTGGACTAGTTTCGCTTGGGGTGCCCCAGCTTGGTCTCTGATGGTACGGTGCTTGAAGTTGTTCGAAACTGCTGTTTCCCGCCTCCTTCCTCTCTTTTAAAAACTCTGCGCCATTGCTGGTTGAGTTGAGCCCCATCGTTGCCATTGCAATTGTTAATACTCGATAAAATTTCTACGGATTCTCTGATTGCAGCATAACCATGGTTATGATAATTGGCCAACTTTTTTATCTGTTCGAATTTAATGTTAATCTCATCGTTTTTGTTTACTTGTGTTAGAGCAGTAGTTATTTTTCCGGTGGTTACATCGTGGCTATGTTCCTTATACGGGTTTTTATTTTTATTTTTGTTTTTCCTATGTAACACATTTCTTTACTTTGACTATTAGTATTTGGTATTTTATAAATTCCTTCGGTTTCTAACGGGTCAATTTTATCTTTATCACTTCTAATTAGCTGAAATATATTGGGGTTTGGCTTGATTGGTACGTTTATATTGTTTTTTTGCAACTTTTTTAATTTTATTTGAAACTCCACGATCATAAGGAATTGAAGTGGTGTATTTGAGTTGTGGCTTTTGGAAATTATTAATTTGATTTAAACTTTTTTATCGTTTTTTGTATAAGTTGTCTATTAATTTATTTGAATAACCTGCTTTTTGGGTGAATTGTTTAATATTTTTTATTTCGATTTTAAGGATTTTAGGGTCTTTACAAATTGTAATAGCACAGTTGATGTGGGCTTGAATAGCATTAATTTTATATTTAAAAGGTGTTTTACTGTTTTTATGGATTATTTCATTGCTGCTATTAGGTTTTCTGTAAACTTGGGTGGTTATTTTACTAGTATGGCGGTTGATGGCGACGTCTAAAAAATTTAATTGTTTATTTTCTTCTTCTTCAAGGGTGAATTTAATATCTGGGTCTATTTGATTTAAGGCGTTTAAAATTTCTTTAGGGTCTGTTTTTTGATCGATTATTGCAAAAACGTCATCTACATAACGAAACCAATAAAAAATTTTGCTTTTAAATTTTTCATTAAAATTATTTTCAATTTTACGCAATTTGTATTCTGCTAGGAATCCCGAAATGGGAGATCCCATTGGAACTCCTTTGATTTGTTTATAGAATTTTTTATTAAAAGTGAAGTAATTTTCATTTAACAGGAAGTTGGTGGCTATGTTTAAAGTTTGGGCTATTAACGGGTTTGTATATTGTTCATTTATTTTTTGGTTTATTAATTTAGCAATATTTTTAATGTCTATTGATGGGTAAAGATTTACAAAATCGAAACTGACGAATTGAAAATTTTCTTGAACATTAATTTCGTAAATATTGCGGATGAAATCTTCGGTAGAATTTAAGCTATGGGATGAGGGGAGAAGCAAACTTTTGTAAATTTCAGCCATATATTTTTCTAAAGAGTAAGTAGGTCCTTCACTTTTACTGACAACGGGTCTGATTTTAGGGGGATCTTTATGGTCTTTATACCTGCCGAAAATTCTTGGTGCTGCAAAATTATTTAAACTGGGGGGAGGGGGGTTGTTATCTGGAAAGGTACCTTCTTTTATTATTTTCTGTGTTTTTTCAATTATTTGTTTGATGGGGGTCTTTTTTAATTTTTTCTGTGCCTATTTCATTGATGGTTTCTTCCATTTTATTTGTATATTCCTGACGATCTAAAATTGCAATTTTTCTAGTTTTATCAGTTAAAGTACAAACAACATTTTCATTTTTCTTCAAATTTTTAAGAGCTTTAATGTCTTCCTGATTAATTTTATTATTTTTAACAGTCTTTTTGATTTCTTGCACGGCAGTGTTTCTAATGTCTATTTGAGCATCTTCTGGGACATTTCTTATAGCTGATTCTATTTTTGCAATACTGTCTTTAATTTTGATTGGCTGGTCTAAAATATATTTTTGTCCCATTTTTAGTAAGCTATCTTGGTGGCTATTAATTTTGATGTCTGATAAATTAATATATGGGTAAAAATTTTGAGTGGGGGGCTTAATATTATATCTGTTAATCCAGTTATGCAATTTTTTATTTTGTCTTTTTGTAATCGTATTTCTTTCCATTTCATTGTGCACATTAATTTTTCTTGATAGGATGGCCCATTCTTCTTTATTACTACAGTCCTTTAAATTTTTGTACAGTTCATCATAAATTTCTTTACATTTAAACATATAGGATTTTCTTTCTCGAATAATTTTATTAAGTAATTTTGTTTTTTTTTTAACATCGTTCAGATAATTATTTATGAGTGTTTTGTTACATATTTTCATAAAATTCGGTGTTATCCTAAAAAATTTTTTAGGATAACACCGAATTTTATGTATTATAATTTTATGTATATATTTTAATTTAACACCGGATAACACAATCTTTTTTTCACCGATCACATGAAGATACTGACCGATGACACGTAGATCTCGCCTAGAAGTGACTTCTTATGCAATTTTCAGATCGCATTCGGGCAAAGGTTAGTGAAGTCCGATTTTGCATTAGATAAAAATCTATTATAAGTGTATATTTCTCAGCGAAAATGCTAAATTATCTTTAAAAAATAGCGATATAGCATATGGAAAAATACAGGGCACAATTTCAATTGAAAAATGTGAAGGGTGCATTTTCACTTGAAAAAAAGGGGCAGGGTGCATTTTTTACTTCAAAAAAGGGCAGGGCACAGCACCCTTTGAAAAATGCATAACATGAACACTGGTATAAGTTATTTAAAATGGACTTATCTATTAATTGGTACTGTAAATGAATAAAAAAAAAAATATGTGCTAGCTAACATTTAAACTGAATTACAATAACTTTTATGTGTGTGTGTTGTTGGGTATTACCAAGTATCTATTAATTGCTACATTTTATAATGTTATTAAATTCTTCCCTTTATATATATATATTTTTTTTCATTATGAAAAGTTTTCAAATACTGCACAGGATAAAATGATAAATATCACATGAAAAAATTAAAAAAAAGAAAAAGAAAATATAATGAGAATCCATCCAAACAACAGAAGAATACAATATCAATATTTCATCAAAGACTTTGAATAATTGTATGCAAAATAGGTGCATTTCTTTTGTTCTGTAATCATAATGCCAAAAATTTAGAGAGTCAAAACCCTTATACACCTATAAGGATTTTACAAAAAAAAATCCAGAAGCAAGATTTAAAACATAAAATTCATAAGAAGGTGAGATAAAACTTTAAAGATAAAAAATATATACTTCGTTTTGAAGCAATAATGCAAAAAAATGTGTTTAGTTCACTTTTCACATTTTATAGTTTTGAAAGAAAACATTAAAATATTTTAAAAATCAATTTATGAAAAACAAGAATAATTTAACTGTTATAAATTTTCTTAATGTAGAAATGGAATAAAAAATAAATAAATAAATAAATAAAAATGCATTAGTTAATTAATAATGATCTGCAACCACATATTCCAATACAAATAATTATTTAATACAGTTAATTTTACAAATTAATTGTAAATTGCCATTATATATATATAATGAGGCACACTAAGTAGCAAACAAAAAAAATGAAGAGAATAAAAAGAAAAAACCTATTTAGTTAAAAAGTAAAATCTCACCGTTTTTCAGGCTTCATGGAATAATTAGGAATAGGTAATGGGCCAATCTGTAAATTTTCAACTTTTTGAGTAACTGAAGATATATCAAACATTGATGTTTGATTTGAGTTACAAGACACACTAGAATAATCAACTTCTGTGGCTTCTTTTTGTGGAGCTTCTTTTTTACTTCTTTTATTGTATGGGCTAATTCTAGCGCATCTTGCAAACTGCATGCTGCAAACTGTTTAATAAATCTTTTAATTAAGAGCTTATTAAACTAAAACAAATATACATAAAATTTGTTAAAATAAAGGATTATAAATAATTAATGCACCTACTAAGCACAGATATTCTGTCATAAAATTTATATTTATTCCTGTTTTGCTTCTTTATTCCTAGCTCCTACCTACCTATACATAAGAAGAAAGTACTAGATTCGTGGAATTTTTCAAACTCCAGTTTTTTTATGGATTTATATATTTAAAATGCTCTCAACATTATTTGAATATTTTTAGAAAATGCCTGCCCCTGTGTGCATTTAACAAAGTATATATACCGTAAAATCCTGAAAATGACACCTCCATCCTTTCTTACTGAAAATGAAATTATTCCATTTTCTTAAATATAACCCCTCCACCCTTTTTATTAAGTCCCCATAGCAGAAAATGTGAGACGTGAGACGCATGTCACAGATTTTTTTTTAGTGTGCAGATTATTTGCAAAATAGTGCTGTGCAGAGATTCCAAGTCTCCCAATTTTGGCAGGAAATATATCGATTTTCAGTCTTTCTCCATCCACGGCATAAATGTCAATATTCATTTTAAACACATTTTATTAGAGGTTCTTATATCTTACTCATGTAATTTTTTGCGATCTTCTTTCCCCTTTCCCTCGCTCCTAACGATCGGTGATCAAATGGATCATGGAATCATTGTGATTTCTAATTTTTCTCCATCCACAGCATAAATGTTCTTTTTAAACTTATTTAATAAGATTCCAGAATGTATAAAAAAATAGAGTTGTCCAATATCTCTCACTCATATATTTTTTTTACTCCCCTCCCCCCCCACTCCCATTAACAATCAGTGATCAAACACTTCACAAACGTGTTGTAATTTTCAATCTTTCTCCATCCACATGATAAATTTGAATATTCATTTAAAACAAGCTTTATTAGATTCTAGACTCTATAAACAGATAAAATTGTTCAATATCTCTTACTCATGTATTTTTTTGTCCCCCTCCCTTTCCCCCCTGCTAAGGATTAGCAACCAAACGGTTTGCAGAAACCTTGCGATTTCCAATCTTTCTCTTTCCGCATGATAAATGGCAATGTAATTTTTAAACTTATTTAAATAGATTACAGAACTTATAAAAAAGTAGAATTATTCAATATCCCTCATCAAACATATGTTTTACTCCCCTCCCACCTGCTAACAATCAGCGATCAAATGCTCCACAGAAGCTTTGTGACTTCCAATTATTTTCCATTCACAACATAAATGTCAATATTCATTTTAAACTTATTTTATTAGATTCTAGAGCCTATAAAGACGTAGAATTCTTCAATATCTCTCATTCAAATAATTTCTTAGAGACCCTCCACCCCGCCCCTTTACAATTTGCTAACGATTGGTAATGAAACTCCCTGCAAAAGTCTTGTGATTTTGAATCTTTTTCTATATGAACATAAATGTCAATATTCTTTTTAAACTTGCTTTGTTAAATTGCAGAACCTTTTTTGAGGTAGAATTGTTCAATATCACTGGCTACTCATGTAATTTTTGTTACTGCTTTTTTGAGTATGTACACTAAGGGACAAAAAAAAAAAAAAAAGCTGCTTGGTTATTTTCCTTTTTACCTTATACAACTGCCAATTTTATTGTTAAAAAAGCAAGTTTTCAAACAGATTTTATTATGTCATCCTCTACACATACACTGTAGCATTGAACTCAGTATTAAAAACAAAATACAATTGTCAGAAAAACTATAATTTTAGAAATTATTTCAAAAATGGTAAGAATAAGGCAGTTAACGATGCCACGAAAAGTATTAATTTTAGAATGAAAATAAAAAAATATTTAATACGTGAGATGGCAAAATAATTAAATGTTAACGAAATATTGGTGAGATGGTTTTTAGCAAGACATAAAATTTTTTGGCCCTCTAAACTGGAAATTTTGCTTTAGGCGACCATCCAAGCGAGATGACCGCATATTAAGGTTGCTGTGTAGTGAGAAAAAAAGTCTTTCCTAATCATCACTTCACTTCAAAGAAGGAGAAACGAGCATACAGTTTAGTTTGTGACATTTTGACAGTTTTCTCTCTCCTCTCTTATTACTAATTGAAACCTGAAAGAACTAGTTTCCCGAGGCTTTTGAAAAAGAAGTTCCTTATCAGCGTATTTCGTACTGTAGGTTATATTTTTAAGATTTGGAGTATTTTCTTTCTTCCTTTTTTTTTTTTTTTTTTACTTCTCAGGATATGAACAGAATGAAATATAATTGTGCAATTGCAAAATTCAAATAATCATGTATAAATAATTCAGCTTGAATAATGTAAAATACGTTTTTTTTTAATTATTATTATTATTATTATCATTAAAGATTGGTATGCAAAAGAAATATGGATTTTATTATGAATAGAGAAAAGCGATTTATTATTTTTTTTATAATGAATAAAAAATTTTTGATGTTCTAAAAGATGCCATCAGTTTACTAACTATGTGTCAGCATCAATTTTGTATTAATTTCCCCCCCCCCCCATAATTTTTATTTAAAATAAAAAGAAGGCTTTCAGGGAATTGTTTTTTTTTTTATTGTTTTTTAATTAGCTGGATAGATAAAGAAGCAATATTTTTAAGGATATTCAACAGTAAACAGTTTACAAATCTTTTGAAACAATGATAATATTTTATTCCCCAAGCTGGGAATAATTAAAGAATTGCAATCCTTTTTGTGTACCTGCAGCACCAATACGTGAAAAAAATACCCCCAAGGATTTTTTTTTTTTTCCGCGTTTGTTTCTAGTCTATATTTACATGAGTTTCTAAGAAAACCACGGAAACTTCCCAATGGCTAAGCCAATGCGCATGGTTTGGGTTCGAACGTGACATATCTCTTTCAAATCACTGATCCTTCGCGCCAGTGTTTTGTGAAAAGTTATTAATTCTTAATCATTTTAACCTGCACAGAATTTTCTAAAACTTTATATTTAACGGTGTATTTCAACTGCGCTCGCCCTCTCAACTCCCACCTGTTTGAACTGCGCTTCTGGGGGACGAGAAGGGATTAATTGTCTTTGTGATAAGGAGGTAAAGTTTCCAAAAAACTAATAAAAAACTACTATAATTGCATGTAAATATTATTTGCATTATTCCAGAGTTGTTCTAACTTTACTTATCATTAAATTAAAAACGAATCAATACTTTCTTCTTACGTATATGGGAGAAACTACAAATCAAAAAGATCCAATTAAAAAAATGGAAAGATTCTGGGATTCTACATATACAGTAGACCAGTGTTGGGCATAACTGATTAAAAAGTAATTAAATTACAATTATAATTACTTTTCTGTCAATCGATTAACAAGTAATTGATTACAAAGAAATTCAATTACTTTTGCACAGTCTGTAAATTTAATTATTTTGTAATGAAAATAAATTCACTCTCAATTACATTTTACAAAAGTATTTAAAAATACTTGTAATGGATTACAAATGAATGTCAATTACGTATCTTCACAGTTTAATTCAATTAACTGTAATGCAATTAACAGTTAATCTTATTACATTTTTCAAACTGCAATTTCACGTGTTTGAAAACAATTACAGGTTAATTTCAATTAAGTTTTCGAAAATAATTAAATTAACCTGCAATGAAATTACAAATTAATTCCCATTACATCTTATAAAATGTAGTTCAAATAATTTGTATTTGAATGCAAGTTGTTAATCTAATTACGTTTTTTGAGAACATAACTGAATTAATCTAAAATTGAATTACGGGTTAATTCAATTATTATTTCTAAATTATTCGATTAAATGGAATTAAATTCATTCTGAAATCCGTTGAAAGTTAATTTTAATTACATTTATTATAGAATGAATTTTTCTCCGGTTGTTTAGAAGAATTTTATTTATTTATATATTTTTATTATTTAGAATGTAATTATACAACCAGAAAATCATATATATATTTTTTTTTTAAACAATTTTTATGCTCTAATATAATATTGCGATCATATTATTCGATAAAACATTTATATTTATATATAAGTACAAAACTTCAATAAAATGGTATTTAGTTAATACTTCATTATAGAGTTACCATAAAAGTTGTCCAGCTGTTAATATTTGATCAATTAAGTTATACTTAGATATAGAATTGAGACTGGATGATACTATATCGACAAATTCAAATCTTGAAATTACCATTGAAATTAAAAGATTCATCTGCTAAAGGTTTGAAATATAAACACAAATTTTAGTTTGAAGTATTGTCTATGCTAATGCATCATAGATAAATACAGGATTTTCGGTGAGGGGCAGCAATGAAAAACTTATTTCAAACTGCGGTCATGAAAACATTTAAAAATATTACTGAATTTGCTTCTCAGTTACTAAAAGCCATATAAATATAAGTAAGTTTTAAAACAAAATAACATGTGGTGGGACTAAAACAAATTAACAACTTTTTTGAAATAACTACCAATTTAATTAAATTCTGATTATAATCTCCCTTTCTTTTAGAAATAAAAATTGTTAAAATTAGAAGGAGTGATATTATCGGAAACTTTTTAAAAGCTGAAAATTTAGGAAAAACTTCAGATTGTAACATCCAAGAGAACGGAAGGTTTTTGAAAAAGGAAAAAAAACTGAAAATCCCAGATCAAGGTATAGTTGGGTGAGGGGTTACTATCAGAATTTTACGGTAACTAATAAAAATAAAAGTTCGAATCATACATTTTCATTTAAATAAAATATATTAAATATAAAAATTATAGTTTAACCATATCCCCCCCCTCTCCCGTGTTAAATTTCCCTACCAAGAATCATAAATCCATTAGCTTTTTCATTAGGCAAAATCATAATTTTGAAAAATTTTAGAAGTTCAACAGTTATGACAATTAGTAATTGTAGATATGAAAAGGATCAAGCTATAAAGAGATTACATTGTAGATAATAAAATATAAAGATCTCGGTGAAGAAAGGGTACTTGGTAAAACAAGCATTGGCCCGGTAGCAGAAATCGTGCAGCACGGCAGCGAGCGCTGCAGGATTATCTTGAAGCTTGCAGAATGATCTTGAAGTTTGCAGACTTATTTACCAATTTACAAAAACGGAAAAAAAAAAAAAAAAAAAAAAAAAAAATCATAAGAAAACAAAAAAATGCGACCGTAAAAAAATCTCGAGTTTGTTTTCGCTACGATCGTTCACCACGCGCGCTACGCTGAAGAACCAAAGAATATTGAATCAAAAATTTCTCCCGCGGTTTCTCTTCGCGATCTGCCTCTCCCACCTGCAATCGAAGTGGAATGATCCTCTTCGTAGGGAGAGAGCTTGGGAAAGAAGCGCTAGTCACACTCGATCGTTTGGTCATTTTTCGATTCCTTATGTTCATAGTGCATGTGCTTCATTTTTTTTTTTTTTTTTTTAATTGTTGATGCGTTAGCACGTGTTATAGATTGAAGTATAATATTTTCTGTGTAATATTTTTTTTTATCATGTCATCTAATGAAAAAGTTATTTGTTGTTTATGTGAAACAACAGTAATTAAAAAAAATCTAAAACCGCATTACACTCGACGGCATCCAAATGAAGACTTGAAATGGAAATCAGCAATATCGAACGATGTTAGACATTTTTTTCCCGGTAATCCGCAGCAAGAAAAGAGGAAAGACTGTGAAATAGACGAAATCGAAGGCATTTCACAAACTGCAGACGTTGAAAACAAGCATCCCCGATTGGAAGATACACCTAAAAATAGCGATGTGGATTGTAGTAAAGGAGATGAAGGTCCATCAATATGTCTTCTAAAAGCTGTCAAAGGTAAAAAAAAAAAAAAAAAAAAAATTCTTATTTTAAATATTTTTTTATTATCAATATTTTTTTTTTTCTATAAAAATTCCAATTTCTTTATTTTTCATTTTATCGTACGTTTTTTCTTTTAAAAAAATTATCCATAAATCCAACCATTCCCGCACTGAACAGTCTGGGGTAAAAAATGGGGTAGGGGGGGAAAAAACTATGTTTCCAGCAAATTACGGTAACTTAATTCAATTCTTTTAAATCTTAAATTCATTCCTTCTCAATTTTTTTGTTAATCTACGAATTAACGATCAGCCTATTTTACGACGTTTTTATTAACTTCAATTCTTGTTTGTTTGTCCAGTACAAATCTTGCAATCGATTTCTAACTAGCTTCCCGACTAGCTAGACATTTGAAACTTTCAGGATAGCTCAAAACATAGTGACAATACATTTTTTAACACTTTTAGTCAACTGTTTCAGGTTCCTACTGCCTTCGGCAGCGTTTATATGATTTGACAGAAAATTTATTTAACTAACTTCCCGACTAGCTAGACATTTGAAACTTTCAGAATAGTTCAGAACAAAGTGAAAATACATTTTTTAAATATTTTTAGCCAACTGTTTTGGGTTCTTGCTGACTTCGGCAGCGTTACCAGTACAAAGCTTGAAATTGATTTTGCACTAACTTCCCGACTAGAAAACCATTTCCCATTTGAAACTTTCAGGATAGCTTAGAACACGGTGACAACATATCTTTTTAATACTTTTAGTCAACTGTATTAGGTCCCTACTGCCTTCAGCAGTGTTTATATGATTTAACAGAAAATTTATTTAACTAACTTCCCAGTTAGCTAGACATTTGAAACTTTCAGAATAGTTCAGAATATGGTGAAAATGCATTTTTTAAATACTTTTAACCAACTGTTTCGGGTCCCTGCTGCCTTGGGCAGTGTTACCAGTAGAAAGCTTGCAATCAATTTTTAACTAACTTCCCAGCTAGCCATTTGAAATTTTTATAATAGCTCAAAACACAATAACAATGAATTTTTTTAATACTTTTAGCCAATTGTTCTGGGTTCTGCTGCCTTCAGTAGAGTTTATATGATTCAACAGAAAATTTAAAAACATGGTATATAAAAAGTTCTTTTTTTCTTGTAATTATTTTTCTTTCTCTGTGTTTATCTTCAAAGACGCGCATTTGAAGCCACTGAGAAATACAGTCTGCTAATTATCACAGCTGTCAAACTCAGCATTAAACGGACCACCAGGAAGAAGTGTGAGTACTCAAGCACAGGTGAGAGGGGAAAGGGAGAATAGATTAAAAAGCAAATACGATCTCTTCGTACCCTCCCCTACTACTCTTCAATGTCCTTCACTGAACTATTGTCGGACATGCAATGATTCTGCCTCTTTGGAGATGACCTCATTTGAACTTTCAGTTATTATTTATCATTTGACTTGAGCCAATTTATTTTCCATTGAGTTTTGAAAGTAGATTCTGTTATTAGCTGAACAATTAAATGAGCAACTTTTAAAAGTTTATATCAAAAATGAGAAATCGTGGGTTGGATTGACACTTTTTTTTTTTTTAAATTCACATTTAGAGTTTTATTACTTTCTTTTCTCCATATCAATAATATATTGCATGTTACAAAACAGAATACTATACAAAATTATTCAAAGGTTTTATGATTAAAGCAGAAAAAGAAAAATATAAATAATAATTAAAAGCAGAAAAATAGATTCATTATACTTCAGTATTTCTGTTGACCTCCCCCCCACCCTCCCTTTCCCAATCTTGCTCAATTTTCAACATGTTCAACTATCTGGATTTTTTTTTTTTCTAACTGACAAGTGGTGATTAACAATCATGCTGGTTAATCAAATATTTACTGCAAATGTTTTATTTTAAAATCACCTTTTATGCCATTTAATTTTAGCAGGAAAATACATGTCCGTTTCTATATTTTTGTCAATTTGTACCGTTTATCCACCCCTTCCTGAAATATATATCGTTTTTCTTGAAGATTGAGGGGCTTGTACTTACATGTTTTTGCTTGGAGAAGTACCTACCATGCTTTTTTTTTCAACCTGAAACAATTGTTGTGCGTTTTTGCACTTGATGGTCTTTATTTACAAACTTCTCTCCCTTCATTATTCAATTACTTTATTTTAATTGTCAGCATAAGCCCATCATAGCAGGAAGGAAAAAAAATTACAAATTCGGATAATGAAGGAAAAAAAAAAAAAAAACCTCTTGTACCTCTTTCTCTGCAGCATTTCAAAATACTATAAGCAGAACTAGGAGAAAACGTTATCTTCCAACATATGCTTGAATGTATTAGTAGGTCAAGAGAGAGGGTGAAAAGAAGCAATTAAAATTTTAGCTGTAAAAAAGTTTTTGTTTATCGTTCTGTTGAGTAAAGAGATAACAGAATTGTGAGTTTATCTTTGTAATTATAAGTATTTAAGCTTTATTTTTTAATTTTTATTTAAGGAATAATTGAATAGGATTAAATAAATTAAGCTTTACACATTTTCACTGTAGTGGAAATGCTGTTCCTATTTTTTTTTATTATTTTATTTCTGTTATTTATTTAATTATCATTCACACGGTATAAAATTACATTGGAATATGTCAGTAATTATTTCTCTGGTGTTTAGTTATAAGCATTGACTAAAATTTAAAAAATGTCCAGTACATAACTTTTTTTCTTTTAAGTTTCTAAAATCCAAAAAATTCCGAAATCCGGAATGGCATCGGTCCTGCGGTTTCCAGTCCCACACTGTATACATTTAAATTTTATTTTTTAAATAAAAAATTTATTGCTCATTCACAAATACTTTTTTTTTTTTTTTTTTTTTTTCCCAAAATACCTAGTTTTTGGGTATTTACCCCGGCCTTGGGTAAATGCCTAGGTAAATATCTAAAAAATATTTACCTACCCACTGGGTATTTACCCACTCCACATCACTATCAGTAACTCCATTTTTATTTTTAATTTTCTGAAAACGATTTGCTAACTCTCTGTGACAATGAAATTTTATTTTATTTTTTAACTTTAAAAAGTTTTGCATGGTTTTTAGATGAATTATTAAATTTAATTTAGTTTTCTGGTATAAAAAAAGTAAGGTTTGGGTCAATGATACATATATTTTTTAATAGTTTGGTTCTAATCTAAATTCATTGAATCAATGCTGCTGGGTGCTGAACATTCCATAGGAATGCACACCTTACACAAAATTAATGGTTGAATGAAGATTTAAGTAGTTTTGAGCATTTTGTACAAGGAAAGGTACTGACAGTTATGAAACTGAAAGATCATTTTTAATAATAAAAGTTTTTTGTATATTTCTATGGAAGAAAAAATAATATGGATTGCATGTATTTTTAAATGCTTAAAACTCTATGTTTCATAAGATATAATTATTAAGAAATCCTATTTTTATCTGTAAAAATTCAATTTTTCCATTTTTTGTCAATTTTTCTAGAAAAAACTTTTTTTTTTTTCCACTGCCTCAAAATTCCTGGAAATTTTGTATCTCTACTCAAGAGCTGCAAATCATTAAAAACATAGTTGTCAAAGTCAAAAACAAACAACATCTTTACAGGTAAGTCGAGTGACTTGGTGTCACAGGCTACTTGCACCAGCAAGTTGCCAAGAAATGCCTAATGGAATCCAACTAAGCAGTTTTATTCATGCTTAAACAAAAGTTGTGCAATAACATTTTTTTTTCCCCACACGACATTTAAAAAAAATGAACATAACATATGAACATGAAATTTGAATGACATAATCATTATCAAAAATTTAATAAAAGTTTATATTACTTTAAAACGTAGAATAATTTTTACACTCATTAACTCGAGAACAGTTCATGATCTTTACAGTGAACATTTATTATAAATGTACTTTTTTTTTCTTTTCCAAATAAAATGGAGGAAAAAATAATAAAATCTGTGAGAGTGCTGAAAAGAAAAAGGATTTTATAATCTTTTTATAAAATCATAAAATATATATGTTCTCTTTGAAATATGTTCTCTTTGAAACCAAATGATCACAGAAACCCAATAAAACAATTTCTCCCAGGTGTCGACATAATGTATCATTAGAGAGCATGTAAAATCATGATTGCAAGAATTAGCGATTTTGTAACTATACAGTCGGTAACAAAAGTCTCCGAACACTAGCAAAAATTCCTATATAAAATAAGTACACTTAATACAGTTTTGTTAAATAAATCCTTGTCGAATTCTGTTCTTAGTCAGTCTAAAAACAGGATTCGACAAGGATTTATTTAACAAAACTGTATTAAGTGTATTTTTTTTGGAACAGCTTTACTATACGGCACCCATTGCTTATTGCCGTTGCCAATGTTTTGATCACGTGGTATGATGGTGTTTTGATTCGGTTTGTGAGTCGGTACTGCGAATCGTTTCACAATGTCGTGAATCGAATCAAAATGTCATGAAACAATACTTTTCATTATTATGAAACATTTTTTTTATGTTTCACTATGTTTTCTGCTGTTTGCTCGCTTTGCGAGCATTAAAACAAAAAAAAAAACATCACTGGACGCCCCTAATTCGTGGAGCATGAATCAGTAAAAGCATGAAAATTCATGGAGCAGCGGTCATTACATGTTTTCTGCTGTTTGCTCGCTTCGCGAGCATTAAAACCAAAAAAAAACATCACTGGACGCCCCTAATTAGCGGTGCATGAATCAGTAAATATTACGTTTTGTTACGTTTCGATACAACAGAAAAAAGTATCGACACTCTGATTCGGGTCTCGAATCACCATCATATCACGCGATCAAAACATTGGCAACAGCAATAAGCAATGGGTGCCGTATAGTAAAGCTTAGCCACTTTTTTTATATAGGAATTTTTGCTAGTGTTCAGAGACATTTGTTACCGACTGTATATTATAAGTGTCTCATTTAGGAATAAGACGGAAGTTCTTTATAAACTCCGCTTACAAAATGTTTTGTTGAATTTTGCAGTTTGTCAAATAGAAAAACATATACTAAATCTAAAGAAAAAAAACAAGAGCAAGAACAGGATTTTTTTAGGGTTTAATAATTTTTCAACCCCCCCCCCCCCCAAAAAAAAAAAAAAAAATGCATTTAACAGCAGTATAAAGTGTTCATATTTTAGACAAAATACATAAACTACAATTGTAATTAAAACATGCTAAATTATGTCACATTGTCAATTCTGTTATATATATATACAACGGCTAAAAAAACAATTTTCTTAATATTTATTTCAGTTTAAATTTAAAATTTGAAAATTATTTCGGCAACCGGTTTAAAATTTTTCGGAATACGTAGTATTTGGACTTTTATGATCAAATCACTATTTGTAACACCATTATTATAAATAAATATATAGTTAAATGAGTCAAAACAATATTAAACATGCAAACCTTTTTTTTTTTAAAAAAAAAAATAGTACATTCATCTTTAATTGATGTTAAATTAATGATAAATAGTATAAGATGGATCTAAGAACAATATTGACAATAAATCAAATTATATCGATAACTAATAGTTAATATCTAAATTTCAATACTTACAAGTTATTATTTGAGAATGCTTGCTGTTCACTGAAAGCTCTCTTTCTATTAATAAAGAAATAGGTATGTATGTATAAAGTTATTCAATAACAAAGACTTTTGTTCTCAATTTCAATATACGTTAGGTAGGTAGGTGGGTAGGTAGGTAGTTGTAAGTATTGAGTTGAGAGAGACCTTTGCTTTGCCCACAGCACAGCATCGTCTTGAAAGAGAGAGTGTTACATACATACTGAAACGCTCGATTGCTCGCAATTACGCGATCACAAATCCAAAATTTGTGATCGCAAGGAAAGTTACAAACGAATCATGGTATTAGAGGGTCTCTCTACCTTCATGAAACGAACATGTAATCATTGAGCTCCATTAGCTCTCCTGTTTCTATGGAGCTCAGTGCATGTAATAAGACCATAGATATAGTAATAAGACATAGATTGATCAGTGAGAGGGGAAAAGTGATACCTTTTTTAATCGGAAAAAGACGGCCATTTTACTCTCTTATGGATGTATTTCCCCGAGTGAATATACACGGGAATACACATAGGTAATTTAGCAAATAAAATTTATGCAATAGAAGAGAATGAAAAACTCCAGATACCTCTTTTTCTTTCTTTCTTTTCGTTTTATTTTTCTTTTTCTTTTACTATACTCTAATATACTCATGTCTGCACAAAATTGTCTTTCTTTCGGCATTTATTATTATTATACTTCTTTGAGCTCTCGGGGGAGCCTGTAACCCCTAGAGAGCGCGTCCCCAGGTGGCGGATAGGGGAATGCCTCCATAGGTTTTCTTTTGGGTGGTAGGAGGGAAATAAAATACCTCCCGCGGACCAACAGGTAGAAGTCCAACCTCTCGAGGCTCTGGCAACCCTCTCTTCTATGAATTGTGCAATATCTACTAGTCACCATGCTACCGCGTCCGGGGCAGCCGACGCGATGCGACCTGCAGTCCGGGGACGTGTCGAGAAATCAGCTACGAGGACAGTAAATTTCTTACAGCTAAATATTAATGGAACCCAGAGAAAACTGGCTGAACTTTCAGACATTTTGCTTTCCAACAACATTCATGTTGCCTGCTTGCAAGAAACTAAACTTAACCAAAATCTTAGTTTCAAAATTAAAGGGTACACTACAATCAGAAAGGACAGACCAAACAGCAGCGGAGGAGGAATAGCTTTCCTTATAAAGACACCAGATATTAAATACTTTGAAGTCCTTTCGACCTTCCTGTCTGATACCAGCACGGAGGCTCACGCAATTAATGTCCTTCTTCCGGACCACACTATCACCGTGATTAATGTTTACCACCCCGACAATTCTCCTATTGACACAGACCTCCTTCGGGATCTGGCATCTTCAAACTCTGAGACAAAAATAATTTTAGGTGACCTCAATGCCAAGAGCCCCTCTTGGGGCAGCTATCTGCTGGATTCTAAAGGAACCCAGGTTGAGGACCTTGTAGACGACTTGAATTTAACCATCCTCAACACAGGTGAAAATACCTACATCTCTAGAACACATGGTACAGCGTCTGCACTTGACATCACCGCCATTAGCCACCTTTCAGCAGACAGAACACACTGGAGAGTTCTAGATTCTGCCATCAGTGACCATTACCCAGTTCTCACATCCTTCTCAATAGACCAAGAACGTCCTCCGCAATTCAAGCGCTCATGGAACTTCCGAAAAGCAGACTGGCCTGGGTTTACCCAAGAACTTGAGAACCTATGCGCTGAACCAACAGTCTGTAGTAACCTTGAGGAACTTCTCTCTCTCTTAACTAGCCGCATCCAAAACGCAGCAAAACATCATATCCCTAGAGGAAAGCGAAAGGACAATTGGATTCCTTTTTGGAAGGATTACAACATCGAGGCACTAATAAAGGAAAGAGACCAAACCAGTAAGGAAATACAATGCAACAACAGTGAAGAGTTAAGACGTAAACTTATAGAAGTAAGTCACAAGGTGGAAGAAGCCATCTCAGCTGGCAAACAAGAGAAATGGACAGAGCTCTGCGAAAAACTTGACCCAAGAAAAGGCACGTCCCAATATTGGAACTTGATTAAGACTCTAAATAACTCAAGCAGTCCAGCAGTCAACACACAGGCGGAACCTCAGTCAAATGTGATCGCCACAAACGGCTCATATGCCAGAACAAACAAAGAAACAGCAAACCTACTTGCAAAGCACTACAAAATTTCAAGCAAACTACAGTATACAGCAGGAGACAAAAAAGTTAATAAAAATTACAAATCTGTTATTAAAAGAAGCAGGAAAATGACTGATAACAGCATCTTCACATCTGACTTTAGTCCTGAGGAACTGGAATCTGCAATCAATCGCCTGGATCAAAATAGATCCCCCGGACCAGATCTCATTTTCGGACAGATGATCACGCATTTTGGTGAAAACGCTAAAAGAGATTTGCTGAATATCTTTAATACCTCATGGCGCACTGGTAAGTTACCCAAATCCTGGAAGAACTCTGTAATTATTCCCATCCTAAAACCTGGAAAATTTGCAAGTAACTGCGCTAACTACAGACCTATCTCGCTCACCTGCATTCTGTGCAAACTTATGGAGCGCATTATACATTCCAGACTGATGAATTGGATCACTGAGAACAACATCTTGCACTCATACCAGACCGCATATAGAGCCAATCACAGCACCGTCGACCAGCTTTTCTACCTTTGCCAATCTATTATTGACGGTTTCCAGAGCAAGCCCCATAAGAAAACTACCATGGTTCTTCTTGATCTCTCTGCTGCTTTCGACAAAGTCTGGAGACAGAAACTGATCAACATCTTACACGAAACAGGCATTACATCAAATGCTCTAATTTGGATTAATGACTTTCTCAGAAAAAGAAGCTTTAAAGTTAGAGTTGATGGCAGCTTCTCTACTACTCACCATACCTGGGCGGGAGTTCCTCAGGGCTCCGTACTTAGCCCTCTCCTTTTCCTTCTGTACATGAATACGATAGACCCCCACATCAGTAAAGAAATCAAAGTTGCCTGTTATGCCGATGATATTGCAGTCTGGCACACCCACTCAAATCTCAAAGTTTCACAAAAAAAGCTCTTAACATCTGTATGAAAGGCATTGAAACCTGGTCAAAAGATCTTAAGCTCAAAATTAATCCAGACAAAACAAACTTTTGTGTTTTCTCAACAGATAGGAAAAATAGAAGCTCGTTAAATCCTATTATAAAGCTATTTGGTTCAGAAATTAAACAAACTTCTAACCCCAAGTATCTTGGACTAACTCTAGATGCAGAGTTAAGATTCTCTAAACACCTTGAAAATATTTCAAATAAAGCAATGAAAAAGCTTAACATCCTCAAAAGACTTTGTGGTGCTTCCTGGGGATCTAGTCCAAAAACTCTCAAGAATACCTACACTTCTATCGTCAGGCCTATTCTCGAATATGCAGCACCCATATGGGCATCGGCAAGGCCTACTGTTAAAGAAAAGATAGACGCTATTCAATACAGGGCCTCTAAAATCATCACTGGAGCCGTTTCATCAACGGATAACGTCAAAATTGAAAAGGAATGTGGCCTTGCCCCCTTGGAAAGCAGAAGAAAATTAACAACCATTAAATTTACCAACAAAATCCAAACCCTTGCTGATCGCCATATCTCATGTAGAACCTTTAGAGCGTGGAGTGGAAATTGCAGGCTGAAGAGATCCTCGACCCTCCAACTTGACCAAGATATCAGGAATGATATCAACCTCAAATATGAGACCCTCAAAATTTCCAAAGAGCCTTACAACATCCTGTGCCCTCTCCCCCAAACAAAAATCTATTTAAATCTCTTACAACCTTGCACCAAGAAAGATCCCACCACAATAATTAAAGAGAAAGGCGACCATACCATTGAAGTACTCACGACCTCAAATCAAGATCTGACGATCGCCTACACAGATGGCTCTTCTGACTCTAATCTCGATAGAGGAGGAGCAGGTGTCTTTTTCATCGAACCAGACGGAGCGCAGGAATGCCACGGTATTCCTGTTGGGAAAATCGCCTCCAACTACACATCCGAGCTCGTCGCCATCAAATGTGCTCTGGAGATTTATCTGTCTAAGGAGGACCAGAGTTCCAAAGGCATCATCATATTCTCAGATTGCAGATCAGCATTGCAAGCGATCCAGAAGGGCAAATGTCAACTCAGCCATCAGATCATTGAGCTCACAAACAAAATCATTGCTGCCCAGGGTTCCTGCATCTTGCAATGGATACCGGCTCACGTAAATATTTTCGGTAATGAGAAGGCCGATGAGCTCGCAAAGGCTGCACGTAATTCTCCTCAGCCATCCAAATGTCTAACCCTCGTTGACGCCAATGCCGTCGCTGGCCGAAGACTAATCGGTCAACAAGCTAAACGAAACTCCATTCCGGAATTGAACTGTGATAGAGCCTTATCAACTATTTTAACCAGACTGAGGACAAACCATTTAAAGGGGATGAGGATTTCTGAGGACGGGCAGCGTAATTACACCAACTTTTGTCCTCACTGCCCAGACGACATCCCACTGTCTCCCCAACACATCTTCAGCTGCCCAGCAATCCAGGCCAAACTTCTTAATATCGGCTTTGAAGACCCAGTAGACCTACTTTATACAGATAGGGCTGTCGAGGTTGCTTAAAGCTGTCTTCGACAGCTTCGGAGCCATTTAATTGCACTTTCATAGACACGACATCATCATCATCATCATACTTCTTTGAGATAAAAATCGTCTGCATTCATCATGAAAAATAATTTTAGTAAATTATAATTTAATAAATTATTTGTATTGCGTAAATTTGTATAGGATAATATATGGAAGAAGAGTTTTACAGAATACAGGAAACTTTAAGCGGAAGTGATTTACACCTACGTCATACGTATTTCCTGTTCGTTTCTCGTTTGGCGAATTATATTCTGTGACGGCGCCAGCTGTCAGCTTGGCGTGATAGATCTCAGGATTCATTGCTGGGTGGGTCGTTGGACTAGCGTCTGTGGATGCAATGTGGTACTATGGAGCCGAACCAATCAGAATTCAACTTACACTGAAAGTTTATAACACCATTGTTGATTGGTTATCAGTTCTTATAGCAACCTGTTAGCGAATTGGCGATAAAATGAGTAGCTTGCTTTTGCAAAATCTTTTTGACATTCATTCATTCTGTGCATCTCGCCAGCGATTTGTTTACAGTTTACATCGTGGAATATTTACGTTACACATTCCTCCTGACAACTCTTTTGCGCACTTTGCAAAAAAAAAAAAAAAAAAAAAAAAAAAATAATAATAATAATAATAAATAAATAAATAAGAAAAAAAAAAAAAAAGTTGAATTCATTTATCTTTATTAGAAGTATAATTATTTACTTTTCTTGCAATATTTTGGTATCATTTTAGACTAACTTAGAAAATATAATTAGTTTTGCATATTTTAAATAATAATCATATTTTTATCATTAAAATGTGTTGAATACTAATCAATTACATTCGCATTTAATATAAAATACTAATGTTATTTTAGATTGTTGTTCTTTCATGATTGAATTGAGTGCTTTTAAACTTTTGTGTTTAAATATGTAACTTTATTTAGTCCTTTAACAAGTCTGTCTCTAAAGATGTTAAAGTTATTATTATTATCTTAACGCTATTTTTTTTAAAACTTCTTTTTGATGATGAAAATGAAATTACTTAATATTTAAAATTATTGAGCGAAGAAAAAAAATATAATCTGCACATTACAGTAGGCTACTCAATAAATTGTAAAATATTACTTTGACTCATTGTTTTTCACTTTTTAACATTTTTAGTTAGAATTCTCAGTTCGATTTTAAAAGACAAAAGCACATTTGTGGCGATAAATATTTCCCTTTGTAAAAATCCTTAAAACCTGCGGAAAAATGTTTACAAAGTTTTTTATGTAGCCATTGTGAAAATAACTTAGATTTTATCTAGTCTAAAAGTAGAATGTATGCACTTAGAATTATTTTGTAAATGACCATATAAAAACATTTAACATTGCATATAAATTGTAAAATTCAGAAAAATATTTTAAAAGTAAGCTTTAAATATTTACTTTTCTTTCTAAGATTTTATATTTTCTTTTTTGCTTTCTGTTAATGAACACAAGATCATGGTAAATACCTACATATATAATTTTGTCATGTGTTTTTAAACTTAAACAGTACATGGTAAGAAATTAAGTACTTAAAGTATTATTATTTTCTGTCTGTTATTTTTAGGGATGAAACGGATAGAAATTTTGCCGGGTATCAGATATCCGGAGCTCTTTTGCCTGTCGGATACGGATATCCGGCATTAGTTTTGTTTTTTGTATGTTTCTTTTCTTTTTCATTATTTTAAAACAATAAAATATAACCCACCTTTTAAAAACATTTTAAATATAATTTATTTAAATATATTTATTTAATATTTTATTTATTTGTGCAATATTGCCATGGAGAATAAAACTTTAAGCGTAACATACTTATTCCTACACTTGCAATTTGTGGTGAAAAGCATTGTCACAAAGAAATAGGTTTTGTTCAGAATTATAAAACTAATATTTATTATTTACATATTTTTTGCAATATTAATATTTAAAAAAAAATGAAACAAAATACAGTAAACGCCGCTTAATAAAAATCACTGGTTAATAAAATCAGCCGCTTAATCTGATCAAATTGCCAGGATCGGAATAAAATCAATGCAAACCATCTTTGAAACTGCCTCTCAATAAAATCAGTATTGCCGGTTAATAAACTGAAAAATTCTCATCAGAAGCAAAATACCATTTATGCATGCTGAGTAAATTCTTATTTACACTCCGACTTTTTTATTTTTTAAATAAAAAATAAATTAAATACAGAAATCCCTCTGTTATCTCTCTTTGTCGAAAATTTACAACATTAAATTTTACATTTATAGCAATTAAAACACGCCCCATCACATTGACTTAGGAACAATTTCAAGGAATATATTCTTCAAGGTGTAATAAGTTACAAATTTGATTTAATTCGCCAGTGATTATTTTATTTTTAATTATTTAAAGACAATTTCTAATTCTTATTCTGAAATAACTAAGAAGTAAGATGTTTAAACGAAAATATTTTAAATTTTAAAGAAAGGCGTGAACTTTTAGCAAAGTAATGATGATTTTCCTGAAAGGAAAGCGCATCGTAGCTTGGGATGTGTTTAATTCTTTTATTTTGAAGAAACACTTCAATAATTATCTGTTAAAAATTAATTAGCATTGTTTATTAATTTCATTATTTGGTATCTTTTAAAATTTCTTTTCAAATTCAGGGAAGTAACACCTTTTTATTGTGTACAAGAACGTTAGCCGGATATAAAAATCAGCCGCTTAATAAAATCACTTTTGCTCAGAACGAATGTGATTTTAATAAGTGGCGGGTACTGTATTTTACTAATGAAATCATAGTTACAGGGTTATTTTCATAGGAAAACTAATATATTGTGGCCATCATAAATCTTTTTTCTATATTATTCTGTACTAGCAGGCTTTGCCCGCTTCGCTGGTCATTATATTGAAATGAAGTCTCAAAATACCATATCATTGATGATGATAATAATAATAATAAAATCATTGAAATCAATCAAAATCTAAGTTAAAATTCTCGATACCTTTGATAGCGGTTTTCCCATTCGCCACACTTAACAAAATCCCTTTATAATGCATGTTGCATACACATACCTAACCCACATATTAAAAAATCGGGATTCTAAGATTATTTGAAGCAAAGTTATGTTTTAAAACGTGTTTTTTAGCCCCCCCCCCCCTGCCCTCTCTTAAAGGAAAGGAGGGGGAGATTTTGCAAAATATCCTTATATTATGAGTTAGATACATATAACATACCCACACATGGAAAATCTCTCCTTCATAAGATAATTTACTGCAGAGTTACACATGAATACATGTCCCCTCCCCCACCCCTTAAGGGGAGGTGGGGTGGAGTTTCACAAAATCACTTTGTAGTGTGTGTTGAATACGCATAAGCAGTCCACGCATCAAAAATTGCCATTCTTAGATAGTTTGGAACAGAGTTACGCATGGAAACATGTTTTCAATCCCCCTCTAACCCTCAAGGGGGTGATAGCACGGAATTCCAAATAATCCCTTTGTAGTTTGTTTGTGTTGAGTACACATAACCAATCAACCTATAAAAAAATCGCTTTTCTGAGATAATTTGGAGCAGAGTTACTCTTTAAAATGTGTTTTTGCCCACCCCCTACCTTTAAAGGGGGAAAAGGAAAATTTTACAAAATCGACTTATAGTGCGTGTTGGGAGTGCATAAGCAGCCTGCAAGTAAAAAATCGTCTAAGATAGTTTGGAGCAGAGTTACGCATGAAAACATGATTTTGCCCCACCCCCAAGGGGGATAAGGTGGAATTTTACAAAATCCCTTAGTAGTGTGTGTCTTGAGTACGCATAACCAATCAACATATCAAGAAATCGCTATTCTGAGATAATTTGGAGCAGAGTTACTCTTAAAAGCGTTTTTTACCCCCCTCCCCGCCTTTGAAGGAGGGGAGGGGAAATTTTTGTAAGATCCCTTTATAATGTGTGTTGGGAATGCATAAACAACTCATATGTAAAATATAAGCTTACTGAGATAATTTGAAGAAAAGTTATGCTTGGAAACATGCTTTTTGCAACACCACACCCCTAAGAGGAAAATAGGATGGAATTTTACAAAATCTCTTTTTATTATGTGTCTTGAGTACGCATAACCAATTGACATATCAAAAAATCGTTATCCTGAGATAATTTGGACCACAGTTACTCCTATAGGCGTGTTTTTGCCTTCCTCTGCCCTTAAAGGACGGGGGGTGAAATTTTGTGAAATCCCTTTACTGTGCGTGTCAGGAAAGCATAAACAACCCACATATACAAATTAATCTTGCTGAGATAATTTGAAGCAAAGTTATACTTGGAAACAGGTTTATATTGCCCCCCACCCCACCCCCAAGGGGAAAAGGAGGAACTTTTGCAAAACCCCATTGCAATAGGTGTAACCCCCCCCCCCCCCCAAAAAAAAAAAAAAAAAAAAAAAAAAAAAAAAAAAATTGCAAAATACCAAACATGAGGTTTTGGAAATATTCTGAAGACTCTTGGCGATTTTCTATATCTTTGTGCTGTTATTGGTACAGTTTTCCTCAAAAACCCGTATTTTGCTATTTCTTTTTTTTGCACTCAAGTCTAGTCTCTCTCTCTCTGCAATTTCTTCACCGTGAAGCAATTTGGAGCCACATTATGCTCATAAGGGGATTTTTGCCTTCTGCCCCCCCCCCCCCTCCAGGGGGCAGTGGGGATATTTCGCAAAATCCCGCCATAATGGGCATCAGTGTCCTAAAACCAACATGCTCACCAAAATTTGCAAGTCTATCTCCCATAGAATCGCCACGGCTGTGTTGAGTCAGTGAATCAGTGATTTTACTCTTTTATTCCACACCCAACCCCCAAAGGGGTAAAAGGGGGGGTCTTTCACAAAATCCCGTTACAATGGGTGTTGCACACACATAAATAAGCCACACACTAAAATTTGTGACCTCAGCTCTTAGATTTCCACGGATAAATTTAGCGCTAAAAGGAGGGATTGAATTTGCCCCCTCGTAACTCCCCCCCAAAATCGAAAATCGGAAAAAATCAAAAATGAACTTTTGCAAATTCCTTCAAGAAGATGCTTGGCTTTTTTTTTTTTTAATCTGAGCTATTATTGCTAGAATTTTACTCGAAAATCCATGCATTGCTAATTTTGCCTCCGAAAATTCTTTTTACCCCCTCTCCCCCCTTAAAATGCAAAATCGCAGAAAATGATTCTTTTGTACTTAAGTCTAGTCTCCCCATCTGCAATTTTTTCACAATGAAGTAATTTGGGGCCGAATTATGCTTATAAAGGTGTTTACTTTCTGCCCCTCCCCCGAAAATCTCACTTTTACCCCTTACCCCCCCCCCCCCCCTTAAAAATCCAAAATCGCAGAAAATAATTTTTTTGTATTCAAGTCTAGTCTCCCCATCTGCAATTTCTTTACCGTGAAGTAATTTGGAGCCGAGTTATGCTTATAAAGGTGGTTTTTGCCTTCTGCCCCCCCCAGGGGATATTTCGCAAAATCCCGTCTTAGTGAGCGCCACGGTCCTAAAATCAACTTGCTCACCAAAAATTGTGACTATCTCCCATAGGATCGCCACAGCCGTGTTGAGTCAGTGAGTGAATCAGTGAGTTTACTCTTTTATATATATAGATAACAGCATCACTTACAGTTTAAATTGTACAAAAATTTGCCCATAGCTTCTCACAATAAATATTTTACGTATGGAGTTTGGTGCAATTTTAATCAACAGATGCTGAGATATAGGCTTATGAAAAATCATCGGGTAAACTGCAGTGCTGTAATGTTACCTGTTAGCTGATATACACTCAAAATAAAATCACGATAGTGCTTCATAATGGCCGACTCTCTCACATACCAAGTTTTGTGCAATTATACATGATACAATATGATATGAGATACAGCTTTCACGTATTGGGGGAAATTTAAGTATAGCAGCGCTACCTATCGGCCAACATGCACCAAAATTGAATCAGCATAACTTCTCATAATACCCTTCCAACATAAAGTTTCGTGTAATTATGCGCATTAGAGCACAAGTTATAGCCTTCCCTAAAATTGCAGAAAGTACTGTATAACAACACCACCTGTTGAGTTGGCACCAAAACTTGATAGACACTAATATATGCCAAGGTGCATGTACATATAGATTTCCATGAAATTCTGTGCAGTAGTTCCTGAGATATAGCCTTCTTATAGGTTGCAGAAATCGCAGTGCGCCAGAACCTGTTGGTGAAATTACATATAAATTTATATGTAATTTAATTTTTTATTTTAATTCCAGAACTACTGTGTAGTTGTGGAGATATAGTTAAACAGAATTTTTCTCTCACACACACAAACAGACATTTTAAAAAAGTGATCAAGACAGGTTCTGGACCTCTTAAAATGTGTAAATGCATCGAAAACCAGAAGTTGAAAATTTTAATGAATCCAATACTTTCTTTTGAGATATTCATAAGAAAACATAAAAGAAAGAAGAAAAAGAAAACAAAGCTTCAAACTAGTGTGTTATGGCCATCACGAAACTTTCTTCTATATCACTATATATAACTGCTACATGCTGTTTAACATGCACGGAAGAAATTTAATCATAGCTTCTCTCAATACAGAGTTTAGATATGGAGTTTAGTGCAATTTTAATCAAAAGGTTGAGATGTAGCCATGCGGAGAATCACAGAAGGTGAGGAAAAGCGCCACCTGTAGGTCAATATACACCCAAATTAAGCCAGCTTTCATTCTCATATTATTTATCTTGCATATCAAGTTAAGTGCAGTTAAATGTTATAGATATTGAGATTTAGTCTTCCTATAGACAGAGTAAATTGCAGCATAATATTGTCATCTATCGCCCAATATGCACCAAAATTGAATCAACATGATGTTTTATAAAAATGGCCCTCTCACATACAAAATTTTGTGTAATTATACACAAATAAATCTCAATGAACTTCCCTATTCACAGGAAAAATTGAATTATAGCAGCATCACCTATTGGCCGATGTGCACAGAAATTAAACATGTTTCATGATAGCCCTATGGCATACTTACTTTTTTTTTTTTTTTTTATTACACACAATAGAAGCTGAGATAGTCTTCAATTAAATGAGAGAAATCACAGTATAGCAGTGCCACCTGTTGAGTGACTTGCATCAAAAACTGATGTGCATTTTTTTTTCCCTGTGTATAAATTTATATGAAATTCTGTGCATTAGTTCTTGAACTAGAGCTGCTACATAAAATTTTTACCAGCCAGACATTTTCTAAAAATGGTCAAATTGTGTTCTAATCCCCTCAAAATGTGTAAATACACTGAAAATTGCAAGTAAAAATGTTTTACACATCCATTATGTCCTATTTAATATAGAAGAAAGTAATAATTCAAAACAAATTTATATATTTTTTTCTTTGTATACATTTTATATTCTGTACAGATAAGAAAGAAATTCTTAGATTATTTATTAAAATTTTGTAAATTTCAAACCATAACTTTTCAACATAAGGCATCGAGGGGGGGGGGGGGGGGGGGTTAGACCACCCCTTCCAAAAATGCAGTCTTTGTCATACTAACACCCAACCAATGCCAAATTTAAAAGTTCGTAAATATAGGACTGTAACTTTTCGTGATAGACACCATGGGGGGGGAGGACCCTCACCCTTCCAACAGTGCTTTCTTTGTCGTACCAATACCTAACCACAGTGGCGGATCTAAAACTTAACTTTATTTATTTATTTTTATTTTTTTTTTTTTTGGGGGGGGGGGCTAAGATTTTTCAAAGTGTTATTCCAGATCAAAGAAAAGTTTACAATTGTAATAGTCAGTTGTGAATGTTAGTACTTTTGCCCCCCCCCCCTTCTTTAAATCCGCCACTGTGACCATAAGTTTTCGAGATAAGACACCGTGTGCATACGTGTTTGTGTGTGTGTGTGGGGGGGGGGAGAGACTCTCCCTCCTTTTAACAGTGCAGTGTTTATCATCCCAACCAACCCCAAAGACCATATTTTTTTCGAGATCAGGCACCATGGGGAGGTACGGCCCTTCCTCCTTTTAACAGTATGTATTCTTTGTCATACTAACACCCAACCCACCCGAAATTTAAAATTTCGAACCATAACCTTTCGACACAAGGCATCAAGGGGGGTGGGGTCAGACCACCCCTTCCAACAGTGCAGTCTTTGTCATACTAACACCGAACCAATGCCAAATTTAAGATTTCGTAAAGATTGGGTTACATTAGGTATTATTAATTTTCAGTCAGAGCATAATTAAAACATAAGCTTAACAGTTATTGTTTGTTTTACACTCAACACATAATTTTCTTTAAAGTTTAAGAACAATATCAATAAAAGATTATAAAGAACATAATTAGGCCTTTGACGGTTGATTTTCAACCTGACACCTGGAGTCTCATTCATAGCTTTATCGTGTAGGGGTTTAGTTGTTTTCCCAGGTGCCGGCCCCTTCCCTACACTAGGCTATGAATTCTTCGACCATAATAAAATAGATAGGTTATTCATCTTTTATAGATTATTGACTTTAAAAATGAGGTCTTTTATCATGTAAACAAAATATATGATAATGATATTCTTACATGTACAGTAACTTGTCATAAATCCTTATTAAAAGGTTTAAGTTATAATAGCTGATAGTATTACAAAAAACTTAAAAAAAAAAAAAAAAAAAAGTTTACAAAAAACTATCTTTGTAAATAAATAAAAATATGTTTTTGCCTAATAAAATCAAATAAAATCTCATGAAATTCTCTTTAAAATGAGGGTCAGAAACTTTTTTATCTCATAAAACATAAGAATGTGTTTAAGTTAAGCTTTAAAAAATTCTGATTTTTCAAAAAATCAAATGAAATAAAACATTTTTAAGAGTATTTTATCATTTATTTCAAAAGAAAGAATGATTATAAAAATGTTTAATTGAAATCTGAAGCTGATTGGTTAAAAAATTAAAAAAAAAAAAAAGTTGATTTTACAAATATATAACTTTTTAAAGCATGTGTGGCACAAAATAGTCTACCATTAGCCTTTAACTAATTCAATACATATTATAAATAATACTATTAACAGGACTTTGCACAGTACTTTAACTTTTTAATGCATAATTTGCTGCAAATTAACATTTATAGATATTGCTTTAAAAATTAAATAAATAAAATACAAGTGGTAGATGATAAATTTGTCATTAAGCTTACTTTTATTTGTTCATACACTGTATTTTAATATAACAATGAGAATTCATAATCTAAACCTAGGTTTTTTTTTTTTTTTTTTTTTTTTAATTATTATTATTTATTAATTTAACAGCATCCAGCTTCAACTATGCTACGCAGATATGTAAAATTAATATTTACAAGAAGATTGTTAAAGACATTTGACAAAATTGTTACATTATTATTGTTTTTGCCTTTTTCAAAATAAAAAAAGCCTTAATAAAATCAATTATAAAACTAATCTTTCTTTTTTTTTTAATTAACAAAGGATATATACAAAATTAAACAGTTAAATATTTAGAATTAAACATGTACAAGTAACAAGCAACATATTATTATTATTATTATTAAACGTTTTACAATATCTAGTATGTTTTAAATTTACCTTTTTCTTACTCAAAAGTAAAAATTAAGCATAAAATTTAATTTATCAGGAGATAGCATATTTACTAATGTTATAACGTTCAAATAAAAATTATTCCTTTTTTTACTGTTTACCAAACATTAATATATAAATATACAATAGATAGCTTAATATTGGATCGAACTATCTTACAAAAAAAAAAAAAAAAAAAAGGCACAGATTACAATAGAGAAAATGATAATGATACTAAGAAAAAGCAAAAGGCATAAGGACAAAATCGCTTAATGTGGTCATAAACATAAACATAGAAGAAATATATCGCCAACGCCAAGGTGCGCCAAGAAGCCCATTTTCGCTAACATGATGGTAATCATTTGTCTTAACCAATCAAAGATGCTTTCATAAAAGAATATAGAGAAGAAATGCAAGAAAGATTTTGATTGGTTCGGCTCCATAGTACCACATTGCATCCACAGACGCTAGTGGTCGTTGGTGTGTGCTTTTATTTCGCTCTCCAGCATTTGCTTGTGCTATAGCTATACTGTACAGTTACTCTTGGAAATATTATTTGTTTCAGGTAAGAATTTTAATTAACATTATTCAATATTACTGTAGTTTCACTGTATTCCGTTTTTTAATGTATTTTTAATACTTTTTAGTATTTTGCAAGTAACACGTAATGTAGGGATGTGTTTGCACATGTTATTTATATGTATGCATGAAATTAGTTTTAATTACTTTAGAAAATGGTACAACTTTAACATTTGTATGTTGTGTTGCTAAAGTAAACATGATTTTAACATTAAAGAAGCATGCTTTTATTATGACTACTCTGAAACATAATTACTCGTTGCATATTCTTTTTTATATTAATACTATGAATATAGTTACTTGTTGCATATTATCTTTAATTATGCATAAGAAGAATCTTAGTCATTAAAAATTTTATTTCACAATAATAAAGCATGTGGTAAAACTATTTTGGTTTTATTTTTATTAATGGCATATATGTAATTGTTGTATAGAATTAACTTTAATTACTTATGAAAGAAAGAGAAAATCTTTCACGATTTTAAATATAATATTAGTCAAAGTAAATTTTTTTTAATATTTTAAATTAAATTAAGTTATAATTTTCATTTGTGGTTGTAGCATGTAATTGTTATGTAATTTTTTTTTTCCACATTGAAAAGAGCATGTTAAATAAAGTTAATTGCAGGGGTGATTTCTATCTGGGAAAAAATAAATAAAATATATATATTAATGAAAATAGCTTGCCAAATGTTTCAGAAAATTGTATATGTAGTTTAGAAAATTGATTTAATCAGAATCACCCTTGATGACTTGGAATTATATGCTTGCCAGAAAATTTTTAAAATGATGTGAATCATTTGACTCCTTTTCGTGTAATTGCTGCCCAAACTTAGTAACAGAAATTTTCAGTAGCCACTAGCCACAGGGCCACTTAAGAGGGTTATAAAATATATTTTAAAACCCTCCTCTCCCCCCCCCCCCCATTACTCTGTATACAATCTTAATTTAACTATAAAAGAAAGTTATTCCATTTTTTGTACACAATTGATTTGTTTATTACTGACTAAATAATTTTACTTTGTTTTTATTTTCTCTTAATATTACCGACCTTTATTTAGAAATTTTACCTTAAAAAACAAAGCCACTAATGAAATAGTTATTGTTAACTATTGGCTGCTAACATGAATTTTTTCACTTTTTGCCTTTTATTTTCTTTTTTAAATCCAATACCAATCTATCAGATCGTTGTAAGTACTATTTCTGTATTATAAATTATCTACTATCTGAAGCTGAATATGATGTGAAGATTGATGCCTGTTCCTGGGAAAATTTAAGAATTAATGCTAGCTAATCCCATCTTCAGACAAAAATTTATAAAATATTTTCTGTCTGTTGGTGTGACTTTGCTGGTTGTATTTTCTGCTTCTGATTAGTTCAAGAATTTTCAAGGAGAGTAAGTAAGCATCTTTTGAATGTATTTTTTTCCTGATACATGAGATATTTGCATAATATATTTTCAATATTTGATGTACATCATGCATTGTGTATGTCTCTTCCCTTTTATTTTAAAATTCAGTTTTTATTTATTGAATTTATATTTTAATCGTGTTCCAATATTTTGAAATTGATAAAATTTATAGATCATTGTAAGTATTCTTTATCTATTATAAAACTGTCTACTATCTGAAGCTGAATATGATGTGAAGATTGATGCCTGTTCCTGGAAAATTTAAGAATTAATGCTAGCTAATCCCATCTTCAGACAAAAATTTATAAAATATTTTCTGTCTGTTGGTGTGACTTTGCTGGTTGTATTTTCTGCTTCTGATTAGTTCAAGAATTTTCAAGGAGAGTAAGTAAGCATCTTTTGAATGTATTTTTTTCCTGATACATGAGATATTTGCATAATATGTTTTCAATATTTGATGTACATCATGCATTGTGTATGTGTCTCTTCCCTTTTATTTTAAAATTCAGTTTTTACTTATTGAATTTATATTTTAATCGTGTTCCAATATTTTGAAATTGATAAAATTTATAGATCATTGTAAGTATTCTTTATCTATTATAAAACTGTCTACTATCTGAAGCTGAATATGATGTGAAGATTGATGCCTGTTCCTGGAAAATTTAAGAATCAATGCTAGCTAATCCCATCTTCAGACAAAAATTTATAAAATATTTTCTGTCTGTTGGTGTGACTTTGCTGGTTGTATTTTCTGCTTCTGATTAGTTCAAGAATTTTCAAGGAGAGTAAGTAAGCATCTTTTGAATGTATTTTTTTCCTTATACATGAGATATTTACATAATATATTTTCAATATTTGATGTACATCATGCATTGTGTATGTGTCTCTTCCCTTTTATTTTAAAATTCAGTTTTTATTTATTGAATTTATATTTTAATCATGTTCCAATATTTTGAAATTGATAAAATTTATAGATCATTGTAAGTATTCTTTATCTATTATAAAACTGTCTAGTATCTGAAGCTGAATATGATGTGAAGTTTGATGCCTGTTCCTGGGGAAAATTTCAGAAGAATGAATGCTAGCTAAACACATCTTCAGACAAAAATTTATAAAATATTTTCTGTTTGTAGGTGTGTTTTTGCTGGTTATATTTTTTGCTTCTGAGTTTAGATGTTCAAGAATTTTTAAAGAGATAGTAAGTAAGCATCTTTTAAATATATTTTTCCCCATACACATGAGATATCTACATTCATATATTTTCAATATTTGATGTATGTCATCCATCCTGTATATTTCTCTTCCCTTTTCATATTAACAATAAATTTTTATTTATTTTACTAATAAATTTATTTAGGTTGTTGTAATTTTTTTTTTTTTTTTTAATTTATTGAAATATACAAAGGTGATTGCATTCAAGTAATTTACCTTATTTCAGATATTTGATTTTAAATTTCAGGATTTATGTATTCCCAGTTACCCCTGAATATAGTTATTTTCTTGGGGGGGGGGGGTGTTAGTTCAGAAAAAGAAATAAGTCCTTGTGTTTTATATTTTATTGAAAATTGCTTGCTTCTAATTTCTGTAGCAATAAGCTTGTATTAAAAATCAAGATATACTCATCTTGCATATGTTTCACTTTTTATTTCTTTTTTCTTTTAAATACAAAAATTTTCTTATTTAAGGAGGTGGTGCAAAATTTCAGATTTTATTCACCTTATACACTCATCTGAGAAAAAAAAAATCTTTTGTTATATAATAATAATTCATCATATTTAGCAAAATATATCTGTTGTCGAATATCATTTACTAAATTACATGACAATTGACTAACACAAATGCATAATCTTATATTTAAATTCTTTACTAAATTTAAAAAAAAAAAAAAAAAAAAAAAAAAGTGCTATTTCTTTATTTAAAAATCAAGCCTTCAAAGCAATAAGTAAATTTCAATTAGAATGTTAACCAAAACTAAGAATTACAAAAGGAAAACTGATGTTATTTAATAAATATTTACACACATATAATTTATTTATCCATACACAAACAAATATCAGACATTATAGGAAACTATAAAAGTGCATTAGAAAGGTAAAAATATTTATCAAATCACTGAAATATTTTATTCTATTTGGTTTTAAGAATTGTATGTGTATATGCATTCATATGGTCGTCATACAAAAAATCCCTTTACAATCAGTTAAATATCCCTATACCATAATAAGTTAAGTACAAAATTTCAACATTGTAAAATAATAAATCTTTTTTCTATTTTCTTTTTGTCTTAATATATGTATATATAAATGAAAAATAAAAAGTTGTTATACTATAAAAATTATACATAGACACAACTGTTATAAATAAGTTTTTAAATTTAAAAGTTAATATACTTAATTTTTCTACTTTATTATCATTTGATTTGCAATAATTATAATAAATTAAAAAAAAGAAGGCAATGTTTAAAACTGAAAAAAAAAAAAAAAAAAAAAAAATATATATATTATTATTATTATTATAAAAATTCATATTTGAAATTTGGAAAATTCTCTATGAGGCGCACACCTGCAGAGTTCCAGTTACCCATCTGCCAAGTTTTATAGCTCTGCAATCAGTAGTGTGAGCACCAGAGTAGAGACAAATACACAGGCACTTCTCCTTATTTATATAGAATAGCAGGCTACGCCCGCTTCACTGGTCACTATATTTAAATGAATTTTCAAAATAATTGAATCACTATTTTTTATATAACATTATAAATAAAAACAAAAGAGAAAAAAAAATACCTACATTGAAATCGCTCTAACTTTACTTCATAAGTTCGGGTACGGTACCCACTGCCTACAGCAGCTATTTTTTCGCCCACACTGCATCGGGTCCATGTTCCTATTGCCTACAGAAAGGTCTTTCTCGAGCACTTCAATTTGGGTATTTATTGATCACAGGTGGATCTGCTATTATTTAAGAACTATTATTTTAAAAATGACTGTATCTCAACATCTATTAAATATTTTAGTTTTGGAAGCATACATTTTATTGCCCTCGCTCTTTACACAATATGACCATATGATTCTGACCAACATAATAAATAAAATAAAAAGTAGATTTTCTTTTAAAAATAATTAAATGAATAAAAAACAAATTTTAATTATTTTAATCCTTTCTTAAATAACTATTTTTTCTGATAAATACTATAAATTTAAAATAATAATAATAATGATGATAAATTTTTTAAAGGAATTAATTACAAAAAAAAAAAAAAAAGAAGAAGAAAAAAAATGTTATAAAAGTTATACATAAACATATATATATTTTTTTTAATACGTTTTTAAATTTAGAAATTTAATATACTTACTTTTTTTTTTACCGCATTACCATTTCATTTTCAATAAATATAATAATAATAATAATAAGATTTCGCCTTCAAATGAAAGAATTAAATAAATAACCTAATTGCCGCTGCTAAGATATGCAGATAATTAAAATGAAAGAATAAATTTTAGAAAGGTGAATCACAGAAGCCAATATTTAAAATAGGAAAAAAAAAAAAAAAATTAATAATATTCAAATTCGAAAAATTTTCGGTGAGGTGCATACATGTAGGGCCTCAGGTATCCATCTGCCAAGTTTTGTAGCTCTGCGATCAGTAGTGTGAACACCATAGCGCAAACAGACACATAGGCACACACACAGATACTTCTTTTTATTTATATAGATTATGTATTATTTCAACGTGATGGCAAATATGGAGATTTCTATAATATTGTTCTGCTTTTGTCTTATGTTATATATTATCAATATTCCTATTCAATCAAAAGCCAAGCGGCAATTATGTGGGTAAAGCCCCGCAAGAGAAGTGAAGCCTTCCTCGAGGACTGGTCATCGGAGAGAGCTGGGGGTAGAACCCTCTAGTTTAATAAAAATAAATCTAATTAAAAACTACTTTATTTATCATAAGTGAAAATTTTTAATACTTAAACTTTAAATACTTTTATTTAAAAAAAATTCTATGAATGATTAAAAATAAAATAAATAAATAAAAATAAGTAAATAAAAAACTGATGTGATTTATTATATATATATATATATATTTCTAATAAATTAGTTATATACTAAGTACTCGTACTATTGTTTCAGGTCTTTATTAAAAAAATCTGTTTTAAAATACTTTTCATAAAAATAATCTGGTGTGTCACTCACCTACTTTCTCTTTTCTGAAATTTAATACTATAAATACAGGTTGGAGATTAAGAGGTAAGATAACGAATACTGTTATGATAACCTATGTTAAACAATTCAAATTAGGCTTAGGAAGAGTTTTATATGATAACTAGTTCTGTGTGAGGGGGGTGGTAGCCCCCCTCAACCCCCCGTTTCATTAATGTACAAAAAACAAGCGATGTAAATTTAGCTTAAGACATACATTATTTACCATAGCTCTATGAGGAATTTATTTCAATTCCCGAAAAGCTTTCTTGGAAATGGTAAAATATTATTAGTAAAGCTCATCCACTAACAACAAATAACTAGTGTGTTGTGGCCACCACACGATTTTCTTCAATATTTTTCTATACAAATTCACTCATTAAAAATAATTTATTAAAACTATTATTTAAAAAAATTATCTCCCATGATAATGCACACGGTTTACATATTAGAGAATATATATATAATATATATATATATATATACATATATATATATAATGAATTTATTCTCAATATTACATTTTTTTTTTTTTTTTTTTTTTTTTTTTTTGTTAGAAATGAAAAAAATCGATAACTTTATTTTAAATTATCGCAGATCGATGGTTGAACCATTCGTTTTGAAGGTATTGGCGAGCTCTTTTGAAAGAAACCCATCATGAAAATTTACTCCCCTCGAGAGGGGACTTCCCTCCCACGGGGGGAGGCGAGGCTCCTACATACACATTTTTTTTTCCCAGTTGACTATCTCTATTACACAAAATATATATTCGTTTCATTTGGTTTAGTGTAGTCTATAGATGCCTGCAATTTCCCCCGTAGACGTAATGTATTTGAATACTTTTGAGTGTCCCTGTACACGAACCATTTGCTTCATCTCGACGAAAAGCTCAGTGTAGCATCCCTATATGATACACATTTAGATTACCGAGTTTGGAATTTCTGCTACTATTTGTTCTTGAGATATGCAGACACACAGACCATTCTCTAAAAACATGATTTTCGTATTCAGGGGACTTCAGAGTCAGAACATGTAAATATAACAAAAACTCACGTTCGAAAATTTAACCCTAAAACAATACTTTCTCGACCCTATGGGTAAGAGAAAGTAAAAAAGTTTTATATATAAAAACTAGTTTAAAATATTTAGTGAAATATTCTAATTAAAAAGAAAAAAATAATTTATTTATTAACAATATAACTTTTAACAAATTATTTGAAGGTGCTTAATACTATTTTTTGGACTTTCAATAAAAAAAGCCTATTTCCGTGGCCGAACGGTTCTGTTCTCGATGCTGGTAGGCAGGAGATGTCGGGTTTAATCCCAAGTCGCCTTCGTCCATCTAGCTGTTGGGTTTTTTTTACGGTTTTCTCTGAAGCTTGCGGAAGAACAGGCTAGTTCTTAAAATAATCCCATGACAATAAATTTATTTGCATGCGAATAATAAATATATATTTCTTTTTATGTCGGAAAAAATAAACCTGTAACAATTTTCTTTTATTTAAATTGAGGGAGAAGATTATTATTGTATGTAATTGTAAAAACTTTGACATATTTAAAAATCGACTTTAATGTGTTGGATTAATAATTAGTAAAAAGATTAAGTTAAACAAAAGTCACCAATATCTGAGAAAAAGTTCAAACCGTTCAAAAGTTAGATTTAGAGAGAGAGAGGGTTCAGATTATTTTTAGCAATTTTTCTTACATGCTTCAGCATCATGAATATACAGTCGGCTGCAAAATTATTCGAGCACTAGCAATAATCCTTGCCAAAAAAAAGTACACTTAATACAGCTTTGTTAAATAAATCCTTGTCGAGTCATGTTCTTAATCAGTCTAAGAACATGATTCGACAAGGATTTACTTAGCAAAACAGTCTTAAGTGTACTTTTTAAATATAGGAATAATTGGCTAGTGCTCGAATAATTTTGCAGCCGACTGTAATTCAATATTACTTTCGCGTCATTTTTATTAATTGAATCTTTTATAGACAATCGGATTCAAAATTATGGAATAAACTATTTTTCACACGTTCTTACAGTTAAATAAATAAATAAATTTGAGTTTAATGTATTTGGTTTATTTCTTGACGGGGCTTTTAATGTAGATTTTAATTCAAAAAGTGGAAGAGAATTCATCGAAAAATTTAAAATTATTGTTTTTCATTTGGGGAACTAATCCAAACTTCAAACTATTGTAGAGCCAGTGTTGCCAGATTGGGGACTTTTTTAATTCAATATCCACCAGCAATTTTTAATTGTAACTGTTGCCTAATCGCTTCGAAGATTAATCGTCTTTTACATACATCAAATATCACTTCTCAAAATTATTGGTGGTAGTTGAATAAAAAACGTCCCCAATCTAGCAACACTGTGTAGAGGCCCGTGACCAAATGCGGGTACTTCGAAGCACCTCGTTGACTTGACTTACAATAGACGTTATCTCTTCCAATAAAGGTATGCAATCGGGGGTTGATACGAGTATGCACATGCACAATTATCACAAATCACAGGCCTTTACATGGAAAAATTGACAAAAAAAGTTTCTAATATACAAAAAAGTCCTGTCGTACTAGATTAAATTCTGGCTCTGACAGAATTTTTTTTTTTTTTTTTCTTTTTCATATATTTCAATTAGTGTTCTACGGATTAACTCTTTGTCCAAGCACTACGGTGTTTGGGAAGTAAGGCCAGGATCCTAGGCCTGAGGGGGAGTGCCCTCCGTGAGGGATCTTTCTAAAGGGTCTTAGCCAGTATTTACGCAAGTTTCGGAGAAAACTACGGAAAACTCTGAACGGCTAGGCCGACGAGCGCACCTGGGATCGAACCTGGCAAAAGCATTTCGGTGAAATGCCGTGAAACAACAAACGCTATCATCTCCCTACCATTTTTTTTTTTTTTTTTAAATAAAATATTTATATGCATAGCATGTTATCAATATCAGCCTTTGTCAATCCACTGCAAGATGAAGGTCTTCCCTAGGTGATCCCAATCTACCCTGTTTCCTGAAATTTTTCTCCATTCCGCTTTTCCTAACTTCACAATCTCATCTCTCGAACGACACATTTTTTTTTTTTTTTTTTTTTTTTTTTTTCCCTGATCTTTTCTTATCTCTCGGAATCCAAAAGAGGACTTCGATGATCCAATCTATCGCCGTTTCTTCTGGCAAGGCGCTCATTCTAGCTGCATTTTAACTTTTTAATTCTACGAAAGACATCAGTAACTTTGGTTTGCTCCCTAATCCATGTGTTTCGCTTTCTGTCTCTTCAGGTGAATCCTAACATGCATATCTCCATGCTTCTCTGTGTTGTTAGAAGCTTTTGTATAATTTTACTCATTAATAATTAAGTTTCTGAAGCATAAGTTAAAACAGGAAAGATATATATAATCCAAAATGTGTAAACAGTGGAACAAATTTTATAATTTCGTTTGTATGGATCTTCTGTTGTTTATTGTTTTATTATTATTATTATTATTATTATTATTATTATAGTAAATCTTAAAATCAAACAATGAAATATTTTTTGTTGGAAACGTGTTTTATGCGATCTTTCATTATAATTATATTTTGAAGCCCTCTGTATTTTACAAACCCTTAAAATCATGTTAAAAAATTTTGCAAAATAAAAGAATTTGTTTCAATACTTTCATGATAGTTCGAAAGAAAACAAAATGTTTATGATTTCGGTTTGTCTGTAAGTCTGTCTGTGCTGTAAATTATTTAAATATAAATTGATCGTCCAATAAAACTAAAATTTTCTGACGTGTAAAATAATATGTTCTCTGTGAAAAGTCGTACGTGCTGCACTTATAATTCATTTACAGGGGCATATAAAAATATTTGGATACACTACGGTTTATGTGCGGTTGTTATTTGAAGTGGTACCACCAATAGCTGTGAAGTTCTACTTACGAAGCTGGTAAACAGGAAAGGTGGGATTCGGAACCAGGTCAGTCATACTGCTGGTTTAGCTGCTTATGTAATTTTCTGTGGCTTTCCCAGAATCTCACGTGACTATGGATCAGAATCCTTTAGAAAGGCCTCGTATAAAAGTTACGTTTCACCTTCTTTTATTGACACCACACACACACACACACACACAAAAAAAAAAAAAAAAACTAAATTGAGTTTACTATACAGATATTACCGAGATTCACTATAATACGCTTAATTACAAATTATATGCACTTTATTTCCTATTTATATACACAAAGAGCTAAATTTACTTTTAAAATGATTATAATATATTTTAACCAGGTGATTTATCATGTGTTCTCTTTTGAATCGTATTTTGACTAAATTAAAATAATAGTATCAATTTGAAAAAGGTTAATAAAATTAATAAAGAGTTTTTAAATTTCATGTTACCCCAAAGGGAGAAAAAAAAAAAAAGACACACCAAGATGAAATGGGGACAAAAATTGGTAGATGAGGTGGAATGGGGCGTCCGAATGGGACAAAAAATGGTAGGTGTTATGTGCATGTGGAGAAAAACAATTGATTACAGCTTTAGAAAATTTGAATGATTTAATCAAGAGAAAGGGCCTCACAAAGTAAACAAGTCAATAACGCGTTGGTCCAGGTCTGGCCCTTATGTACGCAGATATTCGGCTTGGTATTAATTGATAGAGTTGGCAGGTGTGCTCCTGTGAAGTATCGTGCTAAATTCTGTCCAATTGTTGCGTTAGATTGGTAAAATCCCGAGCTGGTTGTAGGACCCTTTTTATGATGCTCCAAACGTCCTCAGTCGAAGAGAGATCCGGGGACTGAGCTCAACCCCACTGAGCCGCCTATTAAGGGTATTTGAAGTCACTGAAGTACCAGTTGCACGTAGGATTGACGATAATGATGAATTGGTGCTTGATTCCATCAAAACCTGTATGTATGTCAATTTGTGTCCAATTTGCATTACTCCTTCCTGGTGCGTCACTTTTTTTGTTAAAGAGTATATAAGACCACTCATTAAATAAACAAAAATAAAATTATAATAGGTCGTTTCAGTATTTTTCTGTATTGTTTAATTTTTACTCTATTGCATTTCAAATAATTTGATTCTGTAGATAATAATAAAAAAGAATTTTTCGTTGTGTCCCTGTAAAAAATTTATGAATGATAAATTTACCAAAATATATACAATTCGTGTGACGGTGATTTAAGAAGAGGCCTGTCCAACCCAAAACACTTGGCGGCCGCACAGAAAATCTGTTTTATTTAGGCGGGCCGCCGCATCGTATATGCACACATGACACATATATGTGTATGTTTGTGAGTGCATGAATTATAATGAAATGCCTTTTTTCGAGGGAGAGCAGGGTGAAGATTCAGAGCTGAATATATTAATTTAAATTATTTTCCTTCATAAATTAGCAATAACGCAAAAAAAAAAAAAAAAAAAGAAAAAAAAAAAAAAGATTATACCTTAATAACTATAATAAAAAGAATGAATAATGGATTTAATAAGGTTTCATTATAACAGTGTGATTCTTTTGCTAACATAACCGTTGAATTTTTTTTTTTTTTTTTTTTAAGTCAGAACGGATTTATTTTTTTTAATGTGTTAACCAAAGTTGTCAAACTGTACATATCGCTAGTCTCCTCGTGGGCTGCAGAAAACTATACGGCGGGCCGTGGGTTGAACACTCCTGATCTATAATATGTGTATAAAGTTTCAGCTAAATTAAATAAGGCGTTTAGACGCTATCGCACTTTAAACATTTAGGCCATAGGACAAAATGATAAAGAATTTTTCTTTGTGTACTTGTAAAAAAACTATAAGTTCTAGATTCACCAAAATCAATAGGGTTCATGCTATGTTGCGTTCGTACCAACTTTCAGCAAACAAATTCGAACAAAGCGTTTAGGCCTTATCGTGATCGCACACACATATCATCGCAAAAGTAGTAAAAATCTTGAGTGACTTCTTACGACTTTCCGACGGTTAACGGTTGTATAAGCAAAGTAAAATAAGAGATGTCGTTAAATAGACAAAAGAGAAAAATATAACAGGGTGTTTTTTACAGTATTTATAGTATTTTACAGTATTTTTCACTGTAAAAAAGTCACAGAAAAATAGTTCGATCGCCCTGATGAATAAAAAAATCGTTATAAGATGTAGCAAAAAATGGTGCTATTATTATTTTCGAAATTTAATACGTATTATCAAGAAACGTTGTCAAGCAATACCCTCACTATTTTTTTAATTTTTAGCTTCATCTTATAAGACATTTATATGCTATCACACTTTAAAGTTTGAGGTCATAAGCCATAATGATAAAAAAAAAAAAAAAAAAAAAAAAAAATCGTTATGTCCTTGTAAAAAGAACTATCAGTGCAAGATTCTCTATAATTAATACAGATCGCGTGACAGTAACTTATAATATGTATATAAATTTTTAGTTCATTTGAATAAGGCGTTTAGACGCTATGTGCTTTAAATAATTTGAGCTTATAGGCCATAACGATAAAGAATTTTCCTTTGTGTCCCAGTAAGAAGTTATAAGTACTATAGTCACCACAATCTATATAGTTCGTGCAATGGTGATTTATAACGTGTATCTAAATTTTCGTACGGCGGAAAAAAAGTCACCTGAAAAAACTTATTAAAGGACTTGGAGCTGATATACCTAATTCAAGTTTTCTATGACATATCGATATTCTGTATTGAAAATGATATAATTATCGCAACTAATGCGTGTAGAGGAACTTGCAAAAATATTTCTGATGCATTAAAGTCCATGATCGGTATTTTAAAAAGGATCTACATTTTACACTGAACATAACATAGGAAACACCTTTGCGTTTTTTGCAGGTGGTAAAAAAGAGCTTGTGTCTTTTTATTCTATGAAAACTCGGCCCAAAGATGTTTAAATGCATATAAAAAGATAATATTTAAAAGATTAAGAGAAATAAGAATAACATGAAATATTTGTTTACTAATGTAAGACATACCTCTTCCATTGGACTGGCATAAAATAATATTTTGATGAGCCGACGTATAATCGGAATTTTAGTAAACAATTTAGGAACTTACAAGTTTTATTTTATACACTAGGGGGCTCTGCCCCCTGCTCGCTCCGCTCACCAACCCTCGAGGGAGGCTTCGCCTCCCCCAAACACACTTTACTTATTAACACATGCAGAGCTCTGCCCACCTATTCGCTGCTTTCTTTCCCTGAAAAGGAATATTAACCGTGCATATAACAAGACAAAAGCAGAACATTATTATGGAAGTCCTCATATTCAATGCCATATATATATATATATATTAATAGAAAGAAATTCACAATATCTAGACCATTTTGCATTATATCTTTAGTATATGAGCCTTTTTATTCCTTTTTTACAACTTTAGATCCTGACCACGGTTCCCCAGTTGGTAGAGCGCCGAGCTCGTAATTGGAAGATTGCGGGTTCGGTTCTCGAGCCGGCCAAAGACCATCGTGTACACTAATGGTAGCTGGTGCACGTAAAATATGTTGTGGCCGCAATATCCTCCATGTTCCCATCAAAATTGTACCTCTAGGGGCCACCGAGGCGGGGTAGCCATCCCCTTCGTGTAGGACTAAAACTGTGTTGGCATGTCTCCGTAACATCCGTAAGGGTACGTCCCAGACCGTCGCCAATTATCCATAGCGCAGTAATGGTGCGACATCAACACAACCTACCTAATTATCTACCTACCTACAACCATGGATCATATATTAATTTTCCTGTGTAAGAAAATTAATTTGCTAAAAGTAGAGAAAAAATGTTATTTATTTTCTTTTAAAAATATTTCTTTTTATGCACGTTTAAGTGAAATTTCGCCCTTTTCTCCCATGTAAGGGAAATCTTAAATTTCAAATAACTTCTGAAGTTTTTCAATTAGAATGTTGCACATGAATAGCGTTCTTTCCAGTGTCATAAATAATATTTTAAAACTGGTCCGACCTCTCTGCGATCAATTGTTCGTGAGATATCATGTACACAGTCTAACATACTAACTCACTGACGGACTAACACACTAACGGATTAACAAACTAACAGACACCCTACAGACGGACACCATACCCATTTTGATATTTTCGGATTCCTCACACCTGAAAACGTGTAAAAAAAGTAAAATAACCGAGGTCGAAAATTTTCACGATTACTTAAGTTCCCCATACCTATAGTAAGATAGGGAACTAAAAATTTCAAATAACGAATTTAAAGAATGATATTCAATTGATATGGTACAACATTCATTTAGTATAGTATATACCTGCGGGAAAGGGGGAAGGGGGTGACTAAGAACAGTTCGAAAGAAAACAATTGTTTTTATATGACCTTCTTACCGATTTTAATGAAACTTTTTATAATCAATTTATGAAAAAATTACAGTAAGTGTCAGACATACTTGGGAGTGGGGGATAACTATTCAGAATTTTTGTTGATTTTCTCTAAATCTCGCGTGAAATCAGACTAGGATTCTATAAAAAGACCACCGATGGAAGGCAGGTCTACGTATTAGCGTAAACAATCAGCCTTTAGAATCTCTTACCTTCCATTCCCCCCTCCCCCCCCCAAAAAAAAAGGGATAAGAGAGTTAGATTTTATTAAAAGTGTGACTCATATCACCAAAATTTGAAATTGTTTGTGGAAATAGGCTAGTCTGTCTGTTTGTTTGTTTAAACGTTGAATACAATTTAAATATACTTGAAATAATTTTAATATAGAAAATTTAAAAAAGGTTGATCTATTAATTTTGAGTTAGACCAGAAAAATGTCATCTTTATGCATATATATTATAAAATTAAAAAAAAAAAAAAAAAAAAAAAAAATGTGAAAGACGCCTTTAAACATGTGGCGCCCTTGGGCTGCAGTCCAATTAGCCCAATGGATAAGGTGGGCCTGGACATTATCTCGAAAAACCAAGTCATAGAAATTTTTAATTAATGTATTTCCCTTTCGAGAAACATTTTTTTTTTTTTTTTTTTTTTTTTACATGATTCAAATCACATTTCAACATACAAAGTAGCTTTAACGCAATTAGAAAAATGTCTTACTGAAAGATTTTTTGTCAACGTAATTGTAAGAAAACATTCTGGGAAACTGCTTATATTAAAGCATAAGTTATCTATAATGAGTACTCGATCATTAAATTTGAATGCTATGATTGAAATAGTATGCTTTCGTACATTTAATTTTGGAAAAATTTTAATACATCTAGCGACTCCAGGTTGTAATCTGCAAGCTAATAGAAGGAAGGTGTCAGATTCAAACCCAAATCGCACTCGTCGGCGAAGGCGTTCGTAATGTTTAGCAGTTTTTTCCAAAACTGGCTTAAATACAGGGTAGGGTTCCTTAAAAAGACCCTCTCCCCTTACGGCGAATATTGCTTCTAGATCTAAAACCCAAATGTCGTCAATCGCACTTAATTCTCAAACACGAGACACTCAATTATTTTAAAGCTAGCAATGGTGATGGCATTCGTGAAAGCGGTACTGCACAAAATTAATGTATTAAAATGTTCAGATTAGTATATAAATGTGACTGAAAATTGCTGTAGATTGTAAAATTATAGTGAAACCTTGGAAATCCGAAAATTTGGTTAAATCGATATTTAAACGTAAAACTATCCTGAAATAGAATTGTTGGATAAAGAAAATTTTTATAAAATAAAGGAAAAAGACGCATATTCTGTGTAAAAATGAGATATAAAACGATAAATTAATAATGAGATGAAATTTCAAATTCTATAATTAATGCGCATTAATTCAACACTTGCATATCGATTTGAGTAAATCCATTTTACTTCTTAAAAATAAAAGTAATATTGTAAGGTATCTTTCCCCTCTTTTTTTTTTCTTACATACATAAGAAGAAAGTATGAGTTTTGTGGAAATATTTTTTATCAATGTACCTTTTCAAGATGTCCTGAAAATGATTGACACGATTTTTCCTGAGACACTGTCAGTGTGTCAGGTCTCAGTGTCAGTGTGTGACGCCTCAGTCTGAATCTCAAAAATTATGTTACACTGCATCTTGCGATCCTGTGAGCCCACCAGCGGCCGTGCGGTTCTGCGTTCAAAGCTCATAGATGGGAAGTGCTGGGTTCGAACCCAGGTTACGCCCATCGACCTAGCCGTTCGGAGTTTTCCGTGGTTTTCTCCGAAACTCATGTAATTACGGGCTAGGATCCCTTAGAGTGACCCCCCATGGAAGGCATTCCGCCTACAGGCCTAGGACCCAAGCATAGTTAATTGTCCTTAAACCGTACAACAACAACAACTACAGTAACAAGAAGCAATGAACGAAATCCAACTAAACTTCGTATTTAAATGTACTTCTATTTAAACCGCTACTGATTATATTTGGGGATCAGTCGCTGAACACTTGACGTTGTCATTACTTTTTTTTTTTTTCAAAAATTTTAACATGACATTAAATGCCAAAATTTCTTACAAATGTACAGAATGATATTTTTTTTAACAAACGACCAGTAAATGAATCATAATTATTGATAATGCTAACTGTAAACTAGAAAAAAATACCCTGTATATCTAGAAGAATTACCCCCTCCCTTTACTTGCAGGTACAAATTGGATTTATTTCAAAAGAACTCGTCATTACTTTTAAAATAAATGATTGAACCATAGATATAGGATAATTTAAAACAAAGGAAGAGGGTACATAATAGGGTTTTTCAGCCTTGAGGAATTTCAGTTCCTATTTCATTAATTAATTCTATTAATGTTTAGACCACTGTAAATAAGAAATGATGTGAATTAGCTCCAAAAGTTCAGTATAACTACTATGAAATATGATATAACAGTGTCAATGCCTAACTGTTCACGGTCATTGTTGTATAGTGCTAAATATAAGTTCGGCCTAAAATTATATAATTTTAGAACAGGATTTTCTGTATTAATGTTTATATTACAAATGAATATATGTTATATATATATATACTCTTTGTAATCAAAGTATTTGGATCCATTATACATTAATTGTAGAAAGATGAATGCTGTGTATATTCTTAACCACTAAATAATAGGAATATGCCGAATTTAGCGGAAATATCCTACCACTGAGCTGTTCCTTTTTCTACAATGCACTTATAATTCAAAATTGCATAATTCTGAAATTAAGCTCCTTTTTAAAGTTTGAAAATTTTAAATAATATTCATAAGGATTATAATCATGTGAACAGTTACATATTTAATTTCACGTTGTAATAAGCATTGTACATTGAAACAAATGTGGCGTGCAAAAGAAAAAAAAAATCAATCTTCCTCTTTTCAAAGGCAGTCAGGAGGTTAAGATATATTGTAGCATACCGAGCAAAAATAGTGTACCGAACTATTGTAGCATACCGATAAGCATTATAGCATTTGTAGCATACCGATTGCAAAAGTAGCGCCCTAAGCAGAGTTACAGATTTCGAAATGTCGCAAATTCTATTCTCTGAACTAGAAGTGTTAATTTTGTTTAATCTCTAAACTGTTCAAATAAAAACATTTAAATATTGAAAAAAAAAAAAAAAAAAAAAAAAAAAATATTTAGTGTGACAAAGTGAGATTTAAATGGAATTTGATTTAATAAATTCAATTTCAACAGTTTCATCTCTTTTAAACCACCGTGAAGTGGTAGCGTACGCAATGTATACGCTGTAATCAATGTGTTTTTCTTTCAATTTTCATCTTTTTTTTATATATGAGCGGATTGGAGCAACATTTTAATCTTTATTTAGATCATAGTGTACTTCATAATATATTTCAATAAGAAAGTATTGCTCCTTTGTGCTCATATAAAAAAAAAAGTAGGCCAAGTCTCTGAAAATGGGGTAATTTTGGCCAAAAATGCAAAATTGTGAATCTTTGGGCCCTTGGGAACAAACAAATACTGGAATAATGTAAAAAAAAAACGAAGAAGAAGAAGCTTAAAATGTACATGTTCTAAAATAATTAAATGCATAAAATTTACATAAGTGGTCAATCCGATTTTTTCCTTGATCTTAGGGCCAAAAAACCTCCTAATGGACCCTCATCCTTTATTAATTTTGTTCATTGAAAAAAAAGGCATTCTTTTTTCTGATATCGGCAAATAATTGGTTCTTACTGAACATTTCATGTTATACTTCTCTGAGATGAAAATCGGCTCCATTCATCATGGAATTTTAATAAATAATTTGCACTGGGTAAATTTGTATGGGAAAATATAGAAGAAAGATATGTGGTAGACACAATGCACTTTTTTTTTTTCCCCCAGAGAGAGAGAGAGAAGTTATTTTTTATTTATAAATTAATTTAAAACAGTAAATGTCAGCAAATAACAAGCTTGATATGAAGAGAAGTATCGGCATGGATATTATATAGTTGTATTGTATATTTATATGCACACATAGTAAATAATTGTTAAAAGTCTTTCATTTATTCTCTTTTAAGTTTCTGCATCCATTTTTTCATTTTTTTTTTTTTTTTTTTTCCTATCCAATTTAATATAAAAATGCAGGGATATACGATGCAAAAAACTGTTATAAGTTATTTTTCAGTTTATAAAATTAGCGAACTTTTTATCGTATTTCTTATTTATTTGTTGTTCAGTTACTAATTATTTTAAATTTCGTTAAAAAATTCTTCCTATTCTTATACTTTATTTTTAAATTTTAACTTTTGATATTTGATATGCGTTCGAACATTTGTGTGACGAGTTGAATGTAGAGGTACTCAGACTTATCTTCTTACCACTTACCACCCCTAAAGAATGTAAATGGATTTAAAGTCGAAAAAGATACTGGGGCAAATTTTAGAATTCTTATCTCTACAAGATCACAGGCTGGGCTGGACATCTGGGATTCTGGGAAAAGGTATTTCTTGTTCCGGATTCCGAGAGGGAAACTCTTTCAACTTTCATATGAGCTAGAAAACCATTAGCGCTAATTATCTATACATCCGTTTCAATAACCAGTATAGGGGCGTTTTCCTGGTCTTTCACATTGTAACACCACAGGTAAAAAAGATTTGAATTTGAATCCAAAGTCAGGAAGTTTTTAGATTTATCTTTTTTCTGTTGCGAAAAACTAAATATGTCAGCTGCTCCGTTATTAATTATGAAATGATAAAAATATTAAAATGAAAAGATATTTTAATCTAGTTAAAACAATACGTATGATTCATATAAAAACAATTTAATTTATTCCTTATGAAATCTCAATAAGTAAATCTTGTTTCTGTTTTTTTTTTTTTTCCCTTTTCCTCTTTCAATTAAAAATTTATAACGCAAAAAATATGTATATGATTTTTACATCCTTTCTACTGATTAATTTTTCACTTACACGTGTAAAAATTATAATATTATGTAACTTCAAAAGAAATTGTTTCAATTTTAATAATGCTCAAAATTAGCGTTTATTTTAGACAAGGAGGAAAATAGCAGCGCACAATAACTACATAAAGCAACGCATTATCATAATAATAATAATAAAAGAACATTCTGCAATAGGAATATAGTAAAAAAAAAAAAAAAAAAGCATATAAAGAAGCAGAACTGCATTAATTCTGGATTATAAACTATGTATACAATATATAAATTAAGAGAGGTGTCTGTATAGGTGTGTCTTTCTCTTTCTGCGCTCTGGTGCTCACACTACCGATTACACAGCTACAAAACTTGGCATATGGATACCTAATATCCTGTAAGCACCTCATCCAGTTTTTTTTTTTTTTTTTTTTTTTCGAATTTGAATTGTTTAAATTATTTTTTTTTTTCAATTTTAAATATTGGCTTCTATGTTTCATTTCTCATAAATTTATTCTACCATTGTTATTGTCTGCATATCTTAGCAACGGCTATTACGCTACTTATTTTTTACTAGTAGGCAACGTCCGCTTCGCTGGTCACTATATTTAAATGAATTTTCAAAAGAATTGGATCAGTATTTATTTTTTTTATCACATTATAAATAAAAACTTAATAAAAAAAAAATAATAATTTATACATAAATAAATAAATAAACATTGAAATTGCTCTAGACCTTGCTTCGAGTACCCGCTGCCTACGGCAGCTCTTTTTTCCGCTCGTGCTGCATCAATGGGGGGGGGAGGGGGGGCAACTTCCCACTGTCTGCAAAAAGGTCTTTCCCGGGCACTTCAGTCTGGGTATCTATCGACGACATGTGGATCTTCTATTATTTAAGAACTACGATTTTAAAGATTACTGTATCTCAGCATCTATTATATGTTTTTGTTTTTGACCCATATGTTTTATAGCCCCCGTTATTCACACTGTATTACGATTTGATTCCGACCAGTATAACAAAATAAAATAAAAAGGTAGATTTTCTTTTAAAAGGAATTAAATACGTGAAAAGCAAATAAATTTTAATCAGTTTAATTCTTTTCCACTATATACTACCCCCCCCCCCAATAAATATTATAAAAAAAAAAAATTAAAGGAATTAATTTAAAATGAAAAATAAAAAGTTGTTATACTATAAAAATTATACATAAACATAACAATTTATTTATATTGCATTACCATTTGATTTTCAATAAATATAATAAATAAAAAAAAAAAAAAAAAAAAAAAAAAAAATTCGCCTTCAAATGAATGTATTAAATAAAAAATAAATAGTGAAATAACCGTTGCTAAGATACGCAGACGATTACAATCAAAGAATCAAATTTATGAAAAATGAAGCATTAAAGCCAATATTTAAAATCGGAAAAAAAAAAATAATAATTTTAAAAATTTTTAATTCGAAAAAATCTCGACGAGGTGCACACCTGCAGGGTCCCAGGTACCTATATGCCAAATTCGGAAGCTCTGCGATCAATAGTGTGAGCACCAGAGCGCAGACAGACACACACACAGATACACAGACACTTCTCTTTATTTATGTAGAAGACTAGCAGGCTACGCCCGCTTCGCTGGTCGCTATATTTAAATGAATTTTCAAAAGAATGGGATCAGTATTTATTTTTTACATCACATTATAAATAAAAACTTAATTAAAAATAATAATAATAATTTATACATAAATAAATAAATAAATAAACATTGAAATTGCTTTAGACCTTGCTTCGAGTACCTGCTGCCTACGGCAGCTCTTTTTTTCCGCCCGTGCTGCTACGAAAATTAGATGAATACTAGTTAAACCACTTAGAAAGACCTCGCGGAAGGCATTTTCCTTGACCTGTTGACGGATTTGCGCCAAAGTTTGATAGATGCAACTACATTTAAATTGATAGGAAATTTTGTGCCGTACTTCCTGAGTTTTTTGTCACACACACACACGCAAGAAGTTAAAAGTATTAAATGAAAATGAAAATAAAACGTACCAAGGAAATTTAAGGAATAAATATATTAGCCGTTGCAAAGGAACGTAACTACAAATTTTAAGGTAAAAAGTAAGTTATTTTATTTTATTTATTTGTTTTTACACTTTTTGTATATTTAGACGTATTATAATTTTTCGTTTTTTCTGTCATATCACATCAAGCTAAAATATATTTAAGATTAATCGAGAGAAATCATGTAAAAGAAATTTACGAAAATGAATATAATAATCACAATCACATTGCTGAGTAACGCAATACAGCAGCCGCATGCTTTTATATGAAAAACTGGAGTTAAAAAAGAAAGGGAAAAAAAAAAAAAATGTCGTCCTAAATTAACTTGTGTTTTTGCAGAATTTTATATCTATTTAAGGAATAGATAGAAAACAAAAAATGCAAACTGAGAAAACGCAATTTAAAGATGTCAGATCTGTAAAATATTTACCAAAAAGAATTGTTGCCTGAATATATACATACTTCACTGAGCCAAACTAATATAGTCAAGTTTATAAATTTTAAATGAAAATGTAAACTTTTATATAAAACCTTCAGTTCTGTCAGGTCTCCTTAAGAAATAGACGACGTTACGGTTACGTCCTTTAATAATAATAATAATAATAATAATAAATAAATTAATTAAAAAAAAAAAAAAAAAAAATATTTTTTATAAGTTATTACAAATAATATCTCTTTACATTTTCGAGTGTATATCATTATTGTTACTGGGCTTCACAAACTGTTATTTCAGATATTATTAGACTACACACGTTATTCATGCTAAATAAAGAATATCATTGCCTTTTGCAACTCGGCGCAGCGCTCAGGCAGAAAAGTCCCTTAGATGAAAGGATTTCCCCCAAGGTGATTTACACCTGTGTTGCCAACTGTAGAGATTTGTCCCTATATATAGGGAAATTTAGCAGCTCTTTTAGGATTGTGGGGACTTTTTGAGAGTAATTCCGCACGAAATTTCATGGAACGTAACTTCAAATTTTATGGTAAAAAAATAAGGTTTTGTTTTAATTTATTTATTTTTACACTTTTTGTATATTTAAACCAATTAAAATCTCCTGTTTTTCCTGTCGTATCACATCAAGTTAAAAAAATATTTAAAATAATTCGCGAGAAATCGTGTAAAAGTAATTTTAAGAAATGAATATAGTAACCATAATCACATTGCTAAGAACGCAACACAGTTATATTGCATGCTTTTATATGAAAGACTAGAGTTTATATATATATATATATATATATAGTTATATATATATATATATATATATATATATATATATATATATATATATATATATATATATATATATAGTTATATATATATATATATATATATAACTGCCGTCCTAAATTAAATTGTGTTTTCTGCAGAATTTTATATCTGTTACTTAAAAAACAAACACAGGCTTCGATCCCCTTCCCCTTTTTTAGTTGACTTTTTCACTTTTTGCACTTAATTTTTGTATTTAAAAATGTTTTCGGAAAAAAGAAATTGTTAAATCTTCATGTGCCATTTGAAAAAATGTAATACAACGGTTTCGAATTTAGCTTATTTCCTGGATTTATTTTACTCTACTTACTTTTTACTTGAAACAGAAGTGAGTATAATTTTATTAAAAGGAGACTTGGTGCTGGATAATTAAAGCAACTAAAAACTACAACGTCAGAAATGCCAAAGAGAAAAAATTGGGAACCTGACAGCTGTTTTGGTAGCATTTAGAGTACCTTCTTCAGTGCGTAAAGAAATGAGAGAGAAGTGCGACTTTTATATATAGAAATGGGACCGAATTCTGTTCAAATAATAGGATTACGGTTGGGAAGGGGGGGGGGGGAAATTGGCCAATTTTAGAAACACTAGTTGTGAAAAATGCAAAAAAAATTAAGAAAATGTAGCTTGAATGTAAAATTTCCAACAATCAGACAAATAGGGTACAGCGAAATCACAATTAACAATATTTTTAAGATTTTTATAAATAAAAAAGCTTCAAAGAAATCGAGTTCATGAGTGGATTTAGATCTGCAAATAATTTTAGCTAAATCAAATTTAAAATTATGGTTTTCTGCCCAAGAATTCTTTAAAATTGTCGATTTATTGGTTTCTTGCTTATGGACGTAATTAATATGTTTTTTTTTTTAGACAGAATTTAAGACCACGTTTAGTTTGGCCAATGTATGATAAACCACACTGGCAGGAAATACTATAGGTGCTCCAATAATTATACACATCTGTAGCATCCTTTAACTGAGAAAAAGTGAGTTTATTGGAAGGCGAAAAAATTATTTTAAAATCACATTGTATGAGAATTTCAGCTATGACATGACTGGATTTAGGAAAATAGGGTAAAACAACACTGATATTAGAAGAGACTGATTTAGTAGATTAGATTGATCAGTACTAGAGACTGATATTTCAAAAATTACAACTCTCTCGTACTTCGTCCTGCGCTACTGATGGGGCATATACATTGAAGAAATAAGAATAAATAAATAAATAAATATACTAAGAAATAATTTGTTAAAAATGAGAAGGACATTTGATAACTTTGTTTAAAATTGTCACTAATATAATGATACAACCATCCTTTAAAAAATATTAACGGATTCCTTTGTAAAATACTCATATTGAAAATTTACATTTCCGGGAAGCGTATCTCCGAAGTGTTGGCGCATACAGGACAGATTGGCGCGCTTTCGTAGCTAACGCCAAAATCTCTCTACCGCAAAGCAACCCTTGATTCTACTTCATTCCGCATTCGTGAAAACTTCAATCTTTTTTTTTTTTTCTTCTTTTTTTTTTCTCCCCTCTCAGAAAAATAAACTGCTGAAACTGCGTGTTAATGAGTTTTAGCGTCGTTATTTTTAAATAATATACTTAATGTCTAAATTTAGTAGGAAACCTTCACCTTTTTTTTTTTTCTAATTATTTATTTAATTTTTACTTTTTCTGATCCATAAAAAGAGTAGAGAAAATATTGTTCTTAGGTCAAATTTTAGAAAAATAAAAAACTATTTTTTGTCCAATTATTTAATTTTTACTTTTCTCTTAATCCAAAAAAAAAAAAGTAAAAAAAAAATTACTTTTACTATTTTTACTTTCTCTTACCCATTAGGTAGAGAAAGTGTTGTTTTTGGGTCAAATTTCCGAACGCGAGATTTTGTTATATTTACACGTTTTGAGGTCCCCTGAATACGAAAATAATGTTTTTGGCAAATGGTCTGTGTGTGTGTCTGACTGTTATCAGCATATCTCAAAAACAAATTATGGCAGAAAGTTCAAACTTAGTATTCTAAATGTGTATCATATAGGGATGCTACAGTAAGATTTTCGTTGAGATCAAGCAAATGGTTCGCGTACAGGGACAATCAAGAGAATTGTAGTACATTACGTCTATGGGGGAAATTGCAGGTAAGTAGAGTTTAACGTCTGTAGACTGCACTAAACCAAATGAAACGAATATATATTTTTTGTAATAGAGATAGTTAACTGGGAAAAAAATGTTTGTGTATGTGGGAGCCTCGCTCCCCCCCCCCCTTCCTGGGGGGAAGTCTCCCCTCGAGGGGAGTAAATTTTCATGATGGGTATCATTCAAAAGAGCTCGCCAATACCTTTAAAACGAATGGTTGAACTATAAATCTGTGATAATTTAAAACAAAGTTATAGATTTTTTTTACTTTTAACGAAAAAAAACTTAGAAAAAAAAAATCGTTATTATTATTATTATTATTATTATTATTATTGAGAGTAAAATGGACTTTTTTTGGATATTTAGTGTTACACTACTTCTATAATATGGAAATCGCCTGCATTATCATAAAAGATAATTTTTTTTAAATAATAATTTTAATAAATTATTTTTTAAAAACAGAATTATTTTTTAATAACTGAATTAAATTCTATATAAATGTAGGTACATTAATAAAACGGGAGTTGAGGGGGGCGGTAGCCCCCTCAGACAGAACTAATTATCGTATAAAACTCTTCTAAAGCCTAATTTGAATTGTTTAGCATAGGTTTACATGACAGTTCTCGTTATCGTGCCTCTTAATCTGCAACCTGTATTTATAGTATTAAATTTCAGGGTAAGAGAAAATCGTGTGAGTGACACACCAGATTATTTTTTTCTTGTCAAATGTATTTTCGAAGAAATGTATTTCACGAGATTATTTTATCCAGCCATTAGAAATAAATAAAAAAAAAAAAAAAAAAAAAAAAAAAAAAAACTTTTTTTTTTTTTTTAATCCGTAAAAGGTAGAGAAAATATTATTTTCATGTCAATTTTTTTTTTAAATTGAGTTTTTCCTTTGCATACGCGGGTTTTAGGTCTATTAAATCTGAAAATAAGATTTTTAGCGTTTGGTACACGTTTGAGGTCTATTAAATCTAAAAATAAGATTTTTTAGAGATTGGTCTGTTGCTCAAAAACAAAAACTAGCATATGTCCAATCTCAGTAATCTAAAAGTTTTTCAAAAGGGAAGGTTGCTCAAAAATTGCTATTGGAATTGAACAAACTGGCTTTATGAAATGAGCTCTCCCCTTTCAGCTACATATACAGACCCAAACACACACACACTTTTTTTTTTTTTTCTACTTTCTTTTACACATATATTGCCAGAGAAAGTTTTGTTTTTGGCACAGATTTTCGAAATTGAGTTTTTGCTACATTTACACGTTTTCAAGTGTCTTGAATTCAAAAATTAGTGTTTTAGGAGTTGCTTGTGTGTGTATCTATCTGTCTAACTGAAGAACAAATATTAACAAGAAGTCCACATTCAGAGAAAACAATAACTAATTCGTGTACAGGTATTGAATTGGATTTGGGAATAAGGCCGATTAACTGCTGTAGGTCCTGGGCCTGAGGGTGAGTGACCTCCGTGGGGGTCTTTCTAAGGGGTCCTATCCCGTATTTACCCAAGTTTAGAAAACCACGGAAAACTTCGAATGACTAGGCCGAAGAGCGTGACCTGGGTTGTGTACAGGGTCTTCCAAAGGAATTCAAATGCATCACGTCTATGAGCGAAATTTTTTTATAGATGTAATTTTATATCTTTAGATTGCACAAAACAAAATAAATTGAATGTAAATTTTTAAATGCATAAAAGCATGTTTCGCATAGAATATGGAATGAAAATCATTCATTTATGGTTTACTTATGATTCCCAAAAATATTCAGATACATTTTTACAAAAAAAAAAAAAAAAAAAAAAAAATTGCTAGAAGTGCATTTTAAATCATTACTATGCATTTTTCATTTTGTGCTAAATTTAGGCACATCACATTGAGTTTGCATTATATATAGTTAGTACAAAGGATTACCCAAAATTAAATGAAAGTATTATTTTTTATTAATATTTTCTGAATAAAAAACAATGTTATAAATAAAATTAAAGTTTAATTAATTTAAAATTAGTTCCATTACCCTACTACCGTAGGTAATGGAAGTATTGTATTTGGTCAAAAATTCGATTTCAAGATTTCACCAGATTTACGCGTTTTAAGGTCCCCTGAGTCCAAAAAAGTTGTTTTTGGCAATTGGTGCTATCATATCTTCGAAACTAATAAATATAGAACTACAAAACTTCATAATTTAAACAGGTCTGGTATACAGATAATTTTTCATATTTTGGTGAAAATTGGAAACCGGAAGTGGGACCGTAAGTCCGTATCTCAAAAACGGCTCTATCGATTTTCTTTAAATTTGCTATATAAACACTCTATTCCATGTCCTTTCGAATGACATAGTTGTTTAGTTCAGGAAAATTGATAGGCGTCCTGTATAAATAGCTCAATTTCAGGTCTCGCAAGCGCGTTCCTTTAAAAACGGCTGAACGGATTTTTTTTTTTTTTTCAAACTCACCCTATTAACTCACTTTTAAATATCCTTTGTTATAATTATTGTTTTCCGGTCAATAATTGATTTTTTGTAAAAGTTGGTATCTCAAAAACGGCTCAAACGATTTTCTTGAAAATTGTTATATAAATCCATTTCTTTCTCATGTATTACGTTGTTATTAGAGGAAAATTAACAATCATTCTGCTTAGGTTGGTCATCTAGATCTCGGAAATTTGTGTTTCAAAAAATAATTCTATCTTTTTTTTCTCTTATTTTTTACCCCGCTAAATGTAAGCTTTGTTTTATGTCTTTATATGTGCATAAAGTTTCTCTTACAGAAAAAATTTAGGTTTCTACTTCTACAGGTCACTTTTATGTTTTCTGATCACATTACCTCCCAAAAAGTGCATATAATACGTGTAATAGTGGGCAATGGAAGTCGTGTGGTTGTTTCATATCAGATTTTTTTTTTTATTTAAAGCGGCGATTTTCAGCACTTTTTATTGCGTCATCCTAGTTTACAGAGAGCAATGTAATTCGGCAGAAATTATTGATATAATAACCTCATTTTTTTTCATTATGAATACAAATCAAAGCTGTGTATCATGAGACCTGATTTTTTTTTCCTTCTTTTTCTTTTCGCTGGCTTTAGCGGGGGAAAAAAAAGTCAGACAGATAAAGATGTTAGATAACGATTCGTATTTCAGATAGATCAAAATTAAAGTAATAAAAATATTTACAAAAATAAATAAATAAATAAAAAATAAATAAAAAATAAATAAAAATCTTAGTATCTTGATATTATTAAATAAAATCTTTACACATGGTTGAATTTCATTTTTTCCCCCACTTAATTGTTATTAATTGTATATATATATATTGTACTCTGATGCGTCATTAATATCTGCAGGTGAGACAGACTTCTTATTTTTTATAATTATTTTACCTTAAGAATTATTTAACTTTTGTAAACAGTTATAAACTTAGAGCTGTCAAACAAAGTAGTTTATATTTTTCAATAACAGCTTTTAACAGATATATAACAGAGAGGTACTTTTACTAATTAATAATATTAATATTGTTTTTTGCTTTCTAATTTGTGTTTTTGTTAGATAAAAACTATATCTAGAACCAGATTTCTTTTTTCACTTAAAAAAACAAAAAACAAAAATTGATATTCATACATGGGAAAACAAAGAAAAAAAATGCAATTTTTAAATATTTTTAAAAAGAAATTTATTTTGCCTGGGAATTATTTATTTTTATTTATTTATATTTAATAATTATGTTTGTTTCATTATCAGTTTTGAAAAAAAGTTGCCTAAAGTTTCAGATTCTTTACTTCCACCTAGAAATTTCTTAATTTAATGATAACTATGTCACAGAATGAAATATGATCATGGGGTTTTGCATATTTTAATTTCCGCGATAAAATTATATTCTCTAGATCTCTATAAAATATAAAAAATAAAGGGGAGAAGTAATAGTTTTAAAGAATTGTGGATGCTTTTAACAAGAACATTTTTATTTATCTGTGAAATAATAATACACAATATGTAGGTCTTAATTGATATTTGAAAAAAAAAAAAAAAGTATAGAAACTTAACAAAAATACTGTTAACAACGATCTACAAGTATAGTCATATTATGGTTAGGGTTGGATTGATTAACGTCTTACTACATCAGCACAAAGGTTTGAGAATATCTCTTACCCATGTACATGCTATCACAATTTTCATCCTCCATTATTTGAATGTATTATTATATGCGGAAAACTGCCTTTTAATTTTGAAATAATAGTGTCAGCTTCCATTTTGCGATTTAAAGCTTTAAATAAAACATGATTGAACAATAAAAAACAAAAACGGCAATATTAAGTGGCGCGTAGTGAGTTTCTCTTTGAACGTCCATATTTGGCGAAAATCACACTGTTTGGCGAAAATTTGTCAATTTGTCCTGTAGGCGCCAACACTTCGGAGATACGCTTCCGGCGTGGGTAATTTCTGTCAAGATGAAGAAATACTTTTGAAATACCTTTCGAAGGTAAGCGATGCTTCTACATATTCAAAAAATAAAATTCTATTAAAAATAAAATTTTTAAACTTTCCGGTGACTGGTTAAAAAAAAAAATCATTGTGTACATTTACTGTCCTATGTTAATATATTAAAAATCATTAAAAAATTGAACGATACAGCCACCTTTTGATCGATGTATACGTACACCAAAAGTTGATAGACGGCAATTTATGTCAAGACGCAACTAAACTTAAAATTTCATGAAAATATGATCATTAGTTCTCGAAGAAATCAATTTTTTTTTTTTTTTTTTATATATATATATATAATTATACTTTTTGAGTTCTCCTGAATCTGGTAGTGTGTGTGTCTGTCCTTTTATCAGAATAACTACAAAATAAGCCTTAACTGGAAGTCTTAATTCTGCATTTTAAATATGTATCATCAAGAGATATTACATAGCATAGGTAAATTCCGGACCGACATCCGGTATTTACCTATGCTTTTTAGAAAGGATGGAAGAACTTTCTTTTTGATTCATTAAACGCGAGGGATCAGCCATAAGTTTAAAAGGGGATCTTCGCTTTTTAAATGTTTTGTAGCATAAGTTTGATATTTGTACTGTTAGTTTAATACACGCAGATGCAAATGCATTAAATAGTGGTTTTGGTTATAATGTAATCTATTTTCCTTTCTTTTTAATTTCCGTATGAATGACCTTTCATCCATCAGTGTGTAGATGATACTCAGATTTCATAGAACTCAATTGCAGCAGTAATAATAAAGTGTAAAAACAATAAAATATAAGCGTAACGCTATTTATATATGATACATTAAAGATATATTATTTCTTATAAACATATGCATACGATCAACAGTTAAAACACATAAATTTCCATTGATTTAGTAACATTTTACTATGAAATAACAATACAGTTATAAAACAAGAATTTAAAATATACATAGAAAAATATTATTAAGAGAGATATGCTTGCATTACAATTTATTTAAACATTGCCGTATTTTTATGCTTCTAATTCCAAAATCAACTCTAAAACAGAAATGGCCAAACAAGATATAAAAAATATAAGTAATATAACGGAAAAATAATCCATCTGAATACACACAGATTAAAAGTTGTACTCTTATTTATAGTGGAAGATAACACACAAAATTCAAATAAATGAGAAAACTTCAAGATAACATTCAGATAACACCACTTGTCGGCCGATATACACCACTGTAAAACTGGTGCAGTTTTACACTGTAGAATCTGTGATATAGCCTTCTCACAACCAAGGGAAATTGACACATAACAGAATTGCCTGTCGGTCTATGTACACTTAAGTTAAAATTGATGCAGTTACACACAGTAGCTGCATCCTTGAAATAAAGCGAATAATTTCAATATAGCAGCGCCACCTGTCGACTTATATATATATATATATATATATATATATATACTCACGACTTATATATATATATAAATTATGCACTTATACACTGCAGAATATGAGATATACCCTACCAGTAAAAAGCGAAAATTGGAGCTTAAGAGGTCCACTTACAGCACAATAAACACTCAGGTTGAAGTGCCTGGTTGGTAAGATGTTGCCGTAAACAGTGGAAACTCTGATTAGACATAGGGTTGGTGGAGATAGGGCGCAATATGGCAATGGAGGGCCTAAAGTGGTTTGTACGATTTCAAAAATTCTTTTTTAGTTTTTATTTATAAAACGATAAAAAAAAAAAAAAAATCTGGTGTGACACAACCACACGAATTCCATTACTCATTACTACACGTATTACATGCATTTTTTGGAGATAATGTGTTTAGAAGGCGTAAAAATGATCTAACGAAGTAGACACCTAAAAATTTTCCTGTAAGAGAAACTTGATACACGTATAAAGACCTATAAAATAGAGTTTACATAGCGAGTTAAAAAATAAGGGTGGGGTGAGGGGGGGGGATGGTAGTTATTTTGTAAAACACCAATTTCCGAGATCTAAAACTGATCTACCCAATCGGGATGACTTTTTATTTTCCTGTAATAACCAAATAATATATGACAAAGGATATCTAAAATGGATTTATGTAATAATTTTCAAGAAAATCGTTAGAGCCGTTTTGAGGTACCAACTTTTACCAAAACTTGGCGTACACAATTATTGACCGGAAAACAATAATTACATACAAAAGGATATTTAAAAGGGAATTAATATGGCGAGTTTGGGAAAAAAAAAAGATGTACAGCCGTTTTTAAAGAAACTCACTTGCGAAACCTGAAATTGAGCTATTTATACAGGACGCCTATCCATTTTCCTAAATTAACCAACTATATAATTCGAGAGGACATCTAATAGAGTGTTTCTATAGCCACGTTGAAGGAAATCGTTAGAGCCGTTTTTGAGAAACAGACTTACGGTTTCCGATGTTGCACTTCAAGTTACCCAATTTTCAACAAAATTTGGAAAATTCATCTGTATACTATACCTGTCTCAATTCTGAAGTTTCGTATAGCTTTATCTTTAACAGCTTCGGAGACATTATAGCTAGAAGATTCTCCACATACATACACACACACTGACCAATTGCCAAAAACTAGTTTTTTGGACTCAGGAGACCTCAAAACATGTAAATACGATATCAAATTTTTGGAGCAATTACAATACTTCCATTACCTAAGGTAGTCGGGTAACGGAATAAAAATAGTGATTTATTTTATTTGTAAAAAGCACTGCAGAACTGGAATTTAAAAGTAATAAGTACAAAACTTTGAAACATCATCATATAATGTAAGAACTGATAACAAGTGTTTCAGATCGAAAGAATACACGACCCTTCGTCAGGCGAAAAAAGTAGGCATGAACAAAGTAGGTGTTTGTGCAGTTCGTGCGTTATCGCTATGTTTACAGAATGTGACTACTTTATTCACCTGACGAAGAGTCGTATTTTCTTTCAACCAAAACAATTGTTGAGAGTTCTTGCATTGTATGGCGTTGTTTCAAAAAGTTATACTTATTATTTATTTAATTTATTTATTTATTTATTACTTTCTTTTACCCATATAAATGGGTAATTTAATTCAAGCTCTTTTTTCTTTTTTAACCATATATTAATTATTTAATCTATCTTAACCTTTTAATAAAATTGTTTGCCATTATCTGATTTTTTTTTTTTTTTTTCTATTGAAAATTTTAAATATGTTCAGACTAATGTGTATATTTATTTCTTTATTTAATCTTTAAAAAAAAAAAAAAAAAAAAAAAAAAACAGACAAACACACAAAACAACCGTCAAAAACCTGATTTTTGGAATTATGGTATATGGTATCTCAAAACATGTAATCATCGCTAAAACTCCATTTCTTAAATTTGACGCGAAAACAGAAGTTCATCATCTACTGTTATATGAATAGAAGGTAATAATATTTAATTTAATTCAGTTTTTTTTTTTTTTTTTTTTTTTTTTTTTTACTGTATGTTCATTTATTTAATCTATCGTAACCTTTTAATAAAAGTGTTTGCCATTATCTGATTTTATTTTATTTTATTTTATTTATTTCTTTTTAACTATTGAAAATTTTAAATATGCACACAAACCAAACGTCAAAAACCTGATATTCGGATTTATGGTATCTCAAAACGTGTAATTACAGCTAAAACTCCATTTCGAAAATTTGACGCGAAAACAAAAGTTCATCTACTATCATATGAATAGGAGAAGGTAATAATATTTAATTTAATTCAAGATTTTTATTTATTTATTTTCGAACTATATATTTATTTATTTTTATCTATCTTAACCTTTTAATGAAAGTGTTTGCTATTATTTGATTTTTTAAAACTATTTAAAATTTTAAATAAGTTCAGACTAATGTGTATATTTATTTCATTAAATAATCTTAATAAACACACAAACCATCCGTCAAAAACCTGATTTTCGAATTTATGGTATCTCAAAACATGTAATTATAATTAAAACTCCATTTCTAAAATCTGACGCGAAAACAAAGTTTATCTACTGTTATATGAATAGGAGAAGGTAATAATATTTAATTCAAGCTTTTTTTTTTTTTTTTTAACTATATATATATTTTAAATGCTAGATAGCGTAATAAAATTTATTTTAAAATTTAGCAATTAATAGATACAAAACAATACCAACACAAAAAAACAAAAAGCAAAATAGAACTGATTTTAACTTATAGGAAAAACTGACACAAAAATGTTGCGATACAGATTAAGAACCAGTAAGAGACAAAAACAATTTAAATTACTTGCGCCGACATGAATGATAATAACACAAAAAGGATCATTAAACTTAATGACAGAGAAAATAAATAAATGACCACAGAAATAATTGGATAAAAATGCTTAAAATTAGAAGTAAATACACATCAGGGGGTATGTACTTCATAAAGCTGTGAAAGCTGCATCGATTTCGTAAAACAATATAGCTAATCATAGCAATTTATATTGTTCCAGCCCCGATCGAAGCAGCAAAACCATATTGAATGAGAAATTAAATAAATTATTAAATTAATTCTTCATGGAATCAAGAGAGAAAACTAGAAAAAAGCATAGTAGTCACATGTAAAACATTTACACAAACTAGAGAATAGGATGATGCCAAAAAGAAAGAAATTAAAAATAAAAGCTTTGCAAACATCGATTAGTCGATTATATCTTAACCTTTTAATGTAAATGTTTGCCATTATTTGATTTTTTTTTTTTTTTTTTTTTTTTTACTTTTTAAAATTTTAAGTATGTTCAGACTAATATCAAACTAAAGTATGTGTACATTTTAAATATTTGTTTGATGATTTACTCTTTAAAAATGTATTTTCAGTATTCCGGAACTTACCCATGGGGTTGGTCGTGCGAAAAGCTGCATAATTAGTCTGGTCCAGAATTTTCCTACTACGGAAAAACTACTAGAAACATCTTTATTTTCATGACGATGCACATGTCTATGAATTTCTCTTCAATAGCAAATGACATTGACTATATCAAAACAATACCTCAATAGTTTAATAAATAAAACTAGTGGATCTGTAGATCAGGAGCCTTAACGTCCTATTTCCATCAGACATTATTAAATAGGTCATTTTTATTTATTCCTTATTATATAATAGTATATATTGATTCGATCGACTTATTACCATAATCAGATACATTCCTGAGGGGGACTGCCGCTCCCTTAACCCCCCGCTGTATCTCTCTTTGTATATCTATCTGTATATCATTTATATGTATTCTCAATAAACGACGGTCTTGTATTGGGTTGTTCGATAAATAATGTCGTTTTTTTTTTCATGTTTTTCAAAGTGAATTTATTTATATTAACAACAAACATTAATCAATGATATATTGACCATTTTGTTGGATGAGCTTTTGCCATCTTTTGGTAAGTTAAAAAATTCCACATTCGAAGAAGCCTTGGTTTTTAGAAGCGAAGGTTTCAAAAAACGACATTATTTATCGAACAACCCAATATTGTTTCCCTGAAATTCCTAAATACCAAATTTAATAAGTACCAAATTTCATGCAAAAAAAAAAAAAAAAAAAAATGCATAGCATATCGGAAATATTTTGCGTAACCCTGTAAACTAATTACCAATTATATAAGCCCACAATTTTCAACAGATAACATGCTTTTAAAATTCTAATAAAATTTCATTATATTTAATGGGGTGTAACCATGTTAAAATACACTTTTAAGAAACCGACCGTAATAGTACGAAATTCTTTCGTGTATCCCAGAAAAGTAGCCACTGTAATTATAAACGCCAATAATAATAATACACCTAATTAATTATAACTCGTTAATTTTTCAAACTAATTTGACGTCATTTAGAAGATTACAGTACTTCCTCGGAATTAATTTGTGTGGTCCCATAAATTATTTAGCTTAAACAGACCCTTTTTTAAGAGTAAACATAATTTTAGCATCTTTATAATGTATGTTAATTCTGTTAAGTTCAATGCAGCATAAACGTATTAAAATGCGCGCTTAGCTAAAAATTTGTCCATAAGCTCTAATGTTACGAAACTCTTTTATGTGTCTCAGTAAACGAACCATAAACGTTGTATACAACAGTAAAAACTATTTAGCTTATTTTTCGTTTAAAATTAATAATTGTTCCAAATTTAACATCGTTTGGATGACTACGTGACATTGTCAGAACACTTTTGTAAGGTCCTGTACATTAATTAGAAAGATTAAGAGCACATATTTTCTTCAAATAACATAAGTTAAAGCATCTTACTCACGTACGCTAGTTTAATTTTCTTGATTGCAAAGTAATGATGTTAAAATGCGTTTAAACGAAATTCACCCCATACGCCGTAATGCTAAGTATTTTGGCGTGTCCCTGTACACAATCCATAAAAAGTATAGACAGAAAAAATTATATAGCTATTTCTATACCGAGCCTGAATGTGTGTATCAATTTGCAAGTCAATCGGAGAATTTTTGCGGCCGCTATTGCAGTACATACAAATTCTTCCCATATGCCGTAATAATAATAAAAAAAAAACTTTGGGGTGTCCCTGTACACGAACTACAAAAGGAATGCACAAATTGGAAGTCAATAGCTTGATTTTTGCGGTGGCTATCGCGGTACATACAGATTCTTCCCATAGGCAGTAATGATAAGAAAAACTTTGGCGTGTTCCTGTACACGAACTACAAATGTAATACACACCTAAAACTATACAGCTAATTCCGTTGGGCTCATGAATATCTGTACCAAATTACAAGTCAATAGTGTGATTTTTGCGGCCGCTATCGCGAGACATACAAATTCTTCCCATAGGCTGTAATGATAAAAAAAAAAAAAAAACTTTGGCGTTTCCCTGTACACGAAGAACTACAAATGGAATGCACACTCAAAACTATATAGCTGATTTCGTGGGGATCATGAACATGTGTACTAAATTGCAAGTCAATAGCGGGATTTTTGCGATCGCTATCGCGTGACAAATACACAGACAAACAAACACACAGACGGAACCCAAAACCGTTTTGAGTCTCAACAGAGGGCTTCCACTTACGTTTCGGCAATTATACTCAATTCTGGTTCCAGTCAAATAAAAAGTAAATAGGGTAAAATAAACCTAGAAAATAAGCCAAATCAAGAACTGTTGTTGTCTTACATTTGTAAAAATGGCACATGCAGATTTAACAATCTTCTTCTAAAAGAAGTTTAAATACAAAAGATTAAGTGAAAAAAGAGAAAAAGAGAGGGAGGGGTGGGATCAAAGCCTATTTTTGCTTTTTAAATAACATATATAAAATTTTGCACAAAACACAATTTAATTTAGAATGACAGTTTTCTTTGTTTCTTTTTTTTTCCCCCTTTAACTCAAATCTTCCACATAGAAGCACGCGGTAACTGTGTTGCGTTCCTTAGCAATGTTGTTATGATTATTATATTCATTTCTTAACATTTCTTTTACACGATTTCTCTCGATTTATTTTAAATAAGGTTTCTAGCTTATTGAGATACGACAGGAAAAACGAAAAATTTTAATTGGTCAAAATACACAAAAGGCGTAAAAATAAATAAATAAAATAAAATAACTTATTTTTTATCATAACATTTGAAGTTACGTCCCTTAGCAACGACTAATATATTTGACCTGTTATTATTTGACTAATATATTTATTTCTTAAATTTCCGTAGCATGCTTTATCTCCATTTCAATTTAATATTTTTAATTACTCACGAAAAGGAGAAAAAAGAAAAAGAAAAGCCGTATTTAATTGATAATACGACTAATACTTTTTTATTACCGTATTTAAATAGCTTATTTAACTGAAAGCAATAGTCCTGTTGTCTTAATAAAAATATTTTTGTTTGACTTCATATGAGAATGTATATAGAAAATCTTAAACAAAGTAAAAAAAAAAAAAAAAGGCAACATAATCTATGCATAATCCCATGCAATTTTGTATGGAATTACTCCCCAAAAGTCCCCACAAATTCAGAATCTGCCATCTACATCCTAACAGAGCTGCTAAAAGTCCCTACACGTGGGGATAAATCTCTACATTTGGCAACACAGGTGTAAATCACCTTGGTTTAAATCCCTTCATGTTAGGGGCTTCTTTGTCTGAGCGCCGCGCCAGGTGTCAGCTCCCCCTCTCATCTATTCCCTCTCCTCTCTCCATTTCTTTTCCAAGATAATTAGAAATATATATCCATATGCTTCTCAAAGGATTAGAGCTGTTTATCTGTAGAAAAAAAGTGACACTTCATAGAGAAAATGGAGTTAACATATGACAATTTTAAAATCTTATTTAGCTTGGTTTTATTCTTATAACCTTTTATATTTTGCTGTGTTTATTTTAGATTGCAAATTATGTTATTATAGAATTAATTTAACGCAAACGTGGTAAACCACTAATTTTGTTTTTGCCCCATCAGACGGGAAGTGCCGGGTGTGATCCCAAGACGGGATCGTTGATTTAGGTGTTCGGAGTTTTCTGCGGTTAATCAAGTAGTTTTATAATATGAATTACTCTATCATAATTACAGAGCGTATTTTTTTTTTTTTTTTTTTTTTTTAATTTTCTTTTAAAGAAAAATTATAATTTTGCAAATTAGGTTTCCAATTTTGCCGCTTATTATAATTTTAAAATACATAATAATTTATTAAAAAAAGAAAAAAGAAAGTTTGGCAGTTTTGTCAACAAGGTCTGTATGTAATTTTGCATGTCTACCAGCTTGTTCTAAAGTTGGAAAAAGGGTGTGGGACTTTTAATCATAACAAGGTCCCTGTGTCGTGTAAATGTTAAGGCCGATTGATTACACGAAGATCCTGGGAATAGGTGGAGTATCATCCGCGGGGAATCTTTCTAAGGGATCCCAGTCCAAAACCACGTGATTTTGAAGATAACCACGGGAAACTCCGAATAGCTAGGCCAACGAGTGCGACCTGGAATCGAAACCGACACTTTTCGTCTACCAGCTACCAGAGCAGAACCCCTCTTACCATTTGTTCTGCCAAAATGAATGAATAAATAAATAACCCACACTTTCCTTAAAAATATGAAGTTGTGCTCTTTAGCAAAGGACGCAACTTCATATTTTAAGGTTACTGCATAAATTTAATATTGTTATATAAACCTTCGTTAAAAACAATTTGAAACAGCCTTCGGAAAAGCTTCATTTAACAAAAAAGTTCTCCCCCCCCGCCGTTTAATATTGTATTTACATTTAAAGAGAATTCAAAAAATGTTATTAAATTTAAATGTTAATTTGAAATTATTCAGACAACTTTCACTCGCACCATTCCTTGAAAGGAATTTGGATAAAAATTTTCAAGTAACATTTGAATTGGCTGAAATTATTTGTTTTTAAGTTATTCTAATAAAAGTAATGGACAGAGATTAAACGTTAAAAACATGTCTTCAATATTGAGGGAGCCTTATTGTCAGTATTTAAAAAAAGTCTGTTGTGAAACAACCACACGACTTCCCTTTGCCAACTATTACACGTATTATATGCATTTTTTAGAGATATTATATGCATTTTTTAGAATTTTCCTGTAAGAGAAACTTGACACATGTATAAAGACATATAAAACAGAATTTACACTGCGAGTTAAAAAAATAACAAAAAGAAAAAAAGAGTTATTTTTTTTTTTAAACATCAACTTCCGAGATCTAAAACTGAACTACCTAATCAGAATGAGCTTTAATATTCTTGTAATAACCACATAATACATGAGAAAGGGTATCTAAAATGGATTAATGAAACAATTTTCAAGAAAATTGTTAGAGTCGTTTTTTTTTTTTTTTTTTTTGAGATACCAACTTTTACCAAAACTTGGTATTCTCAATTATTGACCGGAAAACAATAATTACACACAAATGGATATTTAAAAGGGAGTTAATATGTCGAGTTTGAAAAAAATCCGTACAGAAGTTTTTAAAGGAACGCACTTGCGATACCTGAAATTGAGCTATTTATACAGGACGCCTATCAATTTTCCTGAACTTACCAACTATATCATTCGAAAGGGCATCTAATAGAGTTTTTATATAGCAACTTTAAAGAAAATCGCTGGAGCCGTTTTTGAGATACGGACTTACGGTCCCATTTACGGTTTCCGATAACCCAATTCCGGTTTTCCAATTTTCACCAAAATTTGGAAAATTCCTCTGTACACCGGATCTATATCAATTGTGAAGTTTCGAAATTCTACTTTTATTAGTTTCGGAGATATGATAGCCAGAAGATTCCACACATAGATACACACATACAAACACAGACTAATTTCAAAAACTACTTTTATCGACTCATGAGGCTTTAAAACCTGTAAATCAGGTGAAAACTCGATATCGAATTTTTTGGTCCGAATACAATACTTCCATTACCTACGGTAGTAGGGTAATGGAAGTAAAAAGAACGCTAAATATCTCTATATATTAAAAAAAAGTTACTATCACTGGCGTCAAATTTTTTTGTCTGCGACGGCATCTTCTAGCGGAGGGCAGGGTCCTTCGCGTCATGAGAGGTATCAATGTGTTCCGAATACTCCAAGGAAGACATTTCAGCTGCTTAGAAGGTTATATCATTTTAATTAAAGAAGTTATTAGCTAAAAACGACAAATTTATGAAGGTGCTCTATTTGCCATTTTGAAAAAAGTTTCTCCCAGTGACGTTGTTCTTCTGTCATGAAGTCATTTTACACGGAAAAATTAAAATATAATTCATGGTTGTACGTAGGTAGGTAGGTGGGTTGGATTTAACGTCGTACCAGTACTGCGCTATAGGTAATTGGCGACGGTCTGGGACGCACCCTTAGAGATGGTCGGGAGACGTGCCATCACAATTTTGATCCTTCACGGAGGGGATGCCCCCCCCTCCCCGTTTTGATGATCCCCAGAGGTATAGTCTAGATGGGAACATGGAGGACTTTGCGGCCACGACAGATTTTATGAGCACCAGCCACCATTCGTACACGACGGTCTTTAGCCGGCTCAAGTATCGAATCGGTAATCTTCCAATTACGTGCTCAGCGCTTTACTGACTAGGGTGCCGCTGCTCAAAACCATGGATGCAAAAAAAGAAAGAAAATACATATCAAGTTTTTTTCCCCCTATTTTTAGAAAATTAATTTTCTTACACGGGAAAATTAAAATATGATCCATGGTTGTAGGTAGGTAGATAATCAGGTTGGTTGTGTTTGACGTCGCACCATTGCTGCGCTGTGGATAATTCGCGACGGTCTGGGACGCACCCCTAAGAATGTTCCGGAAACAGGCCACCACAGTTTTGATCCTACACGAGGGGGATGGCTCCCCAGCTTCTGTGGTCCCCAGAGGTATCATTTTGATGGGAACATGGAGGATATTGCGGCCACGACATATTTTACTTGCACCAGCCACCATTAGTGTACACGACAGTCTTTGGCCGGCTCGAGACCGAACGAACCCCCAAAGTCGGTAGAGCTTGGCGCTCTACCGACTGAAATACCGCGGTCCGCATCTAAGGTTGTAAAAAAAAAAGGGGGGTCATATACTAAGGCTGTAATGCAAAATGGTCTAGATATTATGAATTTCTTTCTATTAAAAAAAGTATAAATATTATATATTCTAATTTGACATTGAATATGAGAATTTCCATAATTTCTAATATGCACTATTAATATAAGTCTTGTAATATGCACTATTAATATTCCCTTTCAGTGAAAGAAAGCAGTGAGTAGGCGGGAAGAGCTCTGCATGTATTAATAAAAAGTGAGTCGAGGGAGAGGCGAAGCCTCCCTCGGGGTTGGTGAGCGGAGCGAGCAGGGGGCAGAGCCCCCTAGTTTAGTTTAAAAAATACTTTATTTACCACATGGGTATAAGGAATTGATTTTTATTTCTAACCAATTTTCCTGGATATGGCAAAATATTATAGTAAAGCACTTCCACTAATTACATTCAATAATAGAGAATGTTTTCGATTAACTATTGGTAGCCCTGTATATCTTCTAAAAGTTATGTACAAACCACATTGTGCACTGAAATATAATCCTATATTAATAGCATATAGCAGAATATTCTAGTTCTTTCGTGTTGCCTTGTAAATGAACGGGTAATGATTTTCGTACCATACTCTACATGAAACATGCTTTTATGACTATAAAAAATATATATTCATTTAATTTGGGTGCAGCCTATAGATGTTAAACTCTACTTAATTGCAATTTCTCCCATAGACGTAATGTATTTGAATTTTTTTTAGTTTCCCTGTACACGAACCATTTTTTTTTTTTTTTTTTCTCTGAACGAAAAGTTTAGTGTAGCATCTCTATATGACACAGATTTAGAATACCGAGTTTGGACTTCCTGATGCTGATTTTTTTCTTGATATATGATGATAATATACACACAGACCAACCGCTAAAAACCTGTTTTTCGGATTCATGGGACCTTAAAACGAGTAAATATAACAAAAACTCAATTTTGAAAATTTAACCGAAAAGCAGTACCTTCTCTGCCATATATATATGGGTAAGAGAAAGTAAATAAGTCAAATTGAACATATTGTGTTCTTTGACAAAATATCTTTTTCAGTTCCCCATCACACTATAGGTATGGGGAACTTAGGTAATAGTGAAAATTTTCGACCTCGGTGAGGTTTAGCACCGCTTACAAAAATGTATTCTCTGTGGACCGAAAATAGCGAAACTCTCTGATTTGATCTTCAGTAAGTGTTATTGGTCAGTCTCATTAGTAAGGTGTCTGTGTGTGTGTGTGGGGGGGGGGGGGAGGGGGGTGCTCGATTTGTAGCTCCTTATTTTGAGTTTTGAGGTTGTTAATATTACTACCGATTGAAAAGTAAATTAAAACTCTTTGAAACGACTCTTTAGTTGATTTATAATAACGCATTGATGCTAAATTCTGTTGTTAATTTTCACTGAAAATTTTCTTACAAAGAAAACGATGGATCGATGATTGGTAAAAAAAAAAATTAAAAACAGTCCTCAGTTATACAGGAGAGTGACTCTTGCAATGTCGGTAGCGACAATTTTCAATCTATTTCGGCTATTACAAGTAAGCCAACATTATTGTTTTATTTATTGATTTTTTTTTAACTCTTTCCGTATTACTTTCTTCTATAGGTATAAGAAAAAAGTATTGATTTGGTAAAATTTTTGAACTCCAGTTTTTGACAGATTTACAATTTACATGTTTTAAGATGTACTGAACACGATTTTACTGTTTATAAAAACGTCCGTCTGTGTGTATATATAAAAAAAATTATTGGACACTGTACCTCACGAACCAGTGAACGAAATTTAATCAAACTTGCACTTAGTTGCATCCTGACCTAATCTGGTTCAGATTACATTTGGGAGTCCATTTCTTAACAGGTCGCACTATGATTTGATTTTCTTATAATTTTTAAGATGGCAGTATAGGATGAAATTTCCTATAAATGTACAAAATGAGAGTTAATTTTAATGAATGATTGTAAAATTAATTATTGATAATAGTAGTAAACTAGATAAAAGTTTGTGTGCGTGTAGAACATCGCTTTCCTTCTGGAGGGAAATTCGCTCCCCCCCCCCCCCACCGCAAAAGAAATTGGCAACACCGTTAAAACAAATAGTCAAACTATAGATTTGGGATAATTTGAAACAAAATTGTCGCATTTTGCATTTTTAATGGAAGGAAAAAAAAAAAAAAAAAAAACTTTTCTTTTGATGTCAGCACAAGTTGACTTTCATTCGGAATTTAATGTTTTACTTCTCTCATATAAAGATCGTCTGCATTCATCATGGAAAGTAATTTTAATAAACAATAATTTAATAAATATTTTGGTGCTGCTTGAATTTTTATAAGATAATATATAGAAGAAAGTATTGAGTGGCCACAACATACTAATTTTTTATTTCATATGCATGCATACAGTAAAACTTCTGTAATGCGGAACGTGCATAAAACAGAAATGTAATGAATACAAACTTTGTAAGCAATGCTATAAATCGCAAAAACTCACAAAAATTGTTTCAAATCAAAATAATTGAACATAACTGTTCATCAGGAGAATGCAATATGAAAGTGCCAACCCACACAGTTTTTGAAAATTATAATGTTGTTTAATATTTATACATATATCGAATTCGATTCTTCATATAGATTTTTTATTTATTTATTTATTTATTCGTTAGATGATATATTATTTAGATTTTTTTTTTTTTTCATTACTATTTAAGATTCTTAAAATGTTGACCAAATTTCTGGTGTCAAAAAAATTGCCAATGCTGTATTATTCTTTTCTTAATTAAGGCAGCATCTTCTATCCTTAAGCTTTAAATATAAATAATAAAACCCAAGTTATCGCTCTAAAACGGTATTTCGTTAAAAACTAGTATATTGCATTCATCACAAAACTTTCTTCAATATCTTTTTTTTTTTTTTTCTTTATAAGAGCGTCACTTAATAACTTTTTACCATTTTGACATGCATAAACGTTCAACCATAGCTTTTCACACTAACTATTTTAAGTATGCAGGTTTACGCATTTTTAATCAACAGATGCTGAGATGTAGTCATATGGAAAATCATAGGTCAGTAATAGCACTGCCACCTATTGGCTGATATGCTCCCAAATTAAGTCAGGATAGTTTTCATAATGGTTATCACGCATATCAAATTTGCTGCATTTATATGCAATAGAAGTTATAATTTAGCCTTCCTATTCAAGAGCGTAATTTGCAGCACATCAGCGCTACCTACCGGCCGATATGCACCCGAATACAATAAGCAAACTGTTTCATAATGGGTTTTTAATAATCCAAGTTTTGTGCAATTATATGCAATAAAGTTTGAGGTATAGCTTTCCCGTTAACGGGGAAAACTGCAGCACAGCAGCGTCATCTATTAGCGGATCTGCACCCAAATTCATTTAGTTTGATGTTTCATAAAGACCTTCTCATATTCTGCGTTTTGTTCGGATATATATAGCAGACCTTGAGATATAGCCTTCCCTTAGATCGAACAAATTGCAGTCTAGCAGCACCACCTGTTGAGTGATCTGCACCAAAAGTTGATAGGCATTAATTTATGTCAAGGTGCAACTACATATGAATTTAAATAATATTCTGTGCACTAGTTCTTGAAATAGAGTTGTCTTAAAACTTTTTGTCCCACGCAACAGACACACATTTTCTAAAAATGGTTAAATTCAGTTCTGGACCTGGTGAAAACGTGTAAATCCGTCGAAAACCGAAAATTTTTACGAATGCAATACTTTATTTTATTGAATATACAAGAGAGAAGAAATAATTGTATATTGTATATATCAAACAGTTTCACAAAAGAGAGATTTAAAAAAAAAAAGTTACCTCCCCCCCCCCCCCTTTCGAAATTGCGATCTAGTTACGCCAGTGTCAGACAACTTCAAAATAACATTTATGACACTTGTTTGAACATAATTGACTACAAATATTCTAACAGGAAAATTTCGTAAGTTATTCCAAATTTAAGATTTTATCAACATAGTGAAATGGGGCGATATTCCATATAAATATGCACTTATAAATATGCACTTTATGGATTATTGTAGTGGAAATAGTAGCATGAAAATAAACTACGAAATTGACCCCAATAAAATGAATTAATAGATTAGAATAAGATAAATATATCGAACTGAGCGGTGGGTAGCCTATTAGGCGGGCATTTTGTTCCGTCACTGTGTCAAGCTATTGGTCAAATTCATTACTTTTAACATGAATGTTTTGTACTAGAAATTTATGAGAACATACATATAATGGGGAACTGAGCAGAGTCCACCTATGCTAACTAGTTTTTTTTTTTTTTTTTAAATAATACGTCAACATGTATTGAAGTTTTCATTTCTAAAAAAAGCTCGCCAAGTAGTTTTATAATATGAATAAGTCTATCGTAATTAGAAAACGTAATTTTTTTCCTTTTCTTAATATATATATATATATATATATATATAATTTTGCCTATTAGGTTTCCAATTTTGCAGTTTATTATGATTTGAAAATACATAATAGTTTATGTAAAAAAAAATTCCGCGATTCTGAAGATAACCACGGGAAATTCTTAATGACTAGGCCGATAAGTGCGACCTCGAATCGAACCCGTCACTTCTCGTCTAACAACTTCGCTGGCAAAACCTCTCGAGCATTTGCATTTTCACTGCCAAAATCAATCAAAAAATAAATAACTGACTCTTTCTTTTAAAATATGAAATTGCGCTCCTTAGCAACGGTTATTGCATTAATCTTTTGAAATTTCTTTCACAAGTTTTTGTACAATTTTATTTTTAATACAGTGAAACTTGAATAATTCGAACTTGTTTAATTTGAAATTCTGGATAATTCGAACTTTTTACTCGGTCTATTGAATTTTGTATTAAAATAATGTTAAAAAATCGTGGATAATTCGAATTCTATTTTGGATAATTGGAATTTTTCGTACGATTATCTTTAAAATATTACTGTAAAATTTGTTCCCGAGATTTTTCTCAGCTAATATATTTTAACAGTCTTTTAAAAGAAGGATAAGGAAATACAAGAGAAGCCCCTAACTCATGAAGATAGAGGGCCCTAACTAGTTCATCAGAAGATATGGTGCATATACATGAACTTTGAGGGGTTTTTTAATTGAAAGTCATGTCTAATGAAGAAGATTCTATTTTTTTTATCAACTTATATACTATGACACAAAGATTGTACTTAAAGAAGAAATAAAAAATATCTGACTATTTTTAAAAAAGTGTTGAATAATTAAGCTCGTAAAAAATATTGATTTAATGGGGAGGGGGGGGGGGGATGTAGCAGTATTCTTAGATATAAAGTTTATGTGTTAAATCTTTGACAATAGAGTTTTAATTTTTTAATTTATCTCTCTCTCTCTCTCTCTCTCTTTTTTTTTTTTTTTTTTGAGAAAATAGTATATGTAATTCGAATTTTTGGATTTCGAACTTTTTTCTGGTCCCTTCAACTTTGAATTATCCAAGTTCTACTGTATATATATATATATTTAATTTGATAAAAAGTAAAATAAAATAAAAAAAACGCAGAAAAAACAAAAACTGTTTTCATTTGGTATTTTCTTTTTCTATTGAAATAAATAGACCTCACGTTCTAATAATACAATAATATGCATGCTCCCTTTTATTTAATTTTTTTATTTCCCCCATTCGAGAATTTATTTAAAACCCTTTGTACTGCATATTATTATTTAACAACACTGTTAAATAATAATGCTGTTATTATTATTTTTTTTTTATTACCTCAAAGTATAGTACATAAAAATCAGCAATTAGGATTATATATATTATTGAGTCTCATATTTATTTTACAGTATATATAAACACACACACACATATATAATTGTGTGTGTGCGTGTGTGTGTGTTGGGAGGTAAAGAATTTAAATATACATATTCTTTGTTAATTCAAGAACATGAAAGGAGTTAGAAATATCAGTATATTAATTGAGGTTGATCTTTAATTAAACAGTTAAAAATTATTAAATAAATAAATATGCATACTCCCTTCAATTTAATTTTTTTATTTCCCCCATTTGAGAATTTATTTAAAACACTTTGTACTGCATATTATTATTTGACAAATCTGTAATTATTTAAACACAAACCAATATATGTTTAAAACGGTGATTTGTTTAAATTATATAAATGTAAAAATACAAATAAGAAAATTAAGAAGAAATTAGTAAATTCTTGTGAATTAATTACTTTTACCACCAATGTAAGCTGAAAAACATAAAAAAGTTTATAACTTAAAAAAAAAAAAGTTTATTAAAAGAATAAATCAAATTTGTCATATTTGTGTTCTTTGATAATATATATGTATATTAATAATATGTAATATTTCTTAAAAAGTAGCTTGATATTTAATTGCAAGAATAGTAAAAAAAAAAATAATAATAATAAATAAACATCTCTTTTGTATTTTTGGATTCTACTACAACGGATCAAGAAGAGAACAGTTTTATTGCTTTTATCCACTTTTTTCGTTATCACCTACCGCACAAACCGGTATTATTATCTCTCAGTTTCTTCTAGTCAATCAGGTTCAGGTCCACGGATTAATAGAAGGGATTATTTCTTTCTACTCCGTGTTCAGTTTGTAATTAAGTATAATTTCTCCTTAGTTGTATCTTTAAGGGAATTGAACAAAATTAGTAGCATCCTTTATATCATTCCCACATGATACTTGACGATCAGCCATCCTGTTTATCATGCCGCCTATACCATCAGCAGCTCCTTTGCCGTGACTTGCTTCGCTCAAAGTCCATTACTTAAAATCAGCTGCATACTTTCAAGTTTTTTTTTTTTTTTTATCTTGAATCATTTTTAAAACTGAGTACAATACAAATGGGCCCAAATAGCTGTTGGACCATGATCAAAGCATGAAGATAAGGAGCAAAATGTTATTCTGGTTTATCATTATCACTGATATAAAAAAAAAATACCCTTATGTAAGAACACTTGATTTTTTGAACTTCCAAAAAGATGGCTTCTTCACCTAATTTGTAGTTATAATTTTCACTGAAGTCAATGTGAAGTACAACTTTATCTTTGTGTGAGGTGTTTATACAAGTTTTGTGAGCTTTATATTGCTGATGAATTTTTAAAATGTCAATTGAGACATAAACTCACTAATTTTCTTGGTTTTTAGCTCTTTCAGAGCCTTTGTTACCTCATCTTGCTTATTTGGAACTTTTTTTTTTATGATCTTTTACAACTCTGACTATTCTAATACTTTATTTTCATCAAATTTTCTTCTTATTGACACAATTTTCTCTTCTTAGATTCTGTACATTCATCGGAAGAAAGGGAAAGCCCGCCCCTTCGGCTTCAGTCATCCAACGAAGGAACAGCCAGAAATGTAAAAACGCGCTGATTGGTGTATTTTCGAGATTTGGTCGCCCTCTATCTGTAAGATGAAAATTACTACCTTTCCGTAACATTAGTAATACATCCTTCTCTTTTAATCCGTGCCCACTGGTTAGCTGTTTACCGAGAGTTTAAATATGGCGGAACTGTTTGGATGTTGTTGACTGTTAGTGTTAGTTTATTATTATTTTCTTTTTCATTATGTTGGATGTTGTGCAAAAAATTTTGTTTGATGATGGTGACGAATAAGATCGTTTTTTGTTCCTGTGTCCAGAAACATATCGGAAAAGTTCTCTTTATGATGAAAAAAATATTTAATACCGTTTTCGCCTTTTAAAAAAACTTGTGTATTAGATATATTTTCAGAGATTGAGCATGGTATTTCATACGAGAGTGATCGGTGAGTTAATTTTTACACTTCTCTTGTAGTATTCTGTAAAAAATGAATTTTTTGTTTGATATTTTGGATCTAAAGTATGCCAATTTAATTGAACGCCTCTCTATTGAACGTCTTATCTAATGTAAACAAACAAATGATGAACTGCACATATTCTAAAAGCCTCGTAAAAGAACTTAGATTTTGTTGTTCTGGTTCTTACATAAAATAATTCTTTTTTCATATGTATAAAGCACGGAGTAATATTTAATAGGAGAAGAAGGTAACGCTGAAATTTTGTGATGTTGTTTTATAATGTTTACAGAGGGCGCCAGCGTGCAATCCTTCCTTCTCTCCAGCTTCCGCAATGTTATTCAATGGGGAAATGTCTCGTTTTAATTATTTTTTTAAAAATAATATCAAGCTGAAAAAATTTCGATTGAAAGCAAATTTCATTAAATAGAGTATTCTAACCAACATGTTTTTTTTAAGAGCCATTTTATACTAATTTTACTTTGAAAGAAAGCTTTTAAAAAATGACGATTCTTATGAACCGAAGCTAACTAAAACAGACAATTGGGAGGAAGGAGAATGGATCAAATTTTGTAAAGAAAAAAAAATAAACTTACTTTAGGTGCAGAAAACACGAACTCGGACTTAATTTTTCTCCTAGGGCTTTTTTTTGTTTTTCTTATCACTATCATAGCCTGTTTTACAACTAGGAACGAAGCATTTATTTGAAACATCTGAATTATGCAGTTTTAAGAACTTACAAAGAAATTAAATTGCTTAAAATAAAAAATTTTAAATGTACTCCAGCAAAATTCTATTGAAAACAACAGTATATCCGCGCCGAGGTAGGGAGGAATGACAAGTGGCGCCCTCAATATTTACCAAAAATTTAGATCACAGTTTCGTAGCTTTCTCCCATTGGACCTTCAACTCCTATTAATATTACTCCGTGGTATAAAGCATCTTAGTGTTTTTGTCTGAAGATATTTTCTGTCCTAATTTCTCCTCATAACTAATGTTATACATATGCTGAGATATCTTTGGGAATCTTTTTCGAAAAGTGAAATTATTTCTATGAACTTCTATATTTTCCTAGGTAATTGTACATAATCTCTTTACTACAATAAGAAAAAGCTCTTGTTTGTATAAAATTAAGTAAATTTGTCTGCAGTATTTAATTAAGTATTATTGCTGTAGAGAAGTTTTGAGAATTTGTTTTTAAATCAAGAAATGCTTTATGAATTACCTACTGTTATATATGTATCTGTTTAGAAATGTTTTTTAATTTACAGCTTTTGAGTTTAATCTTTTTTTTTACATTGCAATTTTTATTTTATTGTTAACAACATTTAAACATTCATGTCAAAGGAACAAATACTAACTGTTTAGAGTATTTTCTGATTTAACTATGCTCAGTTAATTTTTATTTATTTTTTTATTATTAACATTGGTTTTTGTCTTCAGATTAATGTATACTATATATATATATATATATATTTTTTTTTTTTTAAGTATATTTTTTTACACTATAATCATCATTTGTTATATCAGCTTATTCATTTAACATGTAAAACATTAAACAAAAAAAAAAAAAAAGTAACAGTATGATTTACGTATTACAAAATTTGAAAAGTAAACTTTCATATCAGTTATAATTAACATAATAATATCCTATCTTATTTGCTTAAGATAAAGTTTTGAAATTCATTTAGAGCATGTTACAAAATTAAATGATTCTGCATATGATTAACGCTGACCTTCGATAATATTTTTGAAGATGATGCCCTGTTCGATGATTCTGATTACAGTCTCTTATGTTTTGATAATGATTTCTTTACTCATAGCTCCAAAAAAATTTCAAAATTACTTTCGATCAAAAACAAACAGGATGTTAAAATTTTGTTTTGATAAATATTAAGTAAAAATTAAAAAGCTTTAAAAATTGCCACAATATAAATTATTTTTGGCTTGGAAATATAAAACAAATAAGGATATTATTATCATATTGATGCTTTTTAAAACTGATAAAAGAATTATACATTTAAAAAAGAAAAAGAAAAAAAACTGCTATCTGGGGCAGTAAAGTTTATTACATGGTAAAACTTGATAAATTTTTATTCGAGATTGATACTGAATGCAGTGTGGCTTTTTATGAACCATGCAAAAAGACTAGGACTGAAAAAGAAAAAATGCATGAGCCGGGTTCGAACCCAGCACCTCTCTGAAACGTAAAGTATGACAAAGATATTTATTAGACAGGACAGAAGGATGCAATTTTACTGTAAATAATTTTATTTTACTTAATCATTTTTACTTTTAGTTGGATATTTGTTTTTGTTTTGTTTATTTTCAATTTTAGATGGATGTTCAATACATGAATAGCCAAGGTTCATCTCAATCTCCGCCTTTTAGTGAGCTATCACCAACAGATGTCGAGGGCAAAAAAGGGCCAGAAAGAAAAGGAAAGTGTCCACGTAAAAAATGTGGAAGATCTCAAGGAGTACAACCTGAATGATCCTGATGTCTCCCCCCCCCCCTCCCGAAAAGGCAAAAGCCTGGTGAGTGTCTCATATTGGGTGGTGTTTATTAAAAGGCTACCCGATTGAGGCATCTTTCCCTGCAGTGCTTTAAAAATGACGAGTAGACATCACTAATACAGAGACATCAGACATGGCTTGCTATACAGGTAATAATTATTTTAAACTTATTTTTATTAATAAAATAACACATTTTTATGACAATATTTATTTATTTAAATACTTTGATATATATGTGATGTTATATGAAAGACTAGAATTACACATAAATTTATGATACGATAACGTTTATAAGTTCGTATTTGATTGTTCAGGAACATTGTTTAGAGGTATACCATTGATATAAATTTCAAAATGAATAGTGTTAGAATCATTTTTAAATTTGAAGTCATTTTTAACTTTCTTACAACTTGAACCATGAGATTTGGCCTCACAGATGACATCTCTGATACAGATTATTCTTCAGGGAATTCTAATCCACGTTGCATTATCTTCATTACTTATTTTACACTGAATATTAACAGATTTAAATTGATAAATTAAATATCTGCGTAAAACTGTTCATTATTATTAAAAGCTGATTTTTAAAAATGATTTAATGCAGGCATCTGCGTGATTTTTCTTTTACGATGATAGACCGTTTCTTAATTTTCTTATTTTTAATTGCTTCTTATTTTCTTTATATAATATATATATATATTGTTTTTATTTGCATTTTAAAATCTATCTATAATTCTCATATTAAGCTGAATTTTCTCTATATGTATGTTTTTAAAATTGTATGCATGAATATTCGAAATCTCTTAAGGATAAAAGCATTTAACTTATTAATTTGAAACATGTTTTGTCTGTATCCACTAAATTGGGAGAACGGCTAAGTGTAAAAATTTGGTTGATGTATCTAAAAAAAGTCGGTGTGTAGATGTGTCATCAAAAGAAAAAAAAAAAAAAAGTTGAACGGTTTTCCCCCTGGGGGGGGGGGGTCAAAAACATGTTTGCGAAAATTACTTCACGATGAAGAAATTGTTCATGGGGGGGACTAGACTCAAATACTAAAAAATCACTTTTTTGTGATTTTGGAATCTTCGATTTTAAAGGGGGAAAGTAGATTTGGAGGGAAAAGGGGGGGAAATTAGTTTGAGAGGGAAATCCGTTCTAGACCCACACATGTAGCACCTCATTTTAAAGGTCCTGAAATTTGATGTTGATTGGGGATGTCTGTATACAATATAGCTCACCCCCTGGTGGTTAAAAATAGAACTCAGGTGATTTTGTAGTAGGCCCTATCATGTTACACATTATTTTAAAGGTTTTGGTATTTCCTGACCGCTGGTGGTGTTCGTACAGAATACACTGTGCCCCTGGCGGTGGAAAGGGGATTTTGCAGCGTGTACATAGCATGCCTGCTATACGGTGCCGCAGCCACAGGCAGCGGAAACACGAGTCAGAGGCTCATTAGGTTCGAGGTTAATTTTTGAGAATTTTTTCATGTTATCAGTGGCTCACATATATGCTGCCACAGTTACCGGGGCCACGAGCCCGAGTTCCATTCGGTTTGAGGTAATTTTTTTGTTACAGATGATTATTTTTTTCGCGATGTTTTCATTTAAAAATAGAAATTCAAACTAAATAGTGTTAATGATATAAAATCATACAAATTTAAGGTTCATACGAGCCTGAGTTCTGTTCAGTTTAAGGTAATTTTTTTGTTACAGATGATTTTTTTTTTTTTTTTTCCACTATGCTTTCATTTAAAAATTGAAATTCAAACAAAATAGATTTAAAGATATAAAATCATACAATTTTAAGGTTGTTATCATGGGCACGGGCAACACCGGGCGGGTTTTTTCGGTTCCAGGTTAATATTTGGGAAATTTTTTTATGTTATTAGTGGCCGGCATATGCAGTGCCACAGGCACCAGTTTCACAAGGCAGAATTTCGTTCGGTTCGAGGTAATTTTTTTGTTACAGCATTATTTTTTTGGTGATGCTTTTATTTAAAAATAGAAATTCAAACAAAATCGAGTTAAAGATATAAAATCATACAAATTTAAGGTTCATTTAAGGTTATTATTATAGGCCCAGGCAGCGTCGGGCGGGTCAGCTAACTGTAGTCTTAGTATTAAACGAAATAGAAAATAAAAGATAGCAACTGTTTATTTGGGGTCAGTTTGATGTCACACTGACAGTACTTTGCAGAAAGTGATGTCATATATAGTATTTCTATTTATAAGCATTTTTTCGAATTTCTTTTTTTTAAGTGAAATGTCGTAAATTATATTAAATGTTTTAACTTGAAATACATTTCAATAACGATGCAACGATTTCGGAAACATTACGGTCAATAAAGTGACCATCGAATTCGACGGGTTCTAGCTAGTTTAACTTTAAATGCATTATGTCTACTTCATTTTCTTTAAATTGGATCAGAAAATTTACATAATAAAATAAAAATTAATTTATCTAATATTAAGCTCTTAAGGTTGCTGTGTAGTGAGAAAAAAAAGTCATTCCTAATCATCACTTCACTTCAAAGAAGGAGAAATGAGCATACAGTCTAGTTTGTGACAGTTTGACAGTTCCTCCCCCCTCTCTTATTACTAATTGAAACCTGAAAGAACTAGTTTCTCGAGACGTTTGCAAAAGAATTTCCTTATCGGCGTATTCCGTACTCTGTTGGTTATATTTTGAAGATTTGGAGTATTTTCTTTCTTCCTCTTTTTTTTTTTTTTTTTACTTCTCAGAATATGAACAGAATTAAATATTTCTAAGCGACTGTGCGATTGCAAAATTCAAATAATCAGGTATAAATAATTCAGCTTGCATATTGTAAAATGCGTTTATTATTATTATTATTATTAAAGGTTGGTATGCGATGGAAATAGATTTTACTATAATAGAAAAACGAGATTTTTTTTTTTTTTTTAAGTAATGAATAAAATTTATTTGATATTCTAAAAGAGGCCGTCGGTTTACTTCCATGTGTCAACACCAATTATGTATTAATCCCCCCCCCCCCCCACACACAAATATTTTTTATTTATAATAAAAAGGAAAAAAAAAAAAAGAGTTAAATTATTTTATTGTTTTTTAATTAGCTGAATTGATGAAGAAACAATATTTTTAAGAATAGTCAACAGTAAACAGTTTATAAATCTTTTGAAACAATGGTAGTATTTTATTCCCCAAACTGGTAGCAATTAAAGAATTGCAATCCTTTTTCTGTACCTGCAGCATCAATACATGAAAAAAATACCTTCCAAGGATTTTTTTTTCCCCTCGAGTGTTTCTAGTCTGTATTTAGACGAGTTTCTTAGAAAAACACACCACGGAACATTCCCAATGGCTAAGCCGATGCACGTGTGGGTTCGAACGTGACATCTCTCTTTCAAATCGCTGATCCTTCGTGCCAGTGTTTTGTGAAAAGTTATTAATTCTTAACCATTTTAACCTGCACAGAATTTTCTAAAATTTTACATTTAACATTGACAGAGAACTTAGCGCTAGATAAACACAGGAATAATAAACGTCTTAAACACCAAATGAAATATTACTATTAATAGTAGTATTAGTAATTATTAGTTTATTATTTAATTTGTCGTTCAAGACGTTTATTATTCCTTTGTTGAAACTTATATTTCGTTGAACTTTGACATAAATTGCTATCTATTAACTTTTGGTACATATTATTCCACAGGTGACGCTACTAGGCTACTTACATGTGTGTTTATATGTGCTGTGTGCCCATTTATGGGAAAGCTATATGTCAGAATTTATAGTGTATTACTGCACAAAATATAAGATATAAAAGGCCATGAAAAAATATGTCGATTCACTTTGGGTGCATATCAGCTGACAGGTGGGGTGCTATGCTGCAATTTTCTCCGTTCACGGAAAACAATTTCTTAGTTTCTGTCGCGTATAAATCCACCAAACTTTATAAAAAAAATGCCCATTATAAAAAAGAATGTGTAATTAATTTGTTGTACATTCACAGTCAAGTGATGCTGTAATATTGCAATTTTACCTTGGGAAGGGAATATCGGAGCTTCTATAGCGCATAAATGCACTAAACTTGATATATGAGATAATTGATTGCGGGAGGGGAAAAAAAAAAAAAAATGCTGACTTTATGAGGACACCTCCATTACTCACCTCCTGAGATTTTCCTTATGGCTACATCTTAGCATCAATTGATTCAGTTTGCCCCAAAACTACATATGTAAAATCTGTACTGAGATAAGCTTTGCTTATCATAATTCTTTATTTTTTTATTTATTCATTTATAAGTTTTTGTATATTAAAACGCGTATTAAATATCAGAATTCAAAAATAATAAAATTGATATTTAAAAAAAAAAAAAAAACGGAGAGAGAGAGAGAGAGGGGGGGGAAATATTTTATGTGACTGGAAGACTTTCCAAAATATCGATCATTATATATCCCTATAAAGCATGCCTAAAATCCTTCTCCCCCCCCCCCCCCGCCCGTTTTTTTTTTTTTTTTTTTTACTTTTTCTTACTCGTAAGGTAGAGAAAGTTTTTTTTTCGGGGGGGGGGGTCAAATTTTCGAAATGAGTTTTTGTTATATTTAGACGTCTTGAGGTCACCTGAAGCCAAAAATAATGTTTTTAGCGGTTGGCCTGTGTGTCTGTCTGTTATCAGCATATCTCAAATAAAAATTATAGCAGAAAGTTCGAACTTGGTATTCTAAATGTGTATCATATAGGGATGATACACTAAACTTTTCGTTGAGTTCAAGCAAATGGTTTGTGTCCGAGAAAACCTCATATTTTTCAGCAAATGTTTTTTTAGATCACCCTGTAAAAGTAAGGCTTGAAATGCGTTTTCACTGTAGTATGTGATTATGCGGATGCTTCTAATTACCTGTATACATTTTTATGAGTCTGCCATTTATATTCATAGAAGTATAACAGTTTCTTTGAAAAATTATGGAAAAAAAAGGGGGGAGGGCACATTTTTAATTGTAACGCGTAGGGTATTAGACCCAACGCAAAGCCATTTTTAGGAAACTTTATTCACTACATTAGACACAGAATGCAGCAAATAGAATGCAAAAATGCTAAATATCTTACGACACATGCGCATTTTTACTAAATTATTTGTAACTACGCATGCGGAAGTTTTTGAAAAATTTCATCGGTGTTATTTAATAGCCAAACCTATTGAACTACTTATATGAAAGAGCAATCAGGTTGTGAGCGACAGAATAAACAGAATTTTAGTTCCTTTCAAAATAAAAGCTATATATTATGAGGGGAATTTTATTCAAATTTTTATTTTTATTCATTAAGGGTCCAATGACAGTACAGTATTTGCTGAGTATAAATAAATATTGATTAAACCCCTTATCACCTTTCTTTCTTCCTTCTTTTTCTTTTTTTTTTTTTTTTTTTTTTAATTTATTTGGGGGGGGGGACTGAAATTCTATTCATTCTATCTCTCATATATATATATATTTTTTTCACGATATTTCTTTGGAGTTTTCATGTAAGTAACTCACTGTTTTTGGCTGCTAAATTATGCAAATGAAATTTTTTTTAAAGCTTGCGAATACGAAGTTAAAATTATTTAGTAAAAGTGCTCTTATTTTGTAAAATATGTAACATTTTTACATTCTGGTTGCAATACACTAGGTCTAATTTTGTATGCCAAGTTTCCTAAAAATGGCTTTGCGCTGGGTCTAACACCCTACGTGTTATGATAGAAAGTTTTTTTTTTAATATTTATTTAAAGAAACGCTTATCGACATGAAAATATATGGCAGCCTCATAAAACTTTATACAGATAATTAGAAGGATCCTATACTGTAGCTAAAACGCATTTGAAACACTCTTTTTTACAGGGTGACACAAAACATTTTGATTTTTGTTTAATTTTTACTAGTCCTCTTTTCCTCTTCAGGACAAAACTTTTGCTAAAATGTATGAGGTATAACATATAAGGTAGGCATTAGTTTATATATAAGGAATAACTGAAATGAATAATAACTGAAATATATGAGGCATTATTTTAGAACATTAGAATATTTTGTATATATTCTTTATACTCTTAAAGTTTCGAGATAATTCCTAAAGAATTTTCCCAGATATTTGACAAAACGTCTAAATTTGAAAGTATTTAAATACTGTAAGGTAGACAGTGTATTTCTGATTATATATATATATATATATATATATAAATTCTTTTCCATTTTTTTTTTTCTCTTTTTTTATAATTTAAATTTTATTTGCAACATTATTCATTGTCATTTCTTCCTACAAATTTATTTTTCTACTTTTAATAATGTTCTATATACAATCATAAATTTGAATCACTTGTAAAATGTAAATAGTTTTACTGAATTTAGTAATATGTATAATTAGCGTTGTCGTCGCATATTATGTGGTTAGTTTATATTTCTCATAAAATAAATCTTTACTTTTTCAGTTATTGTATAAATTTCTTTCTTTTTTCTTTTTTTAATATAACAGTATTTTTTGCAATTTCTTACTCCAAATTAATTTTTGCACATGTTCTATCAGCATATATACTTACGCTCATCACTTACTGACCGACTAGGGCCGTATTCTCCCCTCCTTCGGAACCGGGTGGTTTCCTCCGAAACTCGCGTAAATACGGGCTAGGACCCCTTAGAAAGACCCCCACGGAGGGCATTCCCCCTCTAGGCCTAGGACACATCAGGAGTCAATCGGCCTTAAATCCTACAACCAACCAACCTTCGGAACCGGAATTTCGTGCGGAATGGAGAGATTTCGAAAGGGAATCCGAAGAAGAGTTAGGGAGGCATACTATTGTAACAGTCGCAGCTATCGTAATCGTAGATCACAAATCCTGGAATTTGCGATCGGCTCACAAATTATGATACTATTGTAACATTTGTGACTATCACAAATGGCAACCCTTCGATCGCAAATTTGTGATTTCCGGTAACTGGCATTTCGATTATTTTAACGATTGGCTTCACTGATTGGCTGATATGTAGGTGTGTCCGGTGTGCCGTGTGCAATACAATGTTTATATTTACAAACATTTGAAAAAAAAATTATGATATATTTACCAATTTTTAAATACGAATGAAGTGATTGATTACATTTCATTTTAATTTCATTTTTCAGTAAAAAGTGTCTTTTATGTGATGTATAAGTAGAGAAAAAAACATAAAATAAAACTATATATTAACATCCTAGTTAAACTTACACATATAGTACTTTTCCTATTTTCGTAATAAAAGTTCATTTAAGAGTGTTTTATTTATAAAATATTTTCTCTTTTATTTATGTATTTTGTAAAAGTCCTACACAAAATGGGAAATAGAGGGGTTAGTCTAATTTTTTCATTATAAACAAAGTGTCAAAAAGTAATTTTGAAGTTGTTTAAAAGCAAGATATTTAAAAATATTTCCTTGTAATATTTCATTTTCTAACATCAAAAAGCATCTTTTGAAAAATTGATTCTAATTAATGTCTTTATACATCTGTTATCTAATATATATATATAATTATATAATCCCTACAACTATTATTCTACTGATTAGTGTTTCAAAAAGTTATTTTTTAGTTTGAAGTTGGTTTTTAAAAAGTATATAGAACATTATTATTAAAGAAAGAACCCAGTCAACACAAATTCATGTAGATTAGGTCAAAGTACATAATATGATATGTCCATATTACAGCTAGATTTAGATTTTTCACCAGATCTTGTAGATATTATATTGAAATGTATTTTTATGTAATAAGTGTCTTGAAGCCAAAATAAATAAACATGTGAACATAATATAGACCTGTCCATTTTAGTGCATATTACAATTACATCCAAAAATTATCTATATTATTTAAAGATTTATGTAAACATAGATGATGGCAGAATGAAATCAACAGCGAGTGCTGTTTTTCATTTTCTTTTACTTTACACTGTGACATTACATATTAATCTAGCAGAGTTATGCAGTGGGCAATTGGTAAAATCTACCGAAAGAGCCTAAAAGAAAATTTAAAAGCTTTAAGCTTTATTTATATTAAATATTATAATTTAAAAACTTTATATTTAAAAAATTATCCTGAATTAAGCTAAGGGAAAAAAAAAACTTGATTTTTTCTTTTTTTGCAAAACACTAAATAAATAGTATTAAATATATTTAGATTTCCTTCTCTGCCAGCACTCATGTACGTAAATCAGTTTTAGGTTGATTTCTTTAGAAATCAACCTACTACAATCACTTTTTTTTTTTTTTTAAATCTATATATAATAGAAATTTGTCATCACAGTAACTTCCAAAATAATACTCCAAATCGAACCAAAATTGGACAGCGAACTTATCTTACAAATATCTAGGATGAGTTCATTAACGATGGTTGCTGTGCTATTTTATTTTCAAGAGTTCACTTGAAAATTACAAATCCACATTGTGATAAGTGTATTTAAGGTTGGATTTGCTTGAATTTTGATATATACATAGGCCATATAAGTGTCTCAACCAAGTTTATTAATGAAATTCATCCGCTCTTTTCTTACAAAAAAAAACCCGGATACATTAAATTAATTAGGGCTAATTGAAAATTTATTATTACAATAACTATTGAAACACTGAATTAATCAATCAATTCAAGCCAAAGTTGGGTAGTGAACTTATATAAATGTTTTGATGATAAGTTCACTGGACAACTTGCTCTGCCATTTTGCTTTCAAGTTGCAGTCACTTGAAAATATGCCATCATGATAACTTTTGAAATACTAGGCTGATTTAAACCAACGTTGGAAAGTAAACTTACAGTTCAAATATTTGGAGTAAGTTTGCTGTGCAACTTGTTCTGCAAAGGGATCTTCTCATTCAATATTTGAGTTTACTGTAGCATTCGCATGAAATAGATTTTTCTTTTCTTTATGTAAATACAAATGCAGTATTACATTTTTTTTTCTTTTTAACCATATTACATTTACAGATGGCTAAAAAATTGTAATTTATCTTTTTAAAACTTTTTTTTTTGTTTTGTTGCCAGTGAAGAAAATAACACATCTCCTCTCGCTTTTTTTTTTTCTTCCTTACTACAAAATTTTACATAAAAAAATATTTAACAATTTTTAATTTTATTCTCACTCATCACACATTTATTTAAATCAGTTATTTTATTGATCGATTCTAAATCAGAATTATTCGCAGATTCTAATCCCCTATACCAACTAAGTTTTCTGGTAAACATCTAAAATATTAACTCGTAGAAAGATGAAACCTTTTGACCTGTTCGATAAATATAGACACAGTATTTAGTACTTTCTCTTAGGTTTTATTTAATGTTTGCTGGATAAGAATGAACAGTTTCATTACAACTTAACTCTTTGTTTTATTTGTCAGATTACATATTTATAGTCGAGTGCAAGTCAGATATTGATTTGGTAGTAATTTTTAGAACACTGGCAAATTGTGCCATAGGACAAACCTTTTTTGAAAGGCCAGTTTTCTATAAATCAAGATAAATGTGTGAAAATAATTCGTAGAAAGTTTTCTGAATTTGCTGTAAAATTAGAAACTTCATTTAGAAAGATTGGAGTGTGAGGTTGATTTTTCACGTAGTTGGTATAAAAAAAAATAAAATAAATCAGTCTTCCACTACAATATTTCTAAATGAAATTTCATGGTTGATGTATTATTGAATATCTATATATTAACCCCTTCCGCTCCAGGCTAGCTGTAGTGTAAATGTCTGAAATACCAGAATATAATTTTGAAATAGTATCGTATACTTTCTTTGGACGTATGCACGTACGTCCCTGGAGTGGAAGGGGTTAATTTGACACGTGTTTTGTCTGTATCCACTAAATCGAGAGAACAGCTTGGTGTAAAAATTTGGCTGAGGTGTCAGGGCAGGAGATAAAAACATGTTTGCGAGCTTAACTTAGCTCCAAATTACTTCACGGTGAAGAAGTTGAACATGGGGGGACTAGACTCGAATACTATAAAATCAATTTCTGTGATTTTAGAATTTTCGATTTTAAAGAGGAAAAGTAGATTTTTTTTTTTTTTTTTGGGGGGGGGGAGGGGAATTAGTTTAAGAAGGAAATCTCTTTTAGACACACATGTAGCACCACATTTTAAAGGACTTGAAATTTCGGGTAGATTGGGGATGTTTGTATACAATATAGTGTGCCCCCTGGTGGGGAAAAATGGAACTGGGTGATTTTGTAGTAGACCCCATCATATTACACCTTATTTTAAAGGTCTTAGTATTTCCTGACCATTGGTGATGTTCGTACAGAACAACACACTGTACCCTCTGGCGGTGGAAAGCTCAACTGAAGGATTTTGCAGTTGACACCACCATGTGACACCTTATTCGAAAGGTCTTGGAAATTTAAGGCAACTGGTGATGTTCGTATACAACATACTACGCCACCTGGTGGAAGAAAGTGAATTTTGTGTAGCATTCTGCAGCCACTGCTAGCAGAAACACGAGTCAAAGGTTCGTTCAGTTCAAGGTTAATTTTTGAGAATTTTTTCATGTTATTAGCGGCCTGCGTATACGCTGCCGCAGGCACCATGGTCCCAAGTTCCGTTCGGTTTGAGGTAATTTTTTTGTTACAGATGATTATTTTTTTCGCGATGCTTTCATTTAAAGATAGAAATTCAAACAAAATCGAGTTAAAGATATGAAATCATAGAAATATAAGATTATCATGGGCCTGGTCAACGCCGGGTGGTTTCGTTCGGTTCAAAGTTAATTTTTGGGAAATTTGATGTTAGTAGTGGGCCGTGTGTGCACTGCCGCAGGCACCTGGGTCACAAGGCAGAGTATTGTTCGCTTCGAGGTAATTTTTTTGTTACAGCTGATTATTTTTTAGTGATGCTTTCATTTAAAAACAGAAATTCGAACAAAATCGAGTTAAAGATTTGAAATCATACATATTTAAGGTTCATTTCTATTTATAAGAATTTTTCCGCATTTCTTTTTGTAAGTGAAATGTCGTAACTTATATTAGATGTTTTTATCATTAAAATAATGATGCAACAATGTTTGAAACATTACATGGGTTCCAGCTAGTAATTTCCAATTGGAAAATTTGTGGTCTAATGGAGTTGTGCTACGAAAAATATTCTCACTTGTTATATCTGTGTTTGCAGACTCGGTGACCTTGCCAATGGATATTATGTGAGAAATGCCGAGCTGGTTATCAGCCTGGGTAGCTCACTGGAAGCAGATAACCCGGGCTTGATTCCCGGCTCTGGTATTTTTCACATAGTTTGTATAAAAAATCAGCCTTACACTCCAATCTTTCTAAATAAAATTTCAATTATCTATATATTAATTTTTAACGTGTTTTATCTGTATCCACTAAATTGAGAGAACGGCTAGGTGTAAAAATTTGGTTGAGGAGTCTAAAAAAAGGTCTTGGTCTGTAGATGTGTCATCAAAAGAGAAAAATATAAAAAGCCGAGTGGTCACCCCCTGGAGGGGGGGGGGCAGAGGTTAAAAGCATGTTTGTGAGTTAACTCAGTTCCAAATTACTTCACGGTGAAGAAATTGTGCATAGGGGGGATTAGTTTGAGAGGAAAATCCGGTCTAGACCCACACTTGTAGCACTTCATTTTAGAGCTCTTGAAATTTCATGTTGATTGGATATGTTTGAATACAATATAGTGTGCCTCCTGGTGGTGAAAAATGGAACTAGGTGATTTTGTAGTAGGCCCTATCATGTTACACCTTATTTTAAAGGTCTTGGTATTTCCTGACTGTTGGTGATGTTCATAGAGAACACACTGTGCCCTCTATCGGTGGAAAGTGCAACTAAAGGATTTTGTACTTGACACCACCCTGTGACATCTTATTTGAAAGGTCTTGGAAATTGAAGGAGATTGGCGATAAAGGTCTTGAAATTTCATGTTGATTGGGGATGTTTATATACAATATAGTGTGCCCCCTGGTGGTGAACAGTGGAACTAAGTGATTTCGTAGTAGACTATTATGTTACACCTTATTTTAAAGGTCTTTATATTTTCTGACCGTTGGTGATGTTCATACAGAACAGATTGTGCCCCCTGGCGGTGGAAAGTGCAACTAAAAGATTTTGCAGTTGATAACACCATGTGACACCTTATTTGAAAGGTCTTAGAAATTCAAGGCAATTGGTGGTTTGTACACAACATACTGTGCCCCCTGGTGGAGAAAAGTGGATTTTGCAGCGTGTGTGTAGCATGCCTGCTATACAGTGCCACAGCCACAGGCAGCGGAAACACGAGTCAGAGGCTCATTCGGTTCAAGGTTAATTTTTGAGAATTTTTCATGTTATTAGCAGCCCACATATAAGCTGCTGCAGGCATCGGGGTTACGAGCCCTTGTTCTGTTTGGTTTGAGATAATTTTTTTGTTACAGATGATTATTTTTTTAGTGATGCTTTTATTTAAAAATAGAAATTCAAACAAAATAGAGTTAAAGATATCATACAAATTTAAGGTTATTATCATAACATGTAGTCTTAGTATTAAACGATATAGAAAATAAAGATAGCTTGTTTTTTTGGAGTCAGTTTGACGTCACACTGACAGTACATTGTAGAAAGTGATGTCATATATAGTATTTCTATTTGTAAGCATTTTTCCAAAAAAATTTTTTTAAGTGAAATGTCATAAATTTTATTAGACGTTTTAACTTGAAATACATTTAAATAATGAGTTTATTAATAACAGTAATATAACTATTTAAGTTATACAAATAACAGTTTTAATAATTTCACTAAATTAATACACTATCACTATCAATATATCATTACACCAGCACAATGATTCAGCTCCTGGTTGCAAAGCACATGCAAACGAGGAGCTGTCTAGACCAATTCCCTAAAATGACGCAGCAGTTTAACATCAAGTTGTGAAATATATATGGAGAAAAGTGGTATAACTTCCCTAATAGTGTATTGATTTAACATAGTGTCTCAAAATGTAGTAAGAGAAGCGAGAATGAAAACGCTGAGAGTTTGCTTATATCGTGAGTGGAATCAGAGCCCGAATCTAGAACCAATTTTTTTTTTTTTTCTTAAATTAAGTTTCAAAGTTGAAAACCATGTTGCCAGTTAAAATATACTGGTTGGCTATGGTAACCAGGCGACTGTATTTCATGAGCCAAGTTAATACTAAAGTATAAATTGCCAGCATGCGATTAATATGAAAGTACCAAATGGCAATTATAACACTTAAATTAAAGGATTATGTGTCATTCTTGAAACCACTTGGATTCTAAAATATGCAAATATTATGGTGCAAAAGATGTGATTGTGATGCAGAAAAAGACTCTTTTAAAATTGGATGCATTTTTAAACAAAAACAGCTAGTTCCATTAAACTGATCGGCATGAAAGTTGCCTCTGACACCATTTCAGTATATTCTTATGTAACATGACTTCCTGAATCCGAATATGATGCCCATTTTGCCCTATCACCCACCGTTTTTTAGGAATGGCACCCTATTTTTTATCATTTTTCAGTGATTTTATGGCTATGAATTTGATTTCTAGGAGGGGAGAGGATTATTTTAACCATTAAATGCCTTCTGAGGGGTTACAGAGTTGGAAAATTCTAAAACATTGACATTTGCGACAAGGGAAAAATTTTGGGTAGGAAACTGAAATTATGCATTACATATCTTATATTTTTTTAATCTGTTATTAATGTTATTTTTTAAACTTTATATATTTTTTGCTTTTAGGTGTTAAATTATTTTTAATTCTTCAAATAAAATTCATGGTCATAAAATTATCAAACAGGGAAAAAAATCAGAGAGGAGGTGGTGTATCTAGAAAATGGTGGGTGACTAGGCAAAATGGGAGTCACATTCGGATTCAGGAGGTCATTTCACATAAGTTGAGCAAGAATGGTATCAGATGTTGAATTTTTTTTTTCTTTTTGCAGAGCAGTGTTCCCACCCCCCCCCCCCAAAAAAAAAAAAAATCATTTTACACACAAAGTTCAAAATCTTAAAAGTGAAAAACAACTCTTGTGAATCAATTCACCAATAAGTAAATCAAAATTATGCGTGCCCTCTATACAAAGCAAAACCCAAATTTATTTGACTTTTTTTTTTTTTTTTTTTGCTTTAAAAGTGTATTGTAACAACAAGTTATCTTTTAAAATGCCAATGCAACACGTAAAAAAAAAAAAAAAAAAAAAAAATTCTAAATTAACAGCAAGAAAATTCATATCCCCCCCTTCCTTAAATCATGAAAAAAACACTATTTGAAATCTTAAATTAAGCAATTTATTAATTAATTGAAACAGTGAGATAGCTGTATTACAAACCTTTTAATTTCAATATAACTTAAAGCACAATAAATTATTTTATCTATAAAAGAATAACCCAGAAATATTTCAAAAATAACTCAAAATTTAAACACATAAGATATTATTAGATCCCCTACTAAGCAAAGCATTTATTTAACTCTGCATTACATGAAGATTTAATTAGAAAAAAAAAAAAAATATGTAACATTTTCTTACTCAGTGTAGCACCTTTCATAATAAAGTGTTTTAAAATTTAAGTGGGATAGCAGTATCAGAGCCCAAAATTTCAACTTATATTATACTCACTGAAAAAAAAAAAAAAAAAAAAAAAAACTACTCGCCACAAAATATGATTATCTTACTCTATTTTTTACGTATAAGGTGATGAGAATTTTTTATTGGTAAAAGAGGAGAAAATATGCAATTCTATTTTATAAGAAAATAGAAAACATTCAATTTTGAAAAAGAGGTCATTTTAGAGGACACAAAATTGAATGAAAATGATTATAAAAACCAATTCAAAAGCTACTTTGCACAAGTGGTGGAAACATTTTTATCACAAATGATGAATTTGAATCAGTATACCTTAATTTAAATTAATAATATATGGATATGTTTACATTGCTATCTTTAGAAAAGAAAACTTTTGTCAATATCAGTATTGCAAGCATATTTTCAGCATATACAACCTTAAAGTAACGATGATGCAGGAGTATAAAATGATTATTTTTCATTCCCTAATTAATAAAATGCAATGTGTACCCAAATTATCCCATGCTTTTAAATCATTACTTACATTAAAACTATTAAACATAAATGTTTCAATTCAATAAAAAAATTAAAGTTAACATAATGTATAGTATATACCTAAATTTGGAAAGTTGAAACTTTAAAGAATATTTCTGAATTTTAATGCTTAAAATATTGTAGGAGTTAAAATATCTCAAGAATGTAGGAGTTACAATAATCTTATAAAAAAGAGACTGTATATAAATTTTGTGAATAAAAAAAAATTACATTAATGAATTTTAGCATTTCATCAATAGCTTAAAAATTCTAGAAAGTAACTCTCTCATAATCTACTTTTAGATACAAAATTAATTCCCCACATATAGAGTTTTTCTTTTTCCTAATAAGAATTTTAACTCTACAATTTAAATAATTTTGATGAAAATCAATTTAGAATTTAGGTTTGTAGTTGTATCAAGCTGCTTTATATTATTTAATGACTTCTGTGATAAATTAGGGGTCAAACTACTTAACATGCAAAATCACTAAAACTTCCTACTTGTCTGCAGAAAGAATGGCGAGGAAAGACTTATTAATAAGTATATCATATATGTATTACTAAAAGAATTCATTTATACCTGTGAATGATATTTAAGGAGTACTTAACGCATTCAGTACCATTAGTGTAAAAATATAGTATGACTTTTTTTTAACAAGGAACAAACGATACAAAATAATATACATACAGTTAATAATAATAGTAATAATAATTATTATTATTATAAAAAATCAGAAATATGCTGTTCATCTCACATTATTATACAATTTATTTAAATAATGAATCATAAATGAACAATATTGGACGTTTTCGTGTTTGTGCGATATCACGTTTAATGAAGTAAATCTTGTCATTTTAAAATTATACAAAGGTTTTAATTTCATTTTCTGTATCAATAATAACACTCCACACACAAAAATAAATAAATAAATAAATATTTTATTTTTTATTGATCAACCCTACTCTCCGCCATCTTACTTGTGAGAGGCTTGTGAGAGCTTACGGGAGAGCGCAGGCAGTCGCAAATTTTTATGTCAACAATCACAACTTTACGATCCAATATGGCCGATGGCGTTACATTTGTATCAAAATTACGACTACGATCCGACTTGTGATCTACGATAGCTGCGATTGTTACAATAGTATGCCTCCCTTATTCTCCCAGCAAAAACCGGAATCCAGGCTTTTCGAATATACGGAATATGCGTCTATCTTGTTCCGACAGCTCAGAGCAGCCGGAATAGCATTCGGTTCTCGGTTGCGGAATGTGTGTGGAATGGAAAGATAAAATGGCGGACAGTTTGTTGTTATTAGAAGTGTATGACTGAATTGTTGTGGTGGATCGAACAATTGTATTCGGCATTTCAGAAATTAAGTGAATTGAACATTTTAGATTATCGAAAAAAGCACCTTTCTTTTTAATTGAAAGTTTGCCGGGATTTTTGCAACCGAAGTATTATGTAAAATTTGTGTCTCCTAAATGAAGGTAATATTTAATGAAATTTTTTCTTTATATTTTCTGTTAAGTTGTTTATAGTCAATGGTTTTTCAAGTACAATAATGCGACCTATATCCCATGTTTTATATGGCGGAATATTTAAGTAATAATTTTTGTGTTTTTGATTTCATAAGTGCTTTATACATTCGTTAAAATTTCGTTCATTTTTGACCTTTTATTCCATAACTTTTGAGACATAACTTACTCCATGTGATGCACTGTATTCATATTACCTTTTTCTGTTGCATTCATTATGTTAATCTGGGCACTTTCTCCATTAAAATGACATAATTCATTTTAAAGTCATGCTTTATTATATTTGAAAGCTTAAATAATTTAAGGAACTTTCCACTTGTTTATAAAGTAATATGTATACGTATTTCGTAGTTATTACTTATTCTAAATGTTGAAGATTTTTGAACTGATAATTACAAACTTTTGTACTTTAAAAAGTAATGCAAACTTTGCAGAAGTTGATTGAAACATCCAGCACTTTTAAGTACAAACAACTTTTTCTTAATTTGTTAAAAAATATGTATTAAATTGAATTACAGGCTTTGGAAATGCTTTTTTTTAAATATAACTTTGATTTTTTAGTTGTGTACTATATTTCTGCTCTACACAATGTAAATTTACTTAATATATTTATTTTTACATGCCAGATGAATTATGTCTTCAACGACTCACTTATTACATTTAATGAAATAATAAGTTGTAGTTGAAAATTCAATTATCCCATTGAGTAGTTCATTATTTTAAATGTTTTGCACCCTTTTCTAAGTGTAGAAAATAAAATATTGTGTTAATTACAGTGATGAAAAAGTAACATGTAATGAATGATTTTTTCTTTAATCAGAAAAAGTAAATTATTAATAATAAATTATGCACAAGAACTAGCAAGTACCATATTTATTTTGGTCATTTATGGAGTAATTAGTGTTAAAAATATTTCTTGCAATAAAAGAAAAGGATGAAGAAAAGTTGCATAGTAAAAATATGTCATTTCTGTGTTGATAGTTAATGCATGGGGAAATTCTTAAAGATTTCTGACAAAAAATTAAGTAAAATTATTTAACATAGTATGTGTGTATATATATATATATATATATATAAATTCATATTTTTAAGACAATCCAAATTCATTTATTATAAAATCAGATCACAACCTATTCAAGAATTTGTAGATTATTATTATTATTTTATAATAGTTCATAGGTAACTTAAGTGAGCAAAGAAAATGTTGTACTTTTCCATTAGCCGGGTGCAAATGATTTGTTGCTGACTCTTAGTTAACAAAGCACCACATAATGAAAACACATTTAATAGTAACACTTTTAGCAGTAAAAATAAAAGTATTATAATTAATTTCTATTGATTTCTCACAATATTTTACCAAAGCTGACCTGTGGTGACCTGCAATAGACCCAATCTTATTTCCTTACAGCTTTTCTATTTATTATTATTAATTTCCTCCTGCTTTCTTATTTATATTTAATATTTACTCATTTTTCAATGTGTACTAGATCTCGTAATTCTTTAATATTCATTACTTTCATACAAAAGAGCGAAAGAAAAGATTTCTCATTAAGACAACGCTGAAAGCTGAGACAGCCCTCCTACAGAAGAACTCTGACAGTCCACCCTTTAAGGCACCTCTCCTGAAAAGGACAATGTAAATTTTGTAGAAGAAATTGAAAAGTGATTGTAACTAAAGCCTGGTGAGTGTCTAAATTGTGCAGTGTTTATTAAAAAGCTGCACGATTGAGGCATATCTCCCTGGTAATGTTTGGAAACAAGTCGACATCACATCTAAGTATGAATTGCTATACAGGTAATAATTTTATATTTTCTTTTTATCTTAAGTTTAAATTGATTTTTTTTTATTTATTTACTGATATTAATTTTTACTTTATGTCCTTGCTTTAAATTACTTCTATTAATAAAATAACATATTTTTATGATGATTAAAATTTAACTTTTTTTGTCTTTCGGATGTGAATTTGTTCAATCGGTAAATCAAATAAAACTTAATTGAATACTAAAGCATAAAATAATTTCTTTTTTTATAAATTGAAGATTATAAAATACATTTATTGCTCAAATTATTTTGTCATAAAAATTCTAATATTTAATTTTGATGTCTTGTCTTTACATATAATAGTTTCATCTTTATCTTTTTGCTAATCACATCCCTAATTAAAAGATAGTTTTGTTATAACTCGCAAAGTTCAATTATGATGATTATATTACAACAGTACAGAGACACACCAAAGTAAAAGCAATCTTTTTGTTTTTTCCATTACTATTTGAATACAACTGTACTTGTAATTAGATAGTTTGACTATAAATAAATTGTATTCAAACAGTAGTGAAAAAAAAAAAAAAAGTCTTAGATTCTCAATTTATGTTAATTATAAATTTAAAAAACAGTTCAATGTATGAATATTTACATAATGTTAAAAATGTCAATGTAAAAAATATTAAGAGCAAACTGCATTTTTTTTTTTTTTTTTTGTACCATATAGCATACTGCACTACATACATTGGCATTTGTTAAATTTATATTTCTGTTCAAGTCTGGTTACATATTCTAACAGTTCAATATGCTAAAGATCTGTCATTCAAATTCAATAAATAAACTTTGTCAGCAAATACCATAAATTGAAAAAAAAAAAAAAGTGTATGAAAATGCCATTTATGTCTACTTTTTTGCCTGATGAAATGTTGTACTATTATTTTTATCCGAAACAACTGTGATTTTTTTTTTTTTTTCCAGAATTGTTTTATAATTTACAAGAGCTGCACGAAGAATTAAGTATGTACTCTGTGAATACCGAGTAGGTATAAGAATTTCATTTTTAAGCCTTCTGAAAATAGATGTTAACTAGTAACTAAAAAGCTTCAAAAACTAGCAAGTAAAAAGTTTCTAGAACGGTGTCAGGTACAACCACTCCAAAAAAAATTTCTAGACCGCGATTTTATTTTGATAAATTGTATGTTGTGTTATATCAGATTTTAATTTGTTTTACAAAGTAAATTGTTCCACCGATCACAACAAAAATTGGTACATTTATTAATTTCAAATTTATAAATCTATCTAGCGCTGTAACTTTTGATTCAATAGGATAATTTGTTCAAAATATATTAAATAAAAACCCCATAACAATGTTTTCCCCCCCCACCCCCCGCCCTTTGATAAAAAAAATAATAAATTTATTTTTATGTAAATCTGTATCATAAAAAAATATCTGATAAAACTGACATAATAATGCATTTTTATTATTATTATTATTTTTTTTAAATATTAATTTCAAATAATCAATTTTTTCGACCTTGATTTTGTTATTCACAAAAGTAATGTTGAGACAGCTATAACCTCTTTGGTGACCTTTATTATTATTTTTTTGCTATGTGATGATTGATGTCATGGTCTTTACTTATGCAATTGCAATAACCATTTCAATTTACTGCTAAAATGGCAAACAAAATGTTTGAAACTACCAAGCGTGTTCCATATTAAAGCTGTGCTGAAAATAGTCACCAATAATTATAACGTTTATTTAAATTCATTCAAAACATTAAAGCTAGAAGCATACTATTACAAATAATTAAAGTAAACCTTACTTCTACTCTTTGTGTGTTACACCTGAGTACTTGCGGGAGCCCCCCCTTCCCTTTTGTCAGTGACAAAAGGGGGGGGGGGGGGGAGGCTCCCGCAAGTACTCAGGCGTAACACATGAGGAGTAGAAGTAAGGTTTACTTTAATTATTTGTTTATTTAAATGTTTAAATTATTTAATAAAAAATATACATATATATTTTAAACTGACATTATAATATTTTATTTTAATTATTTATTTTTGAAATATTGATTTCAATCAATCAAGTTGGCTTATATGTTCTTTCTTTTCGTTTTTCCCGTGAGGCAGGCAAAGCCTGCTTTTATACTATTAAAAGAAGATATTTGTATCTTTGCCTGTGTGCAATGTAGATTTAAAAAAAAATATATATAGCACATTCTTTTTTTTTCCCTTCTAGATAGAGGATTGAATTTGGGAATAAGGCCAAATGACTGCTGTAGGTCCTGGGCCTGAGGAGGGATACCCTCTGTGGGTTTTTTTCTAAGGCCCGTATTTACACAAGTTTTGGAGAAAACCACGGAAAACTCTGAACGGGTTTTCTAAGGCCCATATTTACACAAGTTTTGGAGAAAACTCTGAACGGCTAAGCCAACGAGCGCGACCTGGGATCGAACCCGGCACCTTGTGTCTACCAGCTTTTTGATGCAGAACCGCTTGGCCGCTGGTGGGCCCTCTAGATAGAGGAATATGTGCAGATTCACAATGCACTTTAAATTTTCAATATTTTTAAAAATATGATTTTTTATGTTTTTCCCCAACATTCTTCTTTGAGCTGTAATTTCAAGCACAGACCAACAATATAACATGTTTACAACTTTTTATTTCATTTTTTTTTTTTAATATATATAAAAATGAAACACTTCTTTACACATGAATGTTAAATTTAAAAATTATTCCTGTTTAAACAAAAATAGCTGATAAAATTGATGTCATAATAGATAATTAAAAATTTTATTTAGATTTATTTGTTTTTTAAATGTTCATTTAAATTAATCGAATTGTCTTATAGGTTTTTTCCCCTTGATTTTATCATCCACAAACTAAAATGGGTGCAGTTTTAGTATAGAATCCCCTTCGCGACTTTTATTATTTTTTGCCACTTTGGTGATGAATTAAAATGACTATTGCAATTGCATAATAAAAGACTTCCGAAAATCACTCGAGCTACTTAGGAGCCAGTTTTCAAACTTCATCAAGAGATCTTATACTAAAGCTGTTTCTTAATGTCAATGCACTTTTAGTTTATTTTGAAATAACCGTGTTTCTAATCTACATAATGAACTTCAAATAATTGAATATCATTTATATTTTCTTAATAGCTGTATATGATAGCAGTTAACCATGGCTTTGATTTGCTGAAAATAGAGCACAACTTTAGTATGGGACACCCTTGGCCAAATTTGTGACTTTTTTTTTTTTTTTTTATTGTTTTAGTAATGACAACAGTTTACAGTGTTACTTTTCAGAAAATTGGACGTTTGGTTTATAAGGATTATTAATTTAAAAAAAAAAAAAAAAAAAAAAAGGCTTTTAAAAGATTAGCTTAATATCAAGTAGCTGCTTATAAAAAATATATAAATAAAAAAATTAGCTTATTATGAAGTAGCTGCTTATAAAAAAAAAAAAATCACACTTATGTTGTTGCAAGTTGTGAATTTTTCATTACATTTTACTTTAACAGATACTTACATATTACAAAGAGCCAAAAATGAATCTTACAGTGAGGAATATGGCATTTGAGATTGTTTTTTAATAATATGTTGGTTATTTTTTGTTTTTCATTCATGATCTATTATAACTTGGGAGTGATTCATAATTTGATCTATCGTAGTTAATAATTTTGAATCCATTAAATGTGGGGTTCAAACTCAGCACTAGCATTTCAGAGATTTTTCTGAAACTTGCATGAATTTGAGCCAGGACTCTTTAGAAAGAGACCCACAGAAGGAACGCCACCCAGGCCTAGGGTCCTCGCATAGTCAGTTTACCTTAAACATCACAACACCCTCCATTATATGTGATATTGTGTGTGTGTGTGTGGGGGGGGAGAGTGATCTTTTGAGAAGAATTTTCTTAAATGAAATCGATTGTACAAATACAGGTAATTCAGAAAATTGTGATGTTTAAATTGATATGATCAATCAGTGTAATATCCAATAACGGTAAAGGGCAAAACTGGATTGTGTTGTGTGGTTTGGAACTGATTGACTATGCAAGGGTTCTAAGCCATATTTATGCGTTTCAGAGAAAACCATGTAAAACTCCAAATTGCTCAGATAAATTTGACCTAGGATTGAACCCAGCACCTTCTTTTTTATGAACATATCAAGTGAGAGACATTTCATTCAGCTTTTTTACTGAACACACAGCATGATCAACTTTTACAAAATATAGTCTAAAATATTGATGACCCGCTGATCTCGAATCTTTTAAAAACCATTAATACATTTCACTGATAGCCTTAAAGAGAAAAAAAAATAATAATAACTAATGGCTGGGCTGCTTTTTTTTTTTTTTTTTTTTTTTTTTTTTTTTTAAGTTAAAAATACAAGACAATTTAACATTTTTTTTCTAGCAATCCTAACAGCATAAATTTTATAGGTAGTCTAAATAAATGTTATTTTGTAACATATTAGAGGTTAAATTAATTAATAGTAAATTGAGGTAGAGTGTATATATGGTGGGGGGGGGATATTTTTTTTCTTCTCACAGATACGAAGCTTCAGCAGACGTCTAACACACAGACAGCCAATTTCTGAATGTTCAAATCACATGTGAAACATCTTTAAACATGTAAAATCCATCAAAGACTAGAAGTTAAAAAATTTTACGAATCCAATACTTTCTTTTATGAATATTGCAGAATGCAAAAATATGTTTTAAAAGAATATCTCTTATAGACTTTCATATATTTTTATAGGTTCTTGTAAAAATTGCTAGAAAATTTTTAAATTTAGGATGTATAAGGTTTGACTTGCGACTGGAAAAATTATAATTAAAAATAAAAAATATTTTTCCACAAATCATGACATACTATAGCAATAACTCTGTTTCCTATGAATAATTAAGACATTGAAAAAATTCAGCTTATATGTTTTAAAAAATTCTTTCAAATTTCTTCATGACAAATTAACTAAAACCTCTGATGAAGAAATTACTCGAATATAAAATTATATAACAAGTAAGCTAACTGTTATGTTAATAATTTAACCAGTCACCATATTTAAATGAGTATAAATTTCAAATTATTCAACAAATTAACTAAATAATTAAAAAAAGAAAAGAATTCCATTTCAATAAACAATAATTTTAAAATTATAAAAATTTCCTGTTAATTTTTTTAATTTTAAGGTAAATATTTGGTAAACGTCACAAATTAAGTACACAATAAAAATGAAATAACCATTAATAAATGAATAATTCAACAATAGAAAAAATTAGATAAAGTATTGTTAGGTGTGATAAAACCTCGTAATATGATGCACGCAAAATGTAATGCTATACAGCAAATACTGTATTCGGATGATATTCATGTTTTAGTTATAAAGCAATCGAATCCTTAAGTATTAGGAATAAATTATGTGATGTCATGAATAAATTTTATAAAAATTTTACTACATTAATCATACGATTTATGGAACGGTGATTTTTTGACCGATCACTTTTTTAATTTTTAGATGTATCTTTCTTTTCAAACACACTCTGAAATATCTGTTTAAGCAGAACTAAATATGAGCGATTTTAAATTTCTATGAGAAAATACAACCATCATCCAGCGATTGTTTGTTTACAAACAAGCGTGATTTTTCTCTAACTGCTGATTGGTTTGAGCGTCTCAAAAACGTCACTTCCTCTCGAATGCTTCGGAATGATTTCGCATACGGAATTCCATGAAGGGAGAATAGAAGTTTCCATACGGATCGGGATTTAGACTAGATTCCGGCTAGTGTCCATTCCGATTACGTTCCATTTTCCGGTTTAGGGAGAATACGGCTCCTCTTACATAAGGCGGATGGGCTGGCGGCGACGTTCCATCTTTGCAAGCTTATCCCTAAACATAGCTTCCTTGCCAAGGATTTCTCGCCAAACGATTTGACGCCATCTAACGGCGCTGTGTGGTGTGCGTTTTCCAAATACGCCCCACTGGGTTTTTGCAAAAAATGGGTTTTTGTTAAAAATTATTTGTAATTTACAAATCCCATCTATAAAGTATAGAAAACACCTTACCTTTTAAGAAAAAACTTATTTTTATATTCTAGAAAATAATATTAAACATAACAAATAATATAAAAGAAAATTTTTTAAAGTCAATTCCTACTTACAAACACTATTGAAAGAGTTTTTTTTAAATAGTTTTGAATTAGGAAATAAGAAGCGTGTGTACAAAATGAAATAAAAATAATTATCAGATAAAAAAAACTTTTATATACCATGTTTTCTATTTTCTGATGAATCATAGAGCTCTTATCAATGTGCATAAAATATTTAAAGTGATAATGACGTCCATTTTTGTGAGATGCATAATTTAACTTTTATAATTTTTTAACATTCACGTTTAATTAAATGTGTTTATTTTTATGTCGAAAGAAAATGAACTCGTAATTTTCTTTTGGCAACAATTAAATTATAGCTAATATTTTAATGGCTATTTTAACGCTATAGGATGTTATTTTTAATTAATTATAAGAAAACTAATAAAAAATTCGAAAATTGGACTTCGAAGATTGTGTTGTCACCACTATCTGAGCAATCCTGAAAGTTTCAAATTTTTAGCTAGTCAGGAAGTTAGTTAAAAATCAATTGCAATATTTGTACAAGATATATATAGAGAGAGTGTGAACTAATAGTAGGAATTGAAAAAGTAACTAATAGTTATAATATAATAAAAGCAAATTTATCTTCTATAATTAGTTCGATTTTCCTTTTCCTGTAAAACAGAACAATATTTTTGTTTAACAGCGGACATAAATGTTGTCCAGAATCAATATTTAACTAATTAAATTGTTTAGTTTTAAATCTTTATAATAATTTTAGTAGCAACATAATCAGTGCAACTTATTTTTATAATTAAAAAATTTTAAACGATATGTATTGTACGTAAGATTTTAAATTCTTTTATTTTATCAGTTATTGTCATTAAGAATATTTATTTTGAATAAGCATAATCTTACTAATTAACACTATTTTAATATTAGAATCAAACTAATTTTTATTTCTAAGATAAATATTAGATTAATTATTAATTAGTAGTTTAATATGATTAGGTGTATTGCAATATGCCAAATAACATATATCTAACATTGCAATGCAAATGTATTCAAACAAAAACCCACAAAAGCCCAGAAAAACCCGCAAAAACCCAAGTGGGTTGGGCTTTTCTAGAAAAACCCGGGTTTTTGCCAACCCTGGTATATATATATTTTGCTATTTTTGTATTATAAAATTATATATTTTAAGCACATAGCTGCTTATTAGCAAATAAGTAAATTACTTATATTAAGATTGCACTTACGTATGTAAAATTTCGTTTCATTCTGACAACTATTTCTTGGTGCGCAAATTTTTATGGCAATGAAAGTACATACTTTTTCGGGGGGAGAACAGGGTGAAGATTCGGAGCAGAATACATTTTTTTTTTTTTCATTTATAAATTAACAACATAATCGGGGAAAATTTGTGACTATACATTAAGAAGTATAATAAAAAGAACAAATACTGAATATAATAATAATTTCATTACATCAGTGTGGTTTAGCTACCATGATCGTTGAAAGGTATTTTTACTTCGAAAAGTGAGAAAAGATTTATTAATTTTTAAACTTTCATCCCAAATTTGCCAAAATTTAAATATCGTTAGAATCCTCGCGGGCTGCATGAAACTACACGAGGGCCGCATGCGGCCCGCGCGTTGGCCACCCCTGATATACAATACGACATATGAAAAAAAAAAAAAAAAAAAAAAAAAAAAAAAGAATATTTTTCTTACAAAATATATAATAAATTGAAACAAACGGAAAATATTTATTTTAAATAAACATTTTCAGAAACTTAAAATAAACTACTATTTCAGTTATTTAAACTAAAATAAATGAAATAAAAATATAAATTTAAGAAACAAATCAGATAATGTAATGAAAAATCTTTTGAGGATATTTAACAAATAGAAAAATAAGTGCAATTTTCACGAGATTCTCATGTGGAAACGTAATGAAGCGTTCTTACTCTTACATAAGGCGGATGGGCTGGCGGCGACGTTCCATCTTTGCAAGCTTATCCCTAAACATAGCTTCCCTGCCAAGGATTTCTCGCCAAACGATTTGACGCCATCTAACGGCGCTGTGTGGTGTGCGTTTTCCAAATACGCTGTGGGAACGGCCCTAGATGTATCAAATGACTCGGAAAAAATTCTTGGGCGATTTGATCCACGACCGGTCCATGGAACACATTACACTGGACGACTTTGATCCATACCGGTATATGAGACTGGTCGCATTGTTCCACGACCAATTGGATCGGTCGAGAGCCTGAACCCGCCCTTTGAAAACCTATTTGGGGAAATATTTTTCGACCATCTGCCGGCATCCGGCATCACTGATTCAGCTCATTGATTGGTTTATTAGGTCACGTGGGGCAAGGAAAATAACCGCTCCTGATTTAAAACTCTTTATTGTTTCGTATAAAAAAAAAAACAAACATGTCTGACTGTTCAGTTAATCGCGTTAATGAATTGATCAAAGAATTTCAATCCGAACCCAACAGTATCATAAAATGGATTTCATTGGACAAGTTTTATACAGATTATTTATCTATGCCAGCACCTGAAAATTATATAGATTTGGACATACTTGAAATTCTTAAAAAATGTCTTTTGAATTGTTTGCATGAAAACTTTTTCCATGAGCAGTATACTGGGGAAAGAGACATTTTCAAAAAAGTTATATTATCTGGACCATGTCATGAAACATTTGAGCTCTTGACTAATCATCTTCGATATTGGTATGTAATTTTACTTTCTTCGCATTATAAAAATACATTTAGGGGCTTACTTTATTCCTGTTGAGATCTTCTAGATATCAAGAGTGACGTCAACATGACGTACCTGAATACCGATTTCTCAGTTTGCTACTTTACTCAGTTTGCTACTAAAGAAATTTCAGCTAATTTCTAATTTTAGCAATCGCATGTCTGTTAATATAATTAAATCTCGGATAATATGCCAAAAAGATTTTTTGCCCCCCCCCCTTTCCCCCAGACTCAAAATAATTTTTTTTTCTTCTAATGCTAATAACATCTATTTTCCGTATGGATATGACACACTAGGTAAAATTTATTAAATGAATCAAATTTTTGTATTTCTCTTTCAATAAGACAAAGTAAATATTCTTGCAAAACACGAATTGTGTATGACAAATAACATTATTTTGTTAGTGTGTCATCATTATAGCCTGCTGTTTTCTGTATCGAAATGAAATTAATACTTAACTACGAAAGTCCATATATTTCTCCTCATTACTAAAACTTTAAAATCTTCTTTCTAATACTATAATTATTAATAGCATTTGAAAGTTGCATTATATGCTACTATAACTACCCTATATGTTTATAAAACTCACTCTTAAAATACTAATAAGAATAAAATCATAAACACTCAAAGGAAATTCAAATGAGATCATATCTTCTCTCAAAAGTCGAATCATTTTTCAATGATATGATTTTTCAGCCAATTTTGTCTTTATCCCAGCTGCTTTCATTTCAGATATTAAAAATTTTAAGCTCGAGTAGTATGAAAGTTTTTAAAAAAATATTTATATTCAAACCAGCGTTAGAAATAAGCGGTCGTTAGTCGCATTTTGCGACCAGCTTTTTCATTTTGACGCCTAGAGTTCCAATCATAGGTGCCATATTTGACACCTAGATTTTTTTTATCGTCATACCTAATAATTTTCCCAATCCCATCAGACTGTAAACAAGTCTATTTCAGTCAATTGAACCTAATGAAAACTGATTTAACACGTTAATCGCCATGTCAGCAGGGTTGTAGTGATTTAAATCAATTGATTTTTTTTTTAAAAAAATAACTGATTTAAATCACTTTTTTTAAATACCAAAGTTATTGGCTTTAATGGAATGAAATTGTTTATCTAACTTTAAAAAATGAGATTTTTAATTATTTCTTATGTAAATTAAAAAAAAAAGTTTGTAAAATATAACAAAATATTTCATTAGACGAACTAATATTTCTCATTTCTTAACTTTAGATTCATCTCTACTAAGCAACATTAATAAACACAAAAATAAATTATGCCTTAACTTTTTTTTAATTATTTTTATAATACATATTATTATATATTTTAATAATTCATTATATTTTAATAATTTATACAAGCACTGGTGTATGAATTGTAAATATTTAATTAGTATACAATTCATTAATTGATGTTATACATATATTCCAGTTCGCCTTTGCCCACCTTGTGGGTGATATTTCAAAAAGAAAACATTTCCTTGTTTATTTAGCTCTCATACCAGTTTATGTCATTTAACAATGTCTCATATGATATTTTAAAAATAATAGCATATTTTACATTGTAGTGTTTAAAAAGCCCTGAAGGCTCCAAAAAGTTTTTAAAACATCATAACCTTTTAATTTAACAACATAAACTAGTTAACTATAATTCAAGGCTGCTCTCACTGCTTGTTTAATGAATTGTACCCTCTAAATACAGGGGTCTGTTCAGACTTTTCACACAGGGTCCTGTTTTTGTGAAATTGTGAAAATTTCTACACGTAATTTCGTAAATCTAAATTTAGTGTGAAAATAATGTTCTTCAGAAACTTTTGGCTAGGGTTTTCTTTTTGTGAAATTGTGAAAAATGTAATTTTGCAAAATAAAATTACAATTAAGATTTAATTTTTGACAATGACAGTTCAGTTCTATAGAACTAAACTCACACATATGCACAGAAGTCCTTTATAAATTAGAAAATGAGTACCAGGTTTTCGGGAGAAATACAACAAAAACATCCGATTATTCAGGCAGTCTATGTTCGTTCCACTGAAGATTAATTTTGAAAATGAGAGATTTATCAAAGGTCTAAGGAGAAAAATTTTGTGAAGGGAATTTTTTTAGGCTAAAAATTTTTGTGAGTGGTCCTGTTTTATGATAAAAATTTTGTGAAGGGTCCTGTTTTGGGATAAATAATTTTGTGAAGGGTTTTTTTTTTTAAGATATAAAATTTTGTGAAAGTCCTTTAATGGACCCAGGTTTGCCTCTGAACAGACCCCTGAAATATAAAAAAAGATAAAAGAATAAGTGAAAGTATTAAGACGGTAATGAAAATGTGAATTCTGTTAATGGGTAAAGTGTGAAAAAATTTTTTTGATTCAAATGATATTTGTTAAACTTAAGTAAGAATTTTTTAGGATATAATATTTTTTTCTCCCTTTAATTCCCTATTCTTTTTATTTTGATTAGAAACTATGCGTAAAAATTTCTTTTTCTTAATCCATTGCTTCAGTGTTATGTCATTTTTCCTATTGAATTATCCTTTTTCAAAGTTATTTTACGTGTTCAATACTGTGAGCAGAGATTTAGCTAGGTTTTTTTTCAAAGAGTGAAAATACTCCTTGACCTTATTTGGAGGAGTAAATTTCATTTTGAAAGAGTGAAATAGAAAAAATAGCGAGGTAATTAAAAAAGATTACTCACTAATAATATGTCTCTCAATCCACTATTAAAATTCAATTTTATTCATACATAGAGGTAAGCACACCTGTCTGTATTACTTTCCTAATTATAATTTTATGGACAATACACATTTTTCAAGGCAAATTTAAATTTTGAAATTTAATGTATTCTGTTATCATAGCTCATTTCAACATCAAAAGTTCATAAATAGGCATCTAAATAAACTGTGAAAATAACGGAAATGAAAATATGCGTGGTTTTAAAAACAAGAGAAACAGTAATAGCGAACGCAGACGATCGACGACTGTGCACAAGCGAGAAGGAGAGGAGAGAGGCGCTCCCGCTTTGTCCCCTCCCCTCTTCGCTTTTTTCTTCCCCTTCATCCAGTAGAAATATGATGTACTCTTCATTCCTCCCGCTGGCGAAGTCAGATCGGCGGCGTGCGGGCGCGCCGTTTTATCGCGGTAGGTAACTCTCGCCTGAAAGGTTTAGTTCTTAACGTCTTTTCGAAAGCGCGTATTTATGATACATTTTCTTGTATAAATACAAAGCGTGAAAATACGCATATAGATTTTTTTAAAGCGTATTTTTGATTTTTAATGCGTAAAATACGCTTGTAGAGGCGTTAAAAATATCTCTGACTGTGAGTAAGATTTTACTTTATTTCAATACATTGTTGTAGCTACAAGTCAAAGTAACAAGTTGAGTGGTTCATACTACCGCATTTATGATTGCCATAAAATTACACTTATTACAAACATACCATGTTGAATAAAAATATTGGTAATAAATGCCTACATGGATTTTTTCTATGGGAATAGAATACTATTTATATTTTTATAATTTAAGTAAAATAATTAGTAGTGTGTGTATATTGTGCATATATATATATATATATATATATACACACACACATATACACATAATAAAATATAAATTTTGTACAATAATGTATGATTACATAATAAAAATCATTAAAACCAGATAAATCTTGATTTAAATAAAAAAAAACCCGATTTAAATTAAAAAAATAGATTTTTTTGAAAAAAAAAAAAAAAAAAAAATCAACAACCTTGCATGTCAGTCATATGTGTCTGATGCATTTTTAACACGCATTTTTAACTAGGAAATAACCCTAGAAGAAATATGATATACGCTGAGTAAGGGTGGATGATACAGCATCTGTTCCTTGTGCTTTATTACATTTTAGGAATTTTTTTTTTTCAAGAACTTGTATTATTCACAATCATTTAAAATTTATTTGAGTTCTGTAGAATACTGTATATTGATCATGCATTAAGAAAACATATATTTTACGACATTTATAATGCCCATTGTACCTTAAAATAAGTTTAATGCATGTCGTAAAAATTGTAAGGTTTTCAAAATAGCCATGTTGGCAGGTATGCTAGTATATTTTTGTATTATTAATCAATACAAAAAAACCCTTAATGGGTTAAAAGTTTGTGACGCAGCTACTTTATGACTATAAGAAATTCAAATATAGGTCTTAAAAATAATGATATCAAATTTTGTGTGACACTTTGGTATTAAAAAAAGTAAAGCATCATAGTAGAATAATAAGATATACTTAGATAAATTAGTGACTTTTATTTCTATTTTGATGACTTATACAAGATTTTGCTTAAAGAAATTTTTATAACTATGTTAAGAGAAATATGGTTTCACTCGGTGCTTTCAGCATTGCTAAATATAATATATGAATACTTTTAGTAAATACTGAATACTTTTAGTAAATAATGGAGAATGATATTTGGGATATTTGAAATATAGATAATCTATTTCTTTTCTTTAATTTAAATAGGGAAAAGTAGGGATGAAACGGATAGTGATTTTGCCGGATATCGGATATCCGGAGCTCCTTTGCCTGCCGGATACGGATATCCGGCATTAGTTTTGTTTTTTGTTGTGTTGTATATTTCTTTTCTTTTTATTTATTTTTAAACAATAAAATATAAACATATTTCATATACTATTTTTTTACACACATTTTAAATGTAATTTACTTGAACATTTATTTATTTAGCATTCTATTTATTTGTGCAATATTGCGATGAAGAATAAAACTTAAGTCTAACATACTCATTCCTACACTTGCAATTTGTCACAAAAATATAGGTTTTGTTCAGAATTATAAAACAAAAACTTATCATTTACATATTGTTTACAGTACTAAAAAATGTGTGCTTGATATGTATATGTATTAAAGAAAAATGAAACAAAATATTTTACTAATATAATCATAGTTGAAGGGTTGGTTATTTTCATAAGAAAATGTATATATTGTGGCCATCACACACCACTTACTGTTTAAATTGTGCAAAAGTTTAACCATAGCTTCACACAATAAATATTTTACATATGGAGTTTGGTACAATTTTAATCAATAGATGCTGAGATATAGGCTTGTGAAAAATCATGATAGCAGATCCACTTGTCGGCTGATATCCACCTAAATAAAGCCGACATCAGTTGAACGGAATTTTTGTCACACACACACAAACACAATTTTTTAAAAATTGATCAAACCAGGTTCTGGACGTCTTAAAATGTGTAAATCTAGCGAATACCAAATGTAGAAAATTTTTATGAATCCAATACTTTTGTTTGAGACATTTATAAGAAAACATAAAAGAAAAAAGCAAAAAAAAAAAATCTAAAAGCTTCAATGGCTTAGTATATTATGGCCATTACGAAACTTTCTTTTATATCACTCTACATAACAAAGCTACACGCTGTTTAAAATGCACAGAAGAAACTTAATAATAGCTTCGCACAATAAAGATTTTAGATATGGAGTTTAGTGCAATTTTAATCAAAAGATTGTGAGATATCCAAGTGGAGAATCATACAAGGCGAGGAACAACTGTGACATCTGTTGGTCAATATACACCCAAATTAAGCCAGCTTTCGTTCTCTTATTATTTATCATGCATATCAAGTGAAGTACAGTTAAATGTTATAGATGTTGAGATCTAGCCTTCCTATTCACAGGGTAAATTGCAGCATAGTATAGTCACGTATCGACCAATATGCACCAAAATTGAATCAACATGATGTTTCATAAAAATGGCCCTCTCACATATCAAATTTTGTGTAATTATACACAAATAAATCCAAGATAATTTCTCCATTCATGGGAAAATTGCAGCATAACAGCATCTTCTATTGGCCGATATGCACAGAAATTAAATAAACATATTTCATAATAGCCCTGTGACATACTTGGTATTTTTTAAATTATACACAGTAGAAGAGATATAGTCCTCCTTTAAATGGGAGAAATCACAGTATAGCAGCGCCACCTATTGATTAATTTGCACCAAAAGTCGATAGGCACTTTTTTTTTGTTTGTTAATGTGCAACTATGTATAAATTTATATGAAATTCTGTGCATTAGCTCTTGAACTAGAGCTGCTACACAAAACTTTTGACAGACATTTTCTAAAAACGGTCAAATTCAAAATTCTGGTTCACTCAAAATGTGTAAATCCACCAAAAACGGGAAGTTGAAGAAAATTTTTATGAATAAAATGCTTTCTTCTATTGAATATAGAAGAAAGTAATGATTCAAAACAATTTATATTTTTGTTTCTTTAAATGCTTTTTACTTATTTTATATTTTTGTATTCTGTACAGATAAGAAAAAAATTTAGATTATTTATTAAAATTCTTTAATTAAAAGTAAGTTCAGTTTTTCTAATGTACAAAATCATAAACTTTAAATAATTGAGCTTATATATATATATATATATATATATATATTAGGGCTGTGCCGATTAATCGATTAATCGGTTCGGTTAATCGATCAATGTTTAGTCCCGATCAATTTTTTTAATCGAGTTAATCGGCTCGATTAATTCGATTAAAAATTTTCAAAATCCGATTAAAGTTTTCAAACTACGAAATAAAGTAAAAATTTAAAATATTGTTCTGCCTACAAATTATTTTTTTCTCACATATTTTGCTAGCGAACATTCTAAGAAGCGTCCATCCAATAATGAGAAAGGAAAAAAAAAAAAAAAACTCTTAAAAGAAATTGTTACTCTTTTGTTGGTAGAGAAAAGGGAGAAGACGAAGAAAAGGGGGAAGCTGCCTTCAAACTCTGGCAACTAAGTGCGGCTCTATTGATATTTCTTTGATGTGGTTTAGGAGATCGATGCTCGCTGGAATCGTAGCTCACAAAACTCCTAGTGCGATAATTGCATGAGAAGGGGATCTCTTTTGTAAAAGAGCAATAAAAAGTAATGTCCTTCATTGTAAATGTGTGCAAAATTTCAAGGATCACTTTCCGACAATGGATAATTTATGACTTTTGAAGCTCTGTATGTTGCCAGAGTTTGAAGGCAGCTTTAAACAAAATAACGTTTTAAGTTCGTGCTGGGGGAATACGTTTCGCAGAAACAAGAAGCTTCCAAAAAACGGATACACTCAATATAAAGAAAAGGACTGTGATTTCCACTATCCCTTTGATGGGGAAGGTGTCAACAGGGTTTCGCAATACCTTCCAGCGGTTATTGTCCGTTCAGAATTGCTGATGTAATAACTATTCAAGTAGAAACAGAAAATAACATTCAGTTTTCTATTCTGAAATGGCGAAGAGTTGAAATATAAACAATGAAGAATTTGATTTTTTTTTTTTTATGATAATATGAAATTTTTAGAATTCATTTAAAAATAGTGGCAAGGGACGTGGACAAAGCCAGCTAGTATAAAATGAAAGTATATTAATTCATCTAATTTTTCCTTCAAATTGAAAATGAATTTATTAAAATAAAAATTAAATAAACGAAAATATTTATATAAAAGTAACACTTAAAGTCAACAACTATTACTCTGAAAATTGATTTAAATTTTAGTTATAAAACGGATATAATCGATTATTATTATTTTTTTTTTCTGTCAATCAAACAATAATGAATAAAATAGTAATATTGAGAATTTATTTTTTAGAATATAAAAGTAATAATGAATGCAAGATGAATATATGTTATTTCTCATCTGTACTCTCGAATAAAAATTTTATTTGAAAATATGTTAGGAATGTGTTTTTTCATTATTTATTTGCATGTTTATTATTGTTATATTTATTATTATTTATCTATATATTAATAGGCAAGCATAAAATTTGTTGTCCCTTTTTAACATATTAATTATGGGAGTAGAGGGTTGAAAATGGTAGCATTCGAAAGGTATGGTTAGCCGGAAGGTGCGAATACAAATATTATTTTCTTACGATGTCAAGAAGGTATTTAAAAATACATTTATTTTTTATGCATTTTCCCCTATTTTTCCCTTTTATTCACGTATTCCTTCACATTAAAAAATACCTAAAAGTAGAAAGTTGTTAAATCTGGCAATTTCATAAAGCTCAAATAAAACCATAGACACAGTAATTTGTATAATGTAGCATCACTATACGCAAGCGAAGTGATGACGTCACTGTCTGTCCATGGAGCCATGTAAAAGATTTTCTATGTTAATTGTCCATTGAATTTTTTGTAAAAAATTATTAAAAAATAACGGAAATTATCTGCCGATTTTAATTCCGATATTTGGGTATAGTTATATACATAAGTTACTGTCTACATGTGTTATTGTTTCTGTAAAATTGATAAAATTTTAATTTAAAATCACAAAACTCCAGAAAAAAAATGGCAAACTTCCAGTTTCGAATGTAAACATAAACATTTCATTTCAAAGAGTGATATTTAAACAATAAATATTGAACTAATATACTAAATAAAAGGAAAATGGATTTGTTACTAACTGTTGCATGTATAAGTAGACGATACGGAAAAAATTCCGATTTCCGTTTTTTGCTGAATTTACATGTTTTGAGCTTTCTTTACGTTTCAATTAACTGAAATTGGCTACATATTTTTTAAAAAAGTGTCTTTATTGCTAGCTTTTGTGGGTAAAAGAAGCAAGTAACATAATACATAAAAAATTTGATTTCCGGTTTTCGATGAATTTACACGTTTTGAGATTTCCTTGCATTTTAATTAAGTGAAATTAGTGAAATTGACTACTTATTTTTATTTTTTAAAAAGTGGATTTATTAATCTTTCCTCTGCATATATAAGTAGAAAATATAAGATTCAGAAATGTTTTAGATTTTCGGTTTTCGATAAAGTTACACGTTTTGAAATTTCCCGAACTCAATTCGACCATTTTTGAAAAATATCTTTTTTTTTTTTTTTTTTTTTGTTCAAACACTGTACTTTATGAACCAATCGAATTAATTTAACAGAATTTGATACTTGGTTGGACCTTGGTCTGACATGGTACCTATTAGCTTCTGGGCTGTATCACACAACAAGGGGCGTTTTCACGTTGCGATTTTCTCTCATTTCAGGAAAGGCTAACATCTACAGAGAGGAATAGTTATATTAAGTAAAACTCTGCTGATTCAGTTAGAGTGAATATTGGCAAACAATTGCCGCAGCTGTGTCGCAATTGCATTCCGTTTAGGACAAGGCAATAACTTTGCTTTGCCTCGCTTTGCAAAAAAAATGGTCGAGTTTCGACCACTGGGCGATACTTTTTATTATTATTATTTATTGTTTAAGGAACAAGCTATATTAATATCTACATCATTTTTATGGTTTGTTGTGTACTATCTCGAGGGGGGGGAATCACATAGGAGAATTTTATTCATCATTTAAATAAAATTATATAAAGAAAAATAAAAATCGATTAAAAATTCGATTAATCGGCTGATTAATCGATTAATGAACTACGATTAATCCAGTTAAAACTGTTAATCGATTCCCACCCCTAATATATATATATATATATATATATATATATATATATTTATTTATTCTCAACAATCTGAAAATGAAAATACAGACTTCCTGAAGATTTAAATATTACTTCTATTTGAAGTAATTTTAAGTTTTGGGACTATATCTATGCAGCGCAATGGGAAATTCTAAATTTAGGTGTTTTAGCAAGATATTCCATTAAAAGTGCAAATTTATCAAAATTGCAGTGCTTTTTTTTTTTTTTTTTTTAATCCAAATTGAATAGGTAGATGACACGTTTAATTGAATAGGTAATGGCACAGACAATTATGCCAGAGGGTCTGCTACTATAAATATATGGTCACAAAAACAACTTTCTTGTGTAGGGAAAAGTGGATTGTAAATAAACAGGCAGGTTCTAGTCAATAAATGCACATTGACTCATTCTCGAAACAATCTAACGACTTTTACTTCCAAGTCTAACAATATTACTAAACGTTCAACTTATTAAACAAAAGTCATGAAAACAGAGTTATATGCACTGCAGAAGATGAATATTATTTGTTCAGGAACAACAATGAACAGCTCTTTTTATTGTTATGGGGAAGATTAGGGGGAATGCTATAGATCACTCTGGAAAATCCTAGTTAACTCTGCACAAAATTAAAATAGGCTTTCTATATCTCTTAAACCTGAAGATACTTTTTGCTAAATTTGTTTGCTAAAGTGGCCAAATTCAACTTTTGCAATATTTTTTTTTTCCCCTCTACCAAAAAAAAAAAAAAAGTCGCAAAATTTTCATCTGAAGCAAATTTAAGCTTGAATTTTCTCCTCCGGATATCCGTCGGATATCCGGCTTGAAATTACCGGATATCCGTATCCGGACTGCTGATATCCGGTACCCCACTGGATATTTAAAACTCAGCCGGATGGGCCAGATACCGGATAGTTACCGGATATCCGTTTCATCCCTAGTGAAAAGACTTAATAATTTTCATCTGATTAAAGAGAAAAAATATTTTAAAACAGAATTTTTCAGTTTAGTATTTTGTACTAAAGATACTGATGTACTAAAGATTTACATTTGACTAAAAATTGTTGGCTTGTCATGTATATAGTAACATGTAGAGTTGTGTATAAAAATGTTATAAATATGGGTATAGAATGATTTCATCTAGTGTCCACACCAAGTATTATATGCATATCATAAAAAACGACAGTTTTTTGAGTGATGCAGCAAAGCTCAAACAAAGCTTAGCAGCGACACTCTATTATACAGCTAGTTTTACATCAAAGGAATTTGGAAACGCCGACATTTAATATCGCAGTAAATAGGAGATATTTTGATTTGATGTTTTCAGAATAATCTTTTATCTTCTGCATGATGCTATCCTGAAAGTTTCACACTTCAACATTGTATATATTTTGAGATCTGGAGTTGCAATTTAAGACATCAAAGGAAAAATGTGTTATCGTGTGAGTTTTTTTTCTCGAAAACGGCTCGAAGAAATTTTATGAAATTGATATATGATATTAATTTATTTTGTCTAAGAATCGTGACGTGCTTCGTTTTTCCCAAAAAACTCTTTTTTTTATATATTTCACTTTAAAAATGGAACTATATTACCTCGCGGATTACACTATTTTATTTCGCATCGCTCAAAAGAAAAGAATGTAATCCGGTTTGGAATGTTCGCGGACATATACAGTCTTCGTTTCCATTTGAAATATTCAATCTCAGATAGGTAATTTGGCTCCTTCTATCGGCAGTTAGTGTCAAAAACAAACTTACAAAATAAAATATGGCTAAGCTTTACTATACGGCACCCATTGCTTATTGCCGTTGCCGATGTTTTGATCGCGTGATATGATGGTGATTCGAGACCCGAATCAAAGTATAGATACTTTTTTCTGTTGTATCGAAACGTAACAAAAGGTAACATTTACTGATTCATGCATCGCTAATTAGGGGTATCCAGTGATGTTTTTTCTTCAGTTTTAATGCTCGCGAAGCGAGCAAACAGCAGAAAACATAGTGACCGAGGCTCTATGAATTTTCATGCTTTTTACTGATTCATGCTCCACGAATTAGGGGCTTCCAGTGATTTTTTTTTTTGGTTTTAATGCTCGCGAAGCGAGCAAACAGCAGAAAACATAGTGACCGCTGCTCCATGAATTTTCATGCTTTTACTGATACATGCTCCACGAATTAGGGGCGTCCAGTGATGTTTTTTTTGGTTTTAATGCTCGCGAAGCGAGCAAACAGCAGAAAATATAGTGACCGCTGCTCCATGAATTTTCATGCTTTTACTGATTCATGCTCCACGAATTAGGGGCGTCCAGTGATGTTTTTTTTATTTGTTTTAATGCTCGCGAAGCGAGCAAACAGCAGGAAACATAGTGAAACATAAAAAAAAAAAATGTTTCATAATAATGAAAAGTATTGTTTCATGACATTTTGATTCGATTCACAACGATTCGCAGTACCGACTCACAAACCGAATCAAAACACCATCATACCACGTGATCAAAACATCGGCAACGGCAGTAAGCAATGGGTGCCGTATAGTAAAGCTGTTCCTAAAATATTTTTCTTTCTTTAATATATATATTAAATGAGTTATTTATTTAGAGATTTGTATTTTATATATATATATATATTTTTTTAATCAAAAATATTCATTCAATTCAATTGTTTTCAATTTGATACATTGTTAACTTTCAAAATTGGTTTTATTTTAAAAAGTGATTGCAACAACAAAAACCTTTTTCTTAACTTTCATAAAAATGATAGATAATATCATAATCATATGCAAATATTTGTAATTTTTGTTTTTTAAACTAAGTGATAAATCACTTAAACTATGGATAGAAAAAATCCTGAAAAAAAAAAAAATAATAATTAATTGATTAATTTGCTCATTAAATTTCTATAATATGGTATGTAAATGAAATATTTTACAAAGATTGTAATAATTATAATATATCAAATCCAAATCTAAAATTTCATGTTTTCTGTTATTATTATTATTTTTTAAAATAATATTGTAATGTAATTAAAAATAAAAAAAATAAATAAAAAGAAAAAAAAACTCGGTTACCAAACACTTAAATGCATTGGAAAAACTCTGAAAACAGAAGTAAAATTAGTAAAATAAGTAATAAAATAAATTGAAGTAAAATACATCTTTATTTGACTTTAATTTAAACCCATAATATATTTTTAAAAATATTAATTAATTTTGTTTTTCGCATTGTGATACTTAATTTTATGAAATAATACATTTCTGCAAAGCATACTGGTAAAATAATTAAGAATTATACAGTGTATTATTTTATAAATTACTTTGTTCATTAAATTTCCAGTAAAAAAATATACTACTTAAATATTTACCAGTATAAAAGTTTCATATTTTAAAGATTTTTCTATTTTAATTTATTTTTCTCTTTTAAATCAAATCTATACTTCAAAAATAATAATTATTTCTTTCTTAAATTTAACAGTAGGGAGTAGGCATGAATATAACAATAAAAGCTACTCTAGAAAAAAAGAAAAAAAATCCTCCTTTACTTGTACAGACTTATTTCTTACATATAATATTGATATAAAATGAAATTACCATGCATCTGCAACCTTTTTAAATTAGAAATTTATAATACATTTCAAATTTTGTATTATTTTGCAAATTTTTTTTATTGCCTTTATTCAGATATTGCAGTTTATTGCCTTCCCTTAGTATATGTTTATTGCCTTCAGAACATCAGGTTTTTCCCCCCACAAAATGGGTATTTTTGAAATAGTGATTGCTCTACCAAACGGTACCGCTAGGACTTTCCTGGTTAATCGATTTTAGAAAAGTGTGTTTCTGAAGTTCATACAAAATCTTGAAAAACAGTGTCGAATACGAATTATTTAATTTGTTTTTCTATATCCAGAAATTTTCGGAATTTCTAAAAACTGTAAAACACGTCTTCGACAATTTTACGGGATTTTGTTTAGTTAAGAAAAAAGCAAATATGTATGGTGGGGGAAGGGGGTGGGGGTGGCACAAGGTGTCAGACATGGGCAAATTTTAATTTTGTAAATGTGAAAATTGGGGGAAGGGGGAAATCTGTTACATTGATGGGCAGACCTTTTCAAAACGACATTTTAACAAAAAATGTTTTTGTCTATAATTATTAGTTAGAAAAATATGAAAGAAAATCTTTCGTTTAAAGTCTTCCCCCCCCCCCCGGGTCTCGAAAACACCTTGGAAATTCTAAAAACCTAAAAAAAAAAAGGGGGGGGGGGCTTAATCAGTTTGAAGAATCATTGTTTTGTTTGGAAATTTTGAAAAAAAAAATTGGAAATTTCGAAAACAGGGACCAGCGAAGAGCGCATCTTTGAAATTTTAAACAAATGCATTGCTTTTCTCAGTTTGTTGAAAATGTCTTCTCTAAACATAAACAACTTCTTTTAAAAAAAAAAAAAAGAAGAAATTGAAGCTGTATTACGATAGGGGGAACCTTAGAAAGCAAACAGTAAAATTTGGAGGGGAATTAGGGGGGGGGGGGTTAAGAGCTCGTTTAAAGTTCTTACTTACAGACTCATATTCAATTTGCATGTTTCTTACAATTTTCAAAAATTTCGAGTTGTTTCCGATAGATTTGGGGAGGAAGTTGGGACTTTTAGAAAAGAAAAAATTATAAGTTCCTTAAAAATGCCCCACCAGCGGCCGAGCAGTGGATGAGAGGTGCCGGATTCGATCCCATCCCGCACTCTTTGACTTAGCCGTTCCTTCCGTGTTTTTCTCCGAAACTCGCTTAAATACGGGCCTCGACCCCTTAGAAAGACCTCATGGAGGCCATTCTACCTATATGCCTAGGACTCTAGCGTAGTCAGTTGGCCTTAAAACCTACTACCAACCAACCTTAAAAAAGTATCGTTGAAGTGATTGCATCTAGAAGATTTCTCGAAGTGCTAAAAAATCCTTATCATTTAAAATTTTAATGTTAGATCTCTTAGTATACTTTTTACCCCCATAACCCAATTTTAGAAAATGAGGCAATGTCCAAAATCCCTTCACCACGTTTTAGAAAATTTTCAGGAATTCTAGCCAGGAAGAATGTGGGAGCTATGTACAGTATATTTAACCAGATAGGAATAAAATTACATTCAACAAAACAATTTCTAAAAAATGTTTTTCCGATTAAAATTTCAAAGTGGTCTAACTGATTGCCCACCTCCTATTTTCCCCATCTGAATTAATTTTAAACCAAACAAAATCTCCCTCAGATTAAGCATCTTTTTTAGAATTATCAGAGTTTCCAAAGGAGGATCTGATCCCCACCCCCATGTTGTTAGGTATTTTGGAAAATTACTGTCAAATCCTTACAACATTTTACTTCAAACATCTCCAATTATAAATATAACAAAATATTAATATTTTGTTCATTCAATTGGACCATTTAAAAACTTGTGTTTAATTTTTTTTATCTAACCAAAATCTATGCGGTGAATGGAGTTCTTTAAAAACTTATTCATAACACTTTTTACAAAAACTTTCGTACACAAATTATTTTTTGAACATTTATTTTAAATATTCTGTTGAACTATTTAAGAAACAGATGAACCGTTGAACCAAAGAAATTGAATATTAAATAAAATAAAACTCATTTTATTTGAATATCATGATATGAGGATGCCGATATATCATGATGTTAAAATCCTGATGATATCCAGCCCTACTGGGGAGCTGTTTCTACTGAAGGCAAAATGAATTTAGTAATTTTTTCTATTCTTATGAACATCAAGTGAATATCCACAAATTTTAAACTTGGAATTCTCAGATTTTTGTTAGATTTTGGGGGGGTAATAATATTTGTTTCAACAAGACTTACATTTTTGCTCTGCTTCTAGAGCAATAGGAAATAGTTTGAAGAAAGAAATTTCTGTATTGTTGCCTTTCCCGTGGTCTAAAAGTTGAAAAAAACTTATATTAGAAAAGTGCATGCAAGTAGAAAGCAATTTTAAATAGTTTAAATGTATTCAGAATATCATCTATGCTGTATGAAATA